>OZ026629.1:7437755-7782755 GCA_964020975.1 Hermodice carunculata
CACCCCAGTGAGGTTTCCAGTAATATTACAGTACCCTTTAGTCAACACAAAGTGTTGACTGAAGGGTGCTCCAAGAGAAAAATCCTGCCAGTTGCTCAAATTACATCATGGTGACACCAAAATCTAATCAGTTCGGTCCGCCAGATAATGTAAGCATATTGCTAAATTTGAGCAAAATACATGGAGGCATTCTGTAGATATATTGGTAACGAGAATGTGCACATCCGGACAGACGGACATGCAGACCGAGAGACAACCCAAAAGCATCAAGAGTCCCTCCATGGGGGGGGGACCCTTAAAAAGTTGCATGTCAATACAACAATGTAAGATCCTCGAATATCCCAGTTAATGTGACACTGCAGTAATTAATGCGACTGTACATGCACTGATAATAGTCACAAATTGTTTGTCTTCCGACGCCTACTTCCAAAGATCTACATGTACAAAGTAAAAAATTCACATTCAAGTCAGTAATTTACATATAAAACGTCAAATAAATTTACACCCATCTTTACACAAACGCAGCATTTCCTGCTTTAAATATAAATAAACCCGCGTACGCGTTTGCACCATGACTGGTGCCAGCATAAAAGAGTGGTCGAACTAAAATGTACACAAACAGTACTCCCTCCTTTGAGATAACACTCAGGGGATCGGTTCGAAACCAGTCATATAATGTGGTACTCTGTCAAGGGAGGAGAAATACCATTCACACAAGAGACAACAATAGGGACGATACACCTGGTCATAAAAAGCAGGTGCTCTCCCACTGGAGCAGTTTTCGAAGGAAGGACTACTGTGCATGCTATGTTTCTTAAAGTCTTAAAATTGAGCAAGATGAAAAAAAAAAACACACTTGTTGACTTGCTATTAAACTTTGGCTCTTGTATATACAATATATAGCAAGTACATAAATACTTCAGCAGGTGGCAGCACTTCTAGGCATTTGGAGGGACACAAATAAGGTGGCAATTCACTTGGAATTTACACATAAAATGGTTTATTGTCATGATTGTGAAACTGCTGCATGATGTTACAGAACATGCAGAAGGTAACACTACTATATAATACCTGTTCTAGAATACATGTATGTGAACCTGATACACAATTTTCATAAACCGATCGTGAGATTCATGTGCTGTATATTAAATGTGAGTAACAAAGATGAGATATAATTTTGCAGAAACACCCCCCCTCCCACACACACACACCAGCTGGCTGTTTTAACTCCTTCACTACACACAGTAAAATGCATTAAGAATGACAAAACTTACACATACATGTATTCTATTTGGCACACTTTACCACTTGCAAAATGTCCATTATAGAAGGACACAGCAAGGCCAGAAAAGCTGCCACCTTTGCGGTCATGGTTTTGTGTGTAACATGTTCTGTCTTACCTCAGCCCAATAGGATATATTCATATTTAAGTGCGGTCCAACTCTAACACCTATTGACGAAAGGGGGAGCCACCTGCTTCAGGGCAGAGCCATGTATTAAGCATGGCCAAAACTATGCTTTCTCAATAAAATAAACAACACATATACAGAATAATCTTAAGAAAATGTTTTAACATATATTTGAAACATAAAGGATGCCTAAATTGATTAGAAATGAGCTCTCTTTTGGTTGAAAAGGTGTTATTTATGGATGTTTATGTAGTACCGGTATATAATACAGATCTGCCCTGATCATGGTGGAATCATCAATCTGTTGCCCCGGCAACACAGGAAGTGAGCAGGATTGCAGTTAAATATGAATGTCTCCTTTTAGGCTACTTTGTACTGATTAGGTACACCTTACATCTGTGCAATTGGGATAAAAAAAGCTGGCATGAGGCATTTTTATAAGGTGAGATAACAATAAAACTCCCTCTACTCAACACCATCTGCATGTAATGGAAAAAGTATTTTAGTGGGAGCCATGGTACCCACCGTGTTGTATCAGAAACTGCCTTGTAATGAGGGTGTTATAAAGAGGAAGCACTATACATGTATATATATATATATATATATATATATATATATATATATAGATAGATAGATATATATGTATACACAGTATATCTATAATACACTTGTGGGGAAAATGAGAGAGAGAGAGAGAGAGAGAGAGAGAGAGAGAGAGAGAGAGAGAGAGAGAGAGAGAGAGAGAGAGAGAGAGAGAGAGAGAGAGAGAGAGAGAGAGAGAGAGAGAGAGAGAGAGAGAGAGAGAGAGAGAGAGAGAGAGAGAGAGAGAGAGAGAGAGAGAGAGAGAGAGAGAGAGAGAGAGAGAGAGAGAGAGAGAGAGAGAGAGAGAGAGAGAGAGAGAGAGAGAGATACAGTGTATATACAGATTTTTTAATCTGTCAAGTATGTTACATCATGCAATATATTCACATATTTACAACACAAAGACCTAGATAAAGCTGTTGAAGGAATGACAATCATGAACAGAGGATCACCAGCTTAAACCAACTCTTTAACTTCCTTCTTGCACAGATGCATTCTCCTCCCGTTTTATATTTGCTTTGGATGGCAACTTTCAAAATCTATCCAAGAGAAACACAGAAACCTCCCAAAACAGCACACATGGAAACTTGATTCAAGTTAGTATTTCACCCAGCAGTAGGTTTAAAATTTACTATTTTACGTAGTTTAGGTTGATATAGTAGAGTTCCCAGCAGCATGACCTTGTCTTACCAGTGAAGGCCGACTTGTGATTACCAGCAGCATTAACATGCGCCAGGTATCGTTTGAAGCCGGCCTTTTCTATTTCTGCCATGATCTTGGCATATCTGATGAAGTCCTCTTTCTTGATATTGCCAATTTTTTTACCAAAGTACACCGCCTCTGGCGTGTGGAATTCAAAGGCAAACTGCTTGACATTGCGCAGGGCTCCCTCCTTCAACATGACCTCAAACGCCGGCCATTCTGACCCCTCTGTGTCTATCTTTAGGTAGTCAATTGTTTTCTGCATTTAGTTGAGAAAAAAAGGCATAATTACATTTGAGTTTCTTCAATATAAAGGTTGAAAAAATGTTTTTGATAATTGGATAGTATAGTTATAACCAGAGTGGTACCCAACTCTAATGAATCACTTGCATATCCAAATTGAAATAAATCATCGATCCTAAAGATTCTTTCATTATGAACCACTTCAGAAAATTGCTTTTACACAAATAGAGAGAAGAAATAGGAATCAGAAAATGCATCACAGTGATGCATGCATCAGTTATAAATAGTGACACCCATCCAGAAAGATGGCCCTCAAGGAGGTCCAAATTGTGGTTTCTCATGGAATGCATAAACAACATGAAGTGTGCCTCACAAAGGATTTCAAAAAGCTGGTCTTTCAAGGCAGGTGATTTATTCAGGACACAGACCTGCTGCAATGTTCAGACAGTGTCTGTACACGTAGTTACCATGTGGAAGGAGTAGCAGTACCACAACTGTGCACAGAGATGCATTTCTTCAGTACATATACCAACACAAAACACTCAGAAATGAGCAGCAGAGAATATAATCTAAATTGTATCATTTTTACTTTTTCATTTTGTTTTTTTTTCACAGCCACAGCAAATAAATGAATGTCAAAAGACTGTAAAATTCTGGGATGTGCAGTTTTTTTATTGAAACTTGCATCCTACAGCAAGTAATCATCATTAATATCTACAGAAATTTCAAGACAGTAAGTCTGTATTGTCTTGATGAATCCTGTATTCTTGTTTTGTAAATTCATGAATTTAAGATTATACAAATTCATTTACCTTTAATCTTTAAATAAAAAAATGCATAGGTAATGCAATTTGCGGTACATGTACTTACATTTAAGTGCCCATTTTCCTTGAACAGAGCAGTTAGTGTCCTGACTGGCCCACGCTCGTACTTCCCATTAAAACTGTACAGTCCTATGTTGAAGAACTTTACAAGGTTGGGAGTTTTGTATGGAGGCCTTCTCACCCTGGAAATGAAAAACACAACACAGCTTTTACCTCTTTCAGTGATAGGCATGACAAAAATGGTGCTACTCTGAGTTATGATGCCAGATTGGCCCTTTCTCACTTAAGGTGAAATGGCCATGCCCCGGTAAAATCAGCCTATCCCCTCTCTGGACTAATAAAGCAAAAAAGTACTCATGGTACATTGTGTTCGGAGATCAAAGTAAGTGTTGTTTATACAACAATTTATATCAAAGGGCCATGATTTTTGGTTGTTTGTAATCTTAAGATCATGATCTTTCCAAAAATATATACTTTGCATATGTTCACATGAATCATTTTTACTTTATTTAGCCAGCAGGAGTCCAGTAGGCTGATTTTACCAGGGCATGGCCATTTCACCTTAAATCACTAAAAAACACCTAGGTGTAAAAGGTCATCTGCCTTAATGTTTTTGATTAAATTTGTTACCAGAATTTTTTTGGGGGGGGGGGGGGGGCTGAGATTTGTATGTTAAACCATTCGTGATGGCACCGCCCTAGGTCAATAGCCTTCCTTGGCATGGGTTGGAAGCATTGTGTCCAACATGTGCCAAGGAAAACTATTGACTCAGTCGTACTCTGGCCAGCAATGGGTTTACGGTGCTCAATCATTGAAGTCCCAACATGCCTGTGATTCCTGGGAGGAAAAGAATGGTCCAGGACAACAGCTTCCCTTGGCACGCTTTGGGAACATTTTGCCCCAAAGTGCAAAGAAACACTGTTGATCCAGCCTAAAACCCTGCACCACAACGGAAATGATGCTTATCGACTCAGTATAATGTGTCCATATACCAGCAGAGAGGTCACATACACTGTATAATAGTGGTTGGCTGGACAATCTCTTTCTTACAAATGAAATGAGATATAAACAGGCAGATACAAGCAAAGACTTCTCTGTCCCAAAGATGCCAAGGAGGGACAAGATCAAGTGCATTTCAGCATATACAGTGAAACCTCGTTATAAAGACAGTCAGATATCCGACATATTCAATATAATGACACAAATTTTCATGGAAAAAGTGCATTTTCTTAGTTTTTTTATTCATTTATCTGACATATTCAGTTATCCGACACTTTTTTAGGGAACAGATGGTGTCATTATAATGAGTTTTCACTGTAATTGTAACAGATTGTCACTGTGCCCTTCAATTTATTTCTGATTGAAAATGATGGGCTGTGTTTCTTGGTATTTCCAAAAAAAAAAAAAAATAATAAATTCTTTACAGTATTGTCTTTACAGGCAATACAAATTGTACAAAGGGATTAGCAGCCTTCAACAAATACCACAGTAACACCTCCTTTTATGAGGACTTCGGGCCAGCAAGCACAGTTCTCTAGACAACACATATTTCATATGCTTCCCGTATAATATACATGTATATAATCAATTTGTAAAAGCTTTAACTGCTGACACTTTTTGTCAATGCCACCAGGGCTCACTGTACATTCACAAAGGTTTTCCTACATGTGCAACGGTTCTCAGGAACACACCTTTTTTTTTCTGGTAAATACACAAACTGTTACCTTGTAGCACAGAATGTCACACTTACGTTGGGTCATAGGCAAAAACTTGACAGCCGTGTACACCAGACATGTGATCATCAAAACTCCAGTCACTCCCAGTCCTGAAGATGAATGCAAAAATATATCACTGTAATAAACATGATAAAAATAAACCTATTTTGGTGACTGTGGGCAGCAAATAAACAGAAGAAAATACTTGTAAATTGGTCAAATTACAATTTTGAAAAAGTCATAACACGTGTGAAATGCATGCTGTATTAATATTTTGCACTGTGTAATCTAAAAAACATTTTTTGTAATGAAATAACATTTCCTAAAATTAGTCTCCTATGTAATAGAAGACTCAAGTCAACATGTTTTCCAAGAATTCTTTATTAAGAGTATTTTACATAATGCACCCAAAACCTTTCAGATGATTTCCACATAGTTACATTTTCTGCAAAAGTATCAACATTTGGTTCAATAGGCAAGGGTGAGAACAGAAGGTTCAAGAACTGCCTAAAAGAGGGCACTGCAGTCAGTGGAGGGCTAGGGTTGTGTATTACCATTACTTTACATTGTAACTTGCAACTTAATAACATGAAAACTACTGCACATAGAAACACCAAATTTCAGACAGTAAATCCAGATGCATAACTAAATACCTCACAAAAATCATATAACCACAGCTACATGAGTGGCTAGTTTATTTAAGGTTGCTTTAACATACAAACTAATGGGAATACACAGCTCTAGCCCTCCAAAAGTTTGTGTATTCAGTTGTGTATTGGGGGTAAATACGCACCTTAGAGCTAATTCTGACCTTTCCTATTACAAGCTAGGGAATTCACTTTCAACCATGGCATCACTATATGTGAGCCAAAACAAAGCTTCCAAATATATCCAAGCATTCATAGGCCTAATATAATCATGTGGAACCTGATCTCCTGAACAAAGCCTCAGCGGAAGAAGAGAAATGCATTGGAAAGGCTACTTCTTTAACTTGACAGTTTGAGCTTTCGTTGTTGTTTTCTTTAGTTCAACACTTTCTCCACAAATCTACCGTACATGTAGCTCTCTTAGAAGACATCCTGGCAACCACATCAGATCCTGAACCAGATCTACATGTACAAATATTGGGTACTCCTCCTTCACTTTTTTTTCTCTAAATGAATCTATGAGGTTAGTTTCATTCTAACAGCACTTCTGGTGAATTGAAACATACGTGCACCTTTTACGTTTGAAGGAGAACAAGGATCTGATGATTGTCACACTCAGACAGTTGCAAGAAAAATTTACTATGTACAGTAAGATTATAGAAATTTGTGAAACATATTGTTAATTCCTTTTTAGGGACTTCTTTTTTGGGGGGGAGGGGAGAGGGGGAGGGGGCCAAATACTGGATCAAAACTCAATCTACAATATACTTTCACATATTAACAGTTGCCAGATTTGAAACTGTGAAACTATAAGTTATATCATCTCAAGTTTCCAGCAATAAGGATGACAGCACAGAATCAACACCATGGAAAATACATGTTATCATGTTTGATCAATTAATTCACATTCAACCTGCATGATCAGCATTTTTGAGACAACATAGAAAAAGTCATATACAGGTTTTCAATATTTCACTAAAATCAACAATTGGGATCTGTAAAACAAGTAACACTCCTCCTGTGGCCTTCGAAAAATAAAAAGTAAAATTAATTGTAAAATAATATGATACGCAATTCAATTTTTGTTACATAAACCTTAAATAACACTTCTTTCTTTTTAATAAGTTACCAAAATAAAACACCTTACATTTAGAACTTCAAGCTTTCTTCATATAAAGCTAATGCGTGTGAAAGAACAAAAATGCTTTTTAACTTGATGTTTGCTTTCATAGTTACTTCTTCTTGGACGAAATTGGGAGCATGTAATTCACAATTGTCATTAAATTGAGACCCTGTAATTTAAAGTTGCCAATCCCTGTAAGAGTGGTAGACTACTCAAGCCTACATTGAAAGCTGTGAACACTCACCCAATTGAGTATACAATACACGGTTTCTTTGGGGCATACGGTGCCGAGACGCACATGTCCCAGCCACCATCCCCTCCACTGCCCATGCGCTTCACCTCACTGCATTGAACCTGTTTCTTCTCAACAAATCTGTAAGCAATGTATGCACTACGTGTGACCATGCCATTCAAATTCAGAGTTTTTTCAGCATGCTTAAAATGACCAAAAAAAATGTGTCGATATCAAACTGTGACAGATATAATTTGATTTGATTTGAACTTTATTCTGTTACCACGGTTCTGGGCTCAGTGTAATATACACTGGTCTCCCACCAGGCCCTGGATGATAAAACGGCAAATACAGAATGATGAGACGAAGTTAAATATACACGATAATTATAAAATATAAACAATACAGATGACTACAGAATGAGCAGCCAAATAGTAAAATAAAAAGTTCAATATACAAAATAAAATGATAAAGAGGGCAAGTCTCTTCTTACTGGAGACAGAGAGTTCCATTCGACTGCACTTCTACAAGCGAGACATTTCTCTTGGAGTCATTGTTACAGGAGGGCAGGTAGAGGGCACTATTTGAGTTTGAATGCATAGGGCAAGAGTGTACTGCATAAGTGGTTCGAGAACTTGCCGTGAGGATGTCTGAGAAGAAGATGTGTGTAAGTTTATACATGAAAATTTTCAGATGGTCATTGCATCTATGTTTGAGGGTGGGAAGTTTGCCAAAATTGTCTAATTGCTGAATTGGGGTTAGTCTGTCTTGCTTATAGATCACATAAAGGGTTCTATTTTGTAGGACTTGGAAGTTTTTTTCTCAGCGTGGTCCCACATGTGCCCGCAGTAGTCAAAGTGGAGTATAATTAATGATTTGTATTGGGTTAGCATGAGATTTTGTGTTAGATATTTACTAGTTCTTGCCAGGATGGCAAGCCAAATATTGACCTTGCAACAGATATATTTAATGTGTTGGGCAAATTTCAATGCTATATCTAGGTGTGCTCCCAGATACTTTTAAATGTTACAGTATCAACCTGGCCAACTTTCTGATTGTTTATTTAAATTTCCAAATGTGAGTTTTGTTTGAACTTTTGGGGAGTGCCAAAAAGCATGAATTTGGTTTTCTTTGTATATAATGTTATTTTTTTGTGATTGAAACCAGTTGAAGACTCTGAGTAGTTCTGCATTTAATATATTTTCATTCTGGGTGGGGTTGTCTGCGGAAAAGGAAAAGACTGTGTCGTCTGCATATAAAAAGACTTTGCACTGTGATAAGTCAGTCGAGGGTAGTTATGTATGTTGATACTAAAGGAAAAAAAAGTCCTTTTCTTTTCTGACATCCACTTCTGCTGAATACCATGTCACATTGCTGAGTTTGTATTACATCAACAGAAAGACTACCATTAAGATTAACCCTTTCACCATTGAATTAAGACTACGTCAACAGCTTTCCTTGGCATGGATTGGATCTAAGTGCCCAACCTATGCCAAGGAAAGCTGTTCATCTGGGGCAAGTGATCTTGATAGGTCTCATTCACACTTATCAGTCAAACTGTTTTTCATTACTGTTGAAATAAGCAGGCGACATTTGCCCACCAGCCGGTTTTGGCCGGTTTAAGGGGAAAAGGGTCAATGTGACCAGCAGTATACTAACAGCCTACATAATGTTGCTTCCAACTCAAGCAGAACATCTTCAAACTGACACATTGCCAATGACTGACAACACATATATACTACTGTCACAATGTCATTGGAAATCCAGCTTTATCTAAATTATTGTTAATTGTGAAAAGTTGGAAAAATAAAAATCAGTAGAACGCAACAATTTGAACAAATTTGGTAGAGACCCAACAAAGCTACTTTGTCACCACATTTGAAGGAAATCTGGCATATGGTTTTGTAGAAGAAATTGAAAATTCGAATTGCCATTGCAATCTCCTTTTACTTGCATAGTCGCCGATACAAATGTATTCATTAACAAACCAGTACCTGAACTGAAAAATAGATTATAAATTAGGGATCAATATCATCACCATCTGAGTGAACAAATTTGTTTGACCTTTGGACCAGACACATTTCCATCAAGTTTCAGCACAATCTTAGTAATAATTTTGGAGAAGTAAACATGGCAAAAACAGACAAAAAATTGTTAAAAACAAAAGAAAAATTTGCAGCAACATCTCTTGAATAAATTAAAGATCCAACTAATGGTCTCCAGAGGTGTTCCTATACAATTTGAAAGCAATTGGCAGAGTGGTTTTAGGGAAGAACATTTTAAGATTTTGTCAAAAAATATTAAAAAAATAGAGGGCTACCTGAACAGCTAGTCTAAGGGACGGTTCTGGAGCAGAAGTCAAACATAGCAAAAACAAACTAAAAAAATCATTAAAAAAATAGAAAAAAAAATTGCAGTGCCACCTGGTGAACAATTAAGAACCAGGAGTCCCTAGGAGTGTCCCTTTGTGATATCACAACAATTGGGTGAGAGGTTTCTGAGAAGACTTTTTAAGATTTGTCAAAAGAATAAAATGAATCGTTAAAAAATCCCAAAACAACTGGAGCATGACCATATAAAAAAATTTGGTAGAGGCCCACCAAAGGTACATTGCTACCAAATTTGAAGTGAATCTGGCTGACGGTTTTGGAGAAGAAGTCGAAAATGTAACTGTGAACGGCCAGACGTCTGAGCCTCCTAAAAGCTCAGCCTGACTAGCAAGTCAGCTGAGCTACAAATCCATAAATCAGTGAAGCATGACCACTTTAACACATTTGGTAGAGATTCAACCAAAGGTACCTCCCCACCAAGCTTGAAATTCATCTAGCTGATGGTTTTGGAGGCGTTAGAAATGTGAATTACCATTAATTGGGATCCCTATTGATTTGCATTGTAATCAACCGGACTGCACAAATTAACTGACAAGTACCGAAATTCTCTGGGATGCAGTGCATCACTGCCTAGTGAAAAAATATGCGACTTTTCTATGCAGGTCTCTTTATAACCTGAGTGACAGTTTTGAAGAAGTACAAAATAGCAAAAACATGAAAATTTGTAAAAACTCTGAAAATAAAATCACAGTGCCTCTGGTTGAACAAATTGAAATTTATGGGTCCCCAAAAGAGTCCCTACATGCAATTTGAAGCAATTGGCTGAATGGTTTCAGAGATTTTTTTTAAGATTCCCCCCCTCCCCCCCCCCAAAAAAAAAATATATATATAAACAAAATTCCCAACATCCCTGGAGAGTGACAATTTGAACTAAAAATGGTAGAAACCCACCCAATGGACATCCTGATAAAGTTTTAAGAGGATGCAGCCTATAGTTTCAGAGAAGTCAAAAATGACTATTGGGGATGACAGACAGATGGGTGATGGAAAAAACCCACCATATAACCTCAGTTGACTGATCAGTCAGCTGAGGTGAAAGTTTTATTTGTTTTTGGAAATCTATATTCAGTATATACATGTATCGTGTAATGAATGTCATTTAAATGATACTGAAAATACCTTATTTCAGCCATTTTCTTGGTGCGGGGGGGGGGGGGGGTTGCTAAAAGGATATTACAGTAGTTGCAGTAGGAAAGCTATATCTGACTGACTTGTAGAAGAGTTCTTCTGCCTGGGCCCCTGTGAGATCGTAGAAGTCCACTTCTTTCACATCGAGTAGCTTAATACCCGGGTATTTTTTCTGTACGGTGGCTGCGTTCAGCTTGGTGACATCGGTGTCCACTGGTCTCCCCGGTGCTGCCCTCTCTCCCGTTGACCTATGTGTCTGCCAAGAAACCCAAAAACTCAAAAATACTTTCATATGGAGCTTTTGCAACGAAAATGAGACAGGACCTTTTTCTTTTCATTTTGAAAAAAAAAAAAAAAAGACACATGCATTTGGGGATGGAAATCCTAGGAATAAGTTGAATCTCAGTAATTCCAAGCACCAAAACACTGTAAAATTTGACAAGATTGCAGAGTGATATATGTACATGCTGAACACATGACTGAAAATTAAAATTGAAAAATATCATTGTACTCATTTTGGCAAACATGAGACATCTATTTATTTATTACACTGCATTACCATCGTTACCATGTAAATTTTGTACACCTGTGTCAACAGACAGGGCACAGGTGAGAATCGGTTTTCAAAGACGCCTATTTTCCAAGTCATATTTCAGTTGCCTCATGCCAATGATCCAGGGCACATAGGTCAGCTGGTAGTAACAAACTTTATTTAACATGGATTAAGCAATAGCCATAAGCTAATACAAGGCCCTTTCCCAAAAACTGCCCAAACTTCAGCTGGGTAGGCAAAGTTTGGGAGGTTTGTGATATTATCCACATTTTCAGAACAATTGATGTGCCTTAAGGATGTGGCCTTTCCAGATATTAACACAATTTCAATTAAAAAAAAAAATAGAACAACTTGTAATATGTCAAGAAAGATATGTAAGAGGTAGAGGTGGATCCAGAAATTTGTGAGGAGGGAGGTGGGGATGCTAAAAGTGTGGATCGGGGGTCTGGGGTTGAGCTCCTGAAAGCTACTCAATTTTAGCATTTTCATACCCCGCCCCCTTCAAACTTTCCTAGCACTACAAAGCTACAATTTCAGTGTGTTCTTCTATAAGTATTTGTCAAGCTTGTGGCCCATTGCGGTGAAAAAGCAAGGAAAATTTGTCATTTTTATGGTGGCAGGGGGTGGATATGGAGCAGCACCCTGGTAGGTGAATATTTTTCACACACAAAACTGAAACTGACCATCTTTCACAGGGCGAAACCATGCACTGTGTCTGCTTGCCCCCAGTCAGAATCTGAAGTTAGTTGTAGGTATCATACTTTTCAGACACCCCATTGGAAAACAAGCTGAATGGCAAAACTAAGCAGTTTACTTGGGTATGAAAACGCGCCTATATTAAGCCAAACTATCACGTAGAATGTAGTAATTACCATCCAATTTCCATTCACCTGAGAGGCACGTTCACAATAGTTTATATAATTTTGTAACTGAATATGGTTTGCTATGTTCTTGCCGGTCTGCTTCTTGTAAACTTCCCTCCTTTGAGACATGCTTACTGGGCATTTAAGGTAGCGATCCAGTGAAGACTTATCAAGTGCTCTATAGTTTCATTTGTTTTATCCGCTTCAAATCAAATTAAAACATCATTAAAACTATACATTTCCTGAAAGAAAAAAAAAAGAGGGGGATACAACAATGGCAATTATTTTGCTTGCATTCAAAATTTCAAAAGATATAATTAATTACACAGCCAATTGAATTTTAATTAATTACAATTCTAACTTTTGAAAAAAAAATTGGAACTGACACTAGTAATGCAGAATCAATTAGTTTGGTGTCAAATGGAAGAGCACGGTATGTATTCAAAAAAGGTGTTTTGCTTTCTTCTTACCATCAACATTTTTCAAGTTATAACTAATTAAAGAATACATTATTAAAATTTTAATTTTAAAATTTCATTACCATATTTGAATAAACCATTTCTTTAAAAATGAATATGATACAGAAAAATTGAAACACCTTTTTGCAATACATGCCTAACTCTTCTATTTGGCGCCAAAATAACTGATTCAGCATTACTAGTGTCAGTTCCAATTTTTTTGAAAGTTGAAATTTTAATTAAAATTTAATCGCTAATGTTATAAGTAATATCTTTTCAAATATTGCATTTAGGCAAAAATAATTGCTAGGAAATATAGAACTTCAATGGTGTTTCAATTCAATTTTGAAGAGGATACAGCAACTGAAACTATGGAACACTTGATAAGTCCTCACTAGATTGCTACCTTAAGTACTTGGTGCAAAATGTGAGACAGTGGTCCCCTTGTAGGAGCTGATATGTTTGATTTAAAGAAAGCATTCAATTTTGTAAACCATCTTTTATTCAGTTAAATGTGTATCGTGGTAGTACAAACACCATTCATTGGTTTCAATCCTATCTTGCTGACAGATCTCCACAAGTGTTCATGAAGAAACTGTTGTCAAAATGTGCTCCCACTAGACATGGTGTAAGCAAAGGTTCAAATTTATGCCCTCCTTTATCTACATTATTCACTCATGACTATAACGTTACATGTACATAGTTGTGGTGTAGACTCCGATAAAGTGTTTCAGTCTGTATGCAGCTGCCACCACTGTCTAGGGAGGCGACAGAGGGCGCTTTGCAAGGGCGCCACACTTGAATCTGCTCCTGAAACTTTTCCGTTTTTGGTGGAAATTGGATATTGGAGTGAACTTTTTCGAAGTTCACATGATGGTGTTCAACATCTAGACTGCATGGAAGGCAAAATCCATGTCAAGAAACGAATTTGGAAGGATCTTAGCGGGACCTGAAAATTAACACTACGTCAAATGCATTGCTTGGCCATGCATTTTGAACTGGTACGTCCATGGGCATAGGACGTAATATTTTTCACAGTTTGTACTGGCCGCGGTTGCATTGTGTTTGAATGAAGACAAACATACATTGGTGTCATATTCTGGGACTATTCGGATAGTACAGACATGGAGGATGCTAAAAAAGACAAATCACGTCGTACCACTCGTAGTACCACTGATGCTGAGGTGGATGCCAATCTCTTGGCTGCAATTCGCGTAATTATACGTGAAGAACTTCAATCAGAACGCGCTATTATGCGTGAAGAACTGCGTGGAGAACTGCAGTCTAGCCTTGACGGGATTGCAGCCAAAGTAAACAATGCTATTTCGCAGCTTGGCACCTTAAACGAAAACTTCAAAAAAATGGAAACAGACATCCAAGATTGTAGCAACAGGATCGATACAGCGACAAACGTTGTTCTACCCAAAGTGTCGGAGAAAATGTCTGATTTATCGACAGAACTAACTCTAAAATTGTTAGACAAAGATGTACATGACCGCAAGTGGTCCTTGATCATCTCTGGGGTAAAGGGACCGGCAGGAGAAAAAGTAGCTGAAACAAAACAAGCGTGTGTAGAGTTTGCACAATATCACTTATTGGTTGAAGATGCTGCTGAGATGCGGATGACCGCCTGTCATAGGCTAAACCAGCAAAGTGACGCAGCAATATATGTGTCTTTTGTTGATCTGGAGGACAGGAACAAATGGCTGAGCGGGGCAAGAAACCTGAGACATCATGACAGTAAGGTATCATTGACGCCTGACCTACCGCCCGTAATCCGACTACTCAAAAACGAACTCATGACAGTAAGAAGAGCATTGCCACCCGACATAAAGCAAAAATCCCGCATCAAATATCTCAAGTCATATCCGTACCTGCAACTACAAATACCTGGACGTAACCCGATATACCCGAAAACTGCAAAAGAAACCATAGCTGAGCGCTTTCTTGAAATGGACACTAAAGTGACAACGTCTAATAAATGACTGTTACGACATAGTGTGAACAAACTCTTTTTCATGTTCTACAAGTAAGTAGAATTTATCATGAGTTTTTCAGTAACCCTTCAAATACATGTATATTTTTACCATGGTTGTTCTCACTCAATTTGTACTTTAACACGATGGTGTTACCCGCCACAATGTGTTTGACATCCGAACAAAACATCTTTTGTCCGGAAAGTCTTTATGGCATTTTGGGTTGCAGCCTTCTCAAACATGTCGCCCCTATTACTTAGTATTAGGTTCGTCACTTTGTCAATTTTTCTCAATTATTTCACATTGATATAATCTTACCAGCTGGACTAAAAGCATCAGATACCTCAGTGGCGTGACGAACAAATACACTTAATATTGAAATGAAAGTTAAATGTTGTCATTATTATAATTGGTCTGTTAAGCTTCACTTACAACCCAAAATAGCGATGGGTTGATATACCTGCCTCCTTATCGTTTGTAATAATACCGACTACAACCTAGTTCATGCTGTGTCCATGCGCAAACTGTGGTCCACTCATATTCAATCATTTTTTGGCCTGTACCAGGACGTGCAATAGCACGGTAACTGCGACGTACAACTCTGTACATTTTCCTTATTGACATTATAGCTACTCTGATTTTTGAGAAACTACCGATTGATTTAACCTAGCTGGATGTCACAGTGTACATAGTTGTATAGTGCACATTAACTACGACGTATGTCCATGGACTTTTTCTGTTTATATGTCGCCTGTATAGCCTTAAATTTACCTTGAATATTTACCAACTTACAAATAGAGCACGATGATATTTGTTACAGTGGTTACTCATGAGCCAGACATTACATATCTTGCAAAGTTGATAATATACGGATTGTGTTATACCGCCCAAACAGGTACTTATGATAATACTTTCAGGGATAACAGCATCTACGCATTGGTTCTTACCATGTTTATACCTCTTACAGTTCCACAAGTAAGAATATATTTCGTAATTTACATCTACTTGATGCTACATGCCCAATCTTTTCTGCTCGTTGCTCTATAGTATTATGCACAAACTTGGCTTCTTACCTCTTAAGTTTTTGACTACCGGGACGACGGGTTCAAGACCGGCATCACTATTACACTTTTTTTCCATGGCCCCGGAAGTACGTAGCAATGTTCAATGGACGTACTAAGCGTAAATAACTTCATGTCGGGATCAATTAGTGTAATCATGAACTCTTAAATATACTTCTTAATATGTAACATTACTTATTTATGAGTGACATATCTGTTATAACATTATATGACCCATCTCAAATTATTTCATTCTTGTATGTGTCATTATGTATATGTGAGATATATCTGCTTGATGTGATAGGGACGTACATTAATTGTAATCAAGGAGCCAACAGTTGTGGGGTCCTTGTTGTAATATGGCACTTACAGGTATCACTGTGTGCACATGAGTAAAAAAAAAAATAAAAAAAAAAAAAAGTTTTACTTTAAGAATTGATACATATTCCTTGAAGTACCCTTTATCCTTGAGTTATGCACCTGAACCTGTGTTAGATATTATACGTGCTGTATATACCGGCATGGGGTTAACTCATGCTCAATACATGGGAAACATGACAACATTTATCTTTCACCCCGGGTGCATGCAGCTGCCTGGGTTCAACTTTTGTTGAAAAATATTGATGATCCTTTGTTTTATATGACTCCGATGTATGAATCGCAAACAAGTTACTATCGCTTGATATTAAATCTAATCGCTTTAAGGACACTTTTTGTTTAATATATTGACATAGCTGCTAAGGGGTGAATACGTATTTAATACATGAAACATTCCAGATATGCAGATTGTTTATGTGGCCATGCCGCGACACTCAACGCCAGACTGGCCGTGCATTAATGCTACCTTACCCGCTACCTCTAAGTTCTCAAGTCTGTGAGATTGTTACATATACATATCTATACATATCTAGTGATGAAGTCTTTTTGGTCTCAAGTCTATGAGATAATTACATATATATATATATATATATATATATTTAGTGATGTGGTTTTTTGCTTTCCAACCACCCAGTGTGAAATGTGTACCTTTGTACATACTGCACCTTTTTTGTTTGTACTTTTACATAATTCTGATTGCTCACAGTTTCATTGTGACAACTTCACCGATTCATTTCAGTTACTTTTTGATGTTTATGAACTCAAACCTTACATCTCTTTCGTATACCATCATATGAGTACCTTGCTTCGTATAATCGACTTATTTGACACATCTGCTATATTACGGTCGTAAGTTCATCAGTCAGTGACATTTTAAAAAACTTTGGTGGCGTGAATAGGAACAATCTGAACGAATTGTTACAAAACCCTGAAGATCTTGATAATGCAATTTCAATAGTATCTGAATCACCATATGTTGACCTAACGAATGTGGCAGATTATCTTAAATCATTTAATGAACATTTCTCTGTACTAGGTATTAATATACAATGTCTCAGTGCCAAATTTGACAAACTAAAAAGTCTAATTGACGAGTTAGCTATAACTAATGTTGTATTTAGTGCAATTTGTCTTCAGGAAACCTGGCTAGAAGGCGATAACCCCGACGTATCTATGTTTGAACTCGAAAATTACACTTCTATTTCGCTGAAAGCTACATGTAGTTCACATGGAGGCCTATTAATATACCTACATAAGAACTTTCAATACAATACCCGAGACTTTTATTCCTCAACGACAAACTGGGAAGGTCAATTTATCGACATTTTCGGAGACGAACTCAAACAAAAGATTACCTTGTGTAACATTTATAGACCGCCGCGTGATAGAAATGATGATATTCAACAATTTATTAACGACTTGGCTCCTATTCTTGAAGCTCTATCACATGAGCGTTCCGATAAAATGATTTTAGGCGACTTTAATATAGATTTATTAAAAATTCACACAAGAAATAAATATTCGGAATTCCTAGACGTTATACTAAATAACGGATATGTGCCAAATTTAACCTTACCTACAAGATTTTCGGAGCGGAGAGCAACTCTGATAGATAACATTTTTTGTAATCTCTCCCACTGTAAAAAGACGTGTTTATCTGGCATAGTTTTTACCAACTTATCCGACCATCTACCATATTTCACATGCTTAGACCAAAAATTGGATCTTCATGGTCCGCCAAAATTCATCAGTATTCAGACCAAAGACGAACTATCAGTACAAAATTTCATACAGGAACTAAGCAACACCCATATCATGGGAAAACTTAACCTTGACCTCAATCAAAACCCAAATTTAAATTACGATATATTAGAAAATATCATATGTACTGCTAAGACGAAACATCTGCCAACTAAAACTGTCAAATTTAACAAACATAAGCACAAACGTTCGCCGTGGATGACTAACGGTGTACTTAGATCAATTAAATATCGCGATACCCTGTATAAACAACTAAAATGCACTAACCAAGATACCGTAGAATATATTAATCTTAAATTGAACCTCAAAGCATATAACAAAATTCTTGATAAAAACATCAGAGAACTGAAGCAAAATTTCTACCATGGTCAGTTTACCCGCTTTAAAAGCGACACAAAGAAAACATGGGATGTAATCCGATCGATTCTTAATTTAAAGAAAAGCAAAAGAGATTTCCCCCTCTTCTTTAAAGTTGATAACACAAAAATTACTAGTAAAGTTGAAATCGCTGAGCGTTTCAATACTTTCTTCACAAATATTGGCCCCACATTAGCTGCCAAAATTAACTCTGTCAGCCTACCACATTTCTCTACCTATCTCACTCAACAGTTCGTTGCAAATTTTTCTTTTTCTAATGTATCTGCCGAAGATATCTCAACGATTATTAATAACTTCAAACCCAAGTCAAGCGCTGGGCACGACAATCTCTCCATGAAATTACTCAAGAGTATAAATGGTATTATTTCCGATTCCTTTGCTTTGATCGTGAATCAGTCACTCAACACTGGAATATTCCCAGGTAAACTTAAGATCGCTAAAGTCCTGCCTGTCTTTAAAAAAGACGACAAATCCCTACTTAATAATTATAGACCAATATCTCTCCTTCCCGCGTTCTCTAAAATCATAGAAAAGACTGTCTATCAGCAGCTTTATTCATATTTCACTTCTCACGATCTGTTTTACAGAAGTCAGCATGGTTTTAAAAAACTACATTCCACTGAGACTGCTGCTCTGGAATTTATAGACAGAATATTTAATTTACTTGACTGTGGTGAAATACCTGTGAGCGTTTTCCTCGATTTATCAAAAGCGTTTGACACGCTAGATCACAACATTCTTTTCCACAAATTGAATTACTACGGGGTCAATGGTACGGCATTGCAATGGTTTAAAAGTTATTAAAGTGACAGATCGCAATATGTTCAGTTTGATGAAATCTGTTCCAAAACATTACCCATTCATACCGGCGTACCTCAAGGCTCAATTCTTGGACCACTTTTATTCATTATCTACGTTAATGACTTATGTTTGGCTTCCCCTAAATTCGAATCCATACTTTACGCGGACGACAGCACTTTAATAAACTCTCTATGTGTCTTTAACACCGATGATGAAGATAATCTCAACAGTATCTCTGATACCATGAACCATGAACTGAAAAAAGTACATGACTGGCTCTCTGCAAACAAATTATCTTTAAACGTTTCTAAGACAAAATTTATGATTTTTCATTTCCCCCAGCGAAAATTAAACTTTGAGATAAATCTCCAAATCGCAAACACTCCTATAGGGAGAACAACCGTATTTGAATTCTTAGGATTAACAATTAATGAGAATCTCAATTGGAACAGTCATATCTCTAAAATTTCAACTAAACTGTCAAAAATCACTGGCATATTAAGTAGACTTCACACTTTTCTTCCCCGTCAGCAACTGATGCAAATCTATAATTCCCTCTTCTTACCTCACATCAACTACTGTTTACTTGCTTGGGGCTTTTCATCTGATCGCATCTTTTTGCTTCAAAAACGAGCCATTCGTCTCATATGTTCTGCCAATTTCCTAGCTCACACCGAGCCTTTATTTAAAGAACTAAATATATTAAAGATTAACGATATCATGCAAGCCAGAGCTCTGAAATTCTATTTCAGATATTGCAACTCCGAGTTGCCGCAATACTTTACAAATATCTTCACCACTCAGCCTGTCGTACATCCTTACCCCACCAGATTCCGTGATGTTCCTCGTCAAGCAATTCCAGCTAGAAACTCTACTAAAAATCGTATTCGATACTATGTCCCAGATTTACTTAACAAAACGCCACCCTGTATCAAAAATAAAATTCACACGCACTCATATGATGGTTTCTCTAAATACATAAATTCGTACTTCTGTAATCAGTACTCTGAAATCTGTGTCATTCGAAATTGTTACGTATGCAACAACTGATTAATTAGATTTTTGACCATGTTTAATCTACAAAAGGTATTACTCACTAATTTTAACTTTGAGTCTTGACATTTTTAGATGTGGTGTACTTTCAGTTTGAATAATATTAGGTGGCCCCAATGATAGCGGATTGCATAAATCCTTAATTGGAGTCATCCTGACATATAATTTTATCACTATCTGTTATGTACTTACTGTTAAACTGTAATTTTATGTTTTGTCAATAATAACATGTACAAACTGTAACCATATGTCTAATAAACTGTTTTGAATCTTGAATCTTGAATCTTGAATCTATGCAAAGGGTAAATACTGCAAACACGTGGAAGAGAAACTAAATCAAAGAATTGAATGTGTTGATGAAGATCTTGCCTGTGCTCTTGTACTTAATTTGATCAAGAGTAAATTTATGTTTATTTGTTCCCAACAAAAAGCAAAGAATTTTTAATCAATGGATGTAAATGCACACAGTATTAACACTAAGGTGCAGAAAGGGGCTCATTAAAAGGTTCTTAGTTTAGCAATCAATGAAAATCTTACTTGGGAAACCATTTATCACCCATGTGTCTGCAAACTGCAGCACGTCTAAACAATTTTAAAAGAAATCAGCATATTTTACCTTTGCGTGCAAGGAGAGTTTATTATTTTGCACACATTTTACTTTTGTTCAATTGCTGTAGTACTATTTGGGGCAAATGTAGAGGGACACTATTTCCCGAATTGTGATGGTTACACCAAAGTGCTGCAGTTTTAAATGTTCTATACAAGGACACTGACTGATCATGAGTTACAATCAAGCTCTGAAGAAGATGAATTGGTTGACACTGGAAGGAAGGAATTTCGCACTTTGACACCCACTACTGGCTAAACCAAGAACAAAAGGGCTGCCTTAAAATTGACTATCATTTATTTTTTGCACATCAGATAGATATTTGAATTGATTGTTTGAACCCTGCAGACCCCCGGGTTCTACAGCATGAGAATAATTTAAACTAGATTTATTGTATGATTGCATGAGTGATAATAGAAACAAACGTTTGTTCACAAAAAGAGCCTCCAAGCACTCTTGAAACCTTAGTACTTCTTCAAAATAGCCACACATTCGTATTGCTCACACAAATTCTAGCTAATAATGCATCAAATTACAACTGATCCAGTGTTTTTGACACCAAATTGATTGAAAACGCAGACAGACAATAATACGTACTCTGGTTTACATCATTTTAGTGTATTTGATCAGACTGTCACCAGAGGTCACTACAGCCGGGATCCCCTTGGCAGCATTTTATGTGCACATTTTTCTCTTAGTTCTCCAGCATTGCATAAATGTACTGGTGTAAGTAGCATAGAGGAAAATGTCAAATCACCCAGTCATTAGTATTTAATATGATGCATGCATATTAATTTCCCGCCACAACTCCATACCTGCTTGTCTTAGTAACCTTAGTCTTGCCTTGCGAAATGCAGCCTGCTGCATTTGAGGGCAAGCGGGATATTACTGCTATTTTGGAAAGAATGCTTAGTACAGGCAGACGGAAATTTATAAGATTGTAACCAATTTAGGAAGCACTAAATGAATATGAATTTGGTATTTGTAAACTCGAATTTCTCTAAAAGACACTATTTGTGTGAGAAAGGGTGATCTATCCCAGTCTGTGACAGTGATATGCCCGTATGCCCTCTGCTATTAACAGGTGAGAACCCTGTGCTTTGTAGCAGAAAATTAATATGTATACATGTCTTGTACATGTATTACTATTTATATTTGCTAGGTGAAAGAGTTTCTACACTATAACCAATAAATTCCTATATGGGTTTATCAGTGACACAATAGCAAATTACTACAGATATGAGTGCAGAGTTTATTATTATCAGTGACACCGCAGCGAATCCTTCCCAAGCTTGGACCCAGGCTTATCATACACACACATTGGGATTTTTTTTTATACATGGAGGCAAAGCTTTAAGGGTTTACCATGTGCAATATGCAAAACAGAACTAGCTCACAGAAAAGTTGTAACAAACTTGATTAGTTTATTTGGTGAAGAATGCATTTCCTTCATTATATCAACATAAATTCTGAATCAATTATTGAGAATTTCCCATTCAAACAATCAAAGAATTGATTGTTTGTATAAAACACCACTAATGAAAAGTGCTTTTACATTAGATGTTCAGGAACAGTTTTATGGAACGGTATGTCAGTATTGATGAAAGTATTCCCATGAATTTCTATATTGCAGAAAAGATGCATGTCATTCCTGATATCACTGTGAACTAAAAGTTCAAATTGTCTTGACATTTGATTTAGTAACATTTCCATGTACATAATGATTTGCCAGGAGAGAAAGTATCGGTACCTGTACAACTTGTATCACATCCTGATGGATCGTACTGTAACCCCCAGCAGACATTTCTCTGTATAGTAGGATCAACACTGTGGCAGCAAGGACGCCAATGATCGACGAGGCCAATTTTTCACGCACCATCATGAGAACACTGCAAAAACTTAGTGGTAAAAAGCAGAGAATTAAGAAAGCTGTGATGGCAAATATATCTACTAATTATTAGAAAACCTGACAAATCTCATTTCACTTTAATTGCACATGTGCAATTGACGAATTTAACACAATTCCTTGCCTGCTGAACGAAGTAAGTTTCACATATTCTCCACTTTCAAGGTCAAAATTAACATCAAAATACAAAAAAAAAAAACAAACAAACAAAAGAGAAAAAAGCAATAAGCACCTTCCTGTTAGTGTTTAATAGTAATCATGGGCCTATGATCCACCACTGCCAAAATATTAGCCAATCTGCAAGTTGATCTTTCAAGGTCAAAAATAAGACCACCAAAAGAAACCTCACAGGTACTCTCCTATTAGCATATAATAGCAACAAGGGGCCTGGTATCCAAAATTACCAAGACTTAATCCAATATGTCAGATTTGCTGTCATCCATATAGTAGTGCACTAACAACGCTAATATCTACAAAAATGTATTCTTGCCAATTTGTCATAATTTTTATCATTTATTAAAATATCGGAAAATGACACCACAGGTATGGAACAATTTGGTGGAGATCAAATCCAGCTACATTGAAGAGATTCCAACTTACAGATTAGGAGAAGAAATTTTTAAAATGCACAAAAGTTCATTGTAAAAAAACAGACAAAGAATCTCAGCACCACCTGTTGAATAAGTTAAAGTCTTGCAGTCCCCACACACATCCCTATGCAATTTCGAAGCTACTGGACAAGTGGTCCAGGACAATAAGATTTTTTTAAGATTTTAACCAAAGAACCATAAAAATCAGTTCTCATATATGTTCTTTAACCAGGCTTTCCAAATTTGGTAACGTCATGTTCAAATCATGATCGTCATTACATCCCGGGCCCTTAAGATCTTTGAGACTACGATCAAGATCATCTTGATCAATATCATCAGACAGTGGTCCTTCAGAATCCACCACCTTCAGACATCTGTTTGTAGTCCAGTCTTTCAACAGATCTCAGATCATACAAATAACGTGTCTTAATTACGTAATATATTATGCATTTTAGAACCTGGATCCCAGCCAAGGCTTGAACAGTCACTTTACAGAAAGTGTAAAATACATTGAACATTTTCTGCACTCTACGCAGGCTAGATTGGCTTGTGGTCTTGTGTGTGTCTAGCTTATTCACCAATTCTGTGATGCATATTTTAATTTGTTGACATCTTGTTCTCTCAAAGCTGTTGTACTGCCTTTAGAGTAAGCTCATCTAATTGATCTATTTTACTAGAAAAATGTTAAAATATTGTATTTTGTACCAGTACCTATATAATGCTTGCCTCGATACTTTATGGCTTAAGTGTGTTCATGTTATCGAGCACATGTACGCAATATAACGTAACAATACTGACATCATTTACTACTGCTTCATCATGCTCATGATTTGCATACATCTTTCTCTTTTCCCTAAACCATGGACATATTAACGAGGAGGGCTAAGGACTGTCAAAAGAAATTAAATCTCTGGGCTAAATTCTGCACAGAAAGCATCATCTTCGCTTTGATCAGTGTTGCCGAAGTCCAGTGATGGTGCAGTGCCATCTAGTGACAGAGGGGACACCCACTAATTTGCAGTTGCTTTCCTTCTTGGGTGCACACTCTTTTTATGGGCAGGTGTAAAGGACTGGTCTATGTACACCAGAAATTATAATGCGGCTAGAAGTTTGTGAAACTTTTCACTCCAAACTGCTTTAAAATGAGACCAACTGTGCCAAATCTATATTAGGAACAACTAGGCTGAAGTAATTAGGAGTAGAGAGGAATGTCAAATCTTCAGAGGTTTATAAAAAGCAAACACTGTGAGACCTGCTCAAAATTCCAGGTCCCAAGGATCCCCATACATTAACAGTTTCCAACGGAAATACTATAATATCTTTGCAATGTTTTCCATTCATAGAAAAATAACATTTATATTCCCACTTTCCGTGCAAACTCTGGGCAATAACACAGGTGAGCTATGCAAGCACTGGCTTGTATATTTGCTTCTGTTGGTGCCACTTAAAAACCAAATACAGCATCAGAATCGATGCGATAAATTCTATTTAAATCTGGGCTAATTTATGCAAAATTTTTCATTGCCAAGTAAAATATTTTTAAAGTGGCTCTTCCAATGGTTAATTCAGGTGTGAACTTGGGAGTTAAGAGGTGAGAAAAACAGTATTTGATGGACAATGAGGTGGCTGCACTGAATATTCTTTACATGTTGCCATTGTTGGCTTGTGCTCAGTCCTCCTTGATATTAATATTACATCCATGTTTAAACTTGACCTGCTACCTTTGAGACTGAATCAACAGCTTTCTTCGTGCTCTGGTTGTCATATGATGCGCCTAAACAGGCTAAAGGCCCACAGATAGTCACAGACACTGCATCACACAGCAGTTCAAAAGACTGCTAAAATTAAATTAATTTATTCACCTAAAGTTAAGCCAAACTAAAGTAAAGGTTTTATTTGGATTATGAATTCTGCTAAGGCTGAGCCTACGACCATGTATGTAAACGTCCTCTGCTCTGTTTCGCAGAGAAAGTGAAAAAGAATCATCTTTTGATACATTAGTAGTCATTACTGGACCAGTAACTGGAGATAATATTGTTTTGTACCAATCGTATACCTAGGCTACAGACTAATTGAAATATGAAGCGTCTGTGCCCACACATGTCAATGTAATGTTGGCTACATTCAAAGCCAAAGGTAGAAAATGGGTTGAATGGAACTGTTGACAAATCATAGAGTCGAAGTTCAGCTGGCAGTCTCACTTAGCTAGCAGCACTTTTGCGGGGGCCATATAGTTCCCATGGCTTGAAAACACATACCTGTACCGGCCACGACTGACTGTTAGGGTTGGTAGTAACAAATTGCCACAGCGATGGCACTGCACTGGGCGAAAAAAGAAGTAACTGCGCCGTTCTTTCCTCCAAAACAAAAGATTTCAACTCCGCTACGTGGCACTGACATCATCATGATGGGCGTGGCATTGGTGAACTGCAGCTTGCCTCTTGGTCAACACAGGTGTAACACGGTTCCCTTTGTTGTCATATTAATGCACACCAAACAACATTTTCTGAAAAAGGCTGAAAAAACGCAATGCGAGTGACGATCTTAAAATAACACAGTGTTTGGGAGCGAATGAAATTGAGAAAGCATAGCTAGAAACATAATGGTGGAGTAAGAGAGGAAAGATTTTTTTTTGTTTGTTTTCCAAAACTGCTATAAGAGTCTATAACAAAGGATAGAGTTGCAATACCAGGGATGATATATGGCTTAGATGTGATTTCAATAAGTGAAGGAGATATCCAGGGAATGGAGAAAGTACAGAATGAGATGGGGAAATGGATACACCATGTGCAGCAACAGAAGCAGTCTTAGGAGAGTTAGGATGGAATAAATTACAGACAGCATTGCCAAAGCAAAGCTTAAGTACTGGGGGTATTTACAATCAGTAAATGAAGACTGGTGGTGCAGGAAGGTTTACAATGAAGTAGTCAAGGAACAAACAAGATGGGTCAAAGATATAAATAAGTTGGCAGAGAGATACGAATTGAAAGGATATGATGAGGTTGAAAACTGGAAAGTGTATATAGGTAGGACTGTTACAGAGGGCTGGAAGGAAGACTGGAAAAGAGGTGTCAGGGAAAAGAGTACATTAAAAGCATACCAGGTACTAGAAAAACCAAAGAAAAGTGTGTGTTGGGAAGGAGGGAAGGGATCCAGGCTTCTTTTTCAAAGTAGGACAGGAGTAATCAATCTAGAAAAGAGAAAACAGAAGTGGACAACAGGTAATAATGGTAAATGTAAGGTATGTAGACAAGAGGCATCATCATCATCATCATCATCATCATCATCATCATCATCATCATCATCATCATCATCATTCAGCCGACGCTCAGGCATGGGCATTATGGCCGTGTAGACTGCTAGAAAAAAGAGAAATATTTGTGAGAAAGTTAGTGATTGGACAAGGCAGGTGTATGATCAAAAGAAAGTGTATTAGGTGTTAGTAAGGCGGTTAAAATCAGATGTCAAATTTACAGGGAGTGAGCCTGGTGGGCTGCCAATTGAGATTGGAAGCCCATCAGGCTTGGGGCTGTCACAACTGTTAGGGGGAGGTTATTCCATTCTATAATGCTACGCGGGAAAAAGCTGAATTTGTAGTAATCTCTGGATGTTTGGTAGGTTAGAAAGGTAAGGGGGTGTTGGGTACTTGACAGGCGAGGTTTAGGCGTGAGGTAGTTTGAGGGAGGGATAGCAGCGATGTGGTGTATGATTTTATAAACCATACACATACGAATGTTATGTCTGCGTTCCTGTAGGGTGGGCCAGTGTAGGAGGGACAGCATGTTGCCAACACTGCTTGTGTTATGATATCTATTTGTTGCAAACCGTGCTGCCCTCCTCTGTACCATTTCTATTTTGTGTGTATCTTTTTGAGTGTGTGGGTCCCAGACGCTAGCGCAGTATTCTAGGTTGGGTCTGATTAGGGATTTATAGGCTAAGGATTTGGTTTCAACTGGGGCTTTTTTTTAGGTTTCTTTGTAGGAGGCCAAGGGTTTTGTATGACTTAGAAGTGATGTTGTCTATGTGGGGGGTCCAAGATAGTTTTGAGGTGATGGTAACTCCGAGGTATTTTGCACTGTCAACAGATTCCAGGGTGTGGTTATGTAGGGTGTAATTATGGAGGAAGGGTTTATGCTTTCTTGTTACTCTAAGGATGTTACATTTGGCGGGGTGGAATTTCATCAACCAAGTTGTTTCCCAAGTGGATAGTCTGTTTAGGTCCCGCTGTAGAATGTTTGTGTCTTCCTGACAGGATATTTTCCTGTACAGGAGAGAGTCGTCGGCAAATAATCTGACTGAAGACTTTATGTTGTTAGGAATGTCGTTTATATATATAAGAAAGAGAATAGGGCCAAGAACTGTACCTTGGGGGACACCTGATTCTACGGGAAGATGGGAAGAGGATTCGCCATTTACTAGGACTGATTGTGATCTATTGTGTAGGAAGTCTTTAATCCAGGATGTGATTTTGTCAGAGATGCCGTAATACTTAATTTTTTCTAGTAAGTGGCAGTGAGAAACTTTGTCGAAAGCTTTTTCAAAATCCATAATAATGACATCCGTTTGCTCCTGCTCGTTCATATTACGTGTAATTTCATGAATGAATGTAAGTAGCTGGGTTTCGCAAGATCTTTTCGCGCGAAAACCGTATTGCCATTCAAAGAGTATATCGTTATATTCTAAATGGTTCATAATTTGGCTAACTATTATATGCTCCATGACTTTGGAGCATATACATGTTAGTGAGACAGGGCGATAATTACTTGGTTTAAATTTTTCACCTTTCTTAAATATGGGAGCTATGTTGGCATTTTTCCAATGAATTGGTACAATACCTTGATCCAGGGAGTTTTGAAAAATAATCTGAAGGATCGGGGCAATTTCTTTGTGGAGGTCTTTTAGGACTTGTGCTTGTATGTTATCTGGTCCTGCTGCCTTATGGGGGTTTAACTGGGATAGCATTTTGTCAATTCCGTTGGAGGTAATATGGAAGTCCGGGATAGTTGGGTATGGGATTTGTTCAAACTCAGGGACTGGGGTTGAGGGATCATCTTTGCTAAATACTGAGTAGAACTGATTGTTCAATATTTCAGATATATGAGGCATATGAGGCAGTGGATCACTGGCTGTTGTGGTGTGATGTATATAGAGAGATAAGAGAAGAATTTTTCAGAAAGTGGCACAGGGAAGACTATAATAACAAGGGTCTAGAAGAGGTCCAGTGTTTAGAGGAAGAGGAACGTGTAGCATGGGTTTTAGGTTTGAAGGGTGGCTTTCTGGGAGGCAGGAAAGGCACTAAAAGTGTACAGGACTACCTGGTAGGGTGCTGGGAGAAAAGAAATGAATTGATAGGGCTTGATAACAACAGGGTGAATTAGAATCTTGAAGGTATGAATACACCATTGCGGCCGATCAGGTGCAGGTTACCGCACTAAATAGTTCTTGGTTGTCGTGTGCTGACACCTTTGGGGGCCATTTACCTGTAATTAACCCACTATTTCAGCTAGACTATTACATGAGCTTATCAGCCTGTTTGTGTTGTATGGTTTGACAGATATTTTTTCCATGATGAGTTTTATAAACAGAAGGCAAATCACATATTCATACGCAGTGACGTAATGCTGGCAAGCCGTGCTCGGAGCACGTGTTTCCTGGCTATGACAGGTAAACACTGGCATAACTTTTGATTCTATCTATAGACTCGCCTTTTTTATTTTGAATGTTTTCAATGAAAGGTGTCTGCACAACACCAACTGCATACTTTATTTCAAAAAGTGACGCAACAAAAGTTATACGCCTTTATGCTAATATGAGAATATACAGTAAATATAATGGTGGTTTCATCCCTACATGCAGGGAGGAGAGGGAATGGTGGTAGCCTTATAAGGGCTCCCATGGGATCCCCCATGGGAAATGCCTGAGCCTTAGAGGCGGGGATAGGGTGTATGAGGGATGGTTTTTCTGTCCTTTTATGGGGGGGGGGGGGGCTACAAGCGATGAGTGTTGGGGGATATATCCAGGGCCAGGGGCCCACCACAGCTGTGAGAGAGCGTGTGGTGGACTATTTGCCTCGGCTCTGGTCCTGGTAAACATGGCAGCAAAAGCTGAATAGGATAACCATGGTTTCCTCCATCTCATCATTTTTTCCCCTAGGCCACCTGTGTCACACAGGACCGCGGCGCATAAGCGGAGAGCCACAGTATTATTATTATTAACACACCCCTGACCCTGTCAAAATGTGAAAACAAAATTTTGGCTATTTCAATGTTCAAAAGTAAGATGCCAATTCATGCCCTGGGGACATTTCAAAGCGTGACATACTGCAGCCTACCTATATGACTTGACCCTCTCTGTTGCCTGCCACCATTCAGGCTATGGGGTATAGACACACTAACATGGTTTTGCTCCATCAGTTGAATGTTTTGTTTCTCATACATATGAAGTTTCATGCTCAAGTCAACACTTCAAAGAGAAGTATTGACTTTTCTTGAGGCTTGATCTCCACTTGCAGAGAACTTATTGCCTGGCAGCTTTCCCCGACCCTGAACAGCACTTTTCAGCCACCAAATGGCACCAGCTACCAGACCAGACCAGTGTTTTGCTCAGCAAGCTTGAACTGAACATTCTTTGCTACCTGATGTCCCCAGCTACTAGGCCCATTTTGGTGGAATGAGAAGATTCAAATGTCCCTAATTTTTCAGAAATTCTCACAATATTCACTCTTCTTTGTAAAAAGGCTCGACTTGATGTATGATTCTATAATTGTACCAAGTTTGGAGTTTCTATGTGCAATAGTGTCCGAGTGAATTATGGCACAAAATTGCTGGTAAAGAAGAAGAATCGAAAGGAGAAAGACAAACTAGAAAAGAAGACTTGCTTCAAAGCAAATCTATCTGTGTGCTACAAAAAATTCATGTTTGAAATGTTTCTAATACGCAAAACTTGAGGATGTGCTAGTTATGCATGGATATATATATATATATATATATATGCCATAAGATGTCTTTATCTAAATTGGTTTTGAAAATATTAAAGATTTAAATTTTCAAAAGCCCCTAATTTGCATAATTCTCATTGCTACAAATCTGAAAACATATCCATTAGATAGCCCATCCTCACAAAGCTATAGCTAGCTTCTGGATTTATGTCTCTCTATGTATTAATTTTGAAAATATTAATTATTTAAATTCATAGATGCCCTAATTTGCATAATTTTAATCGCCACAAATCTAAAGATATATCCATTAGATAGCCCACCTTCACAAACATAATGGCTAGCACTTAGAATCATGTCTCTATCATATTAGTTTTGAAGATATTAAAGATCTATATTTTCAAATGTCCCTACAACTTTGGTCCATTAAATGCACCTACGTCACAGGCCTACAAATGGAAGTTGGAATGTCACCACTATCTATAATATTTTTCAAGGTATTCAAGATTTTAATTGGATGTAGTCACCTAATTTGCATCAATTAAAATTTAACTAATTTGTTCCATGGTTCATTAGATGAAATAATGTCACAAACCCACAAATTGAAGTTAGAATGGCACCTGCATGTATAATACTTTTGAAGCTATGGAAGATATAAATTTTTGTGTTCACCTAGTTTGCAGAAATTAAAATTCTACAACTTTGGCTCATGATTTATTGGATGCGGCTACGTCACAGATCCATAAATTGAAGTTGAAATGGCACCTCCAAGGATAATACTTTTGAAGTTATCAAGATTAAAATTTTGCATATTCACTAAATTTGCATAAATTAAAATCCTACAACTTGGGTTCACGTTAATTGGATGCGGCTTTGCCACAAACCTATAAACTGAAGTTGGAATGGAATCTCTATCATAATATTTTTGGAGATATTCAACTTTTAAATTTTTCAAACCCTAATTAGCATAATATAAAATTCGACAACTTTCATTTACTGAACATTATATTGGCAGGTGTCACAAACCTGTATGCACATTAAAATTTTGTGTCTATCTGCAATAGTTTGGAAGATGTGGAGCTTTTAAAATTTTAATTGCCCCTAATTTGCATAATGTTAAACATCATGACTGTCCAAAACGATATGCATAATTTTACTGGTAGGTCAGTCACCATGCCAAGTTTGGTGGTTTTCAGAATAATGGTGTCCGAGAAAAACTCCAGACAAATTTGGTCGTAAAGAAGAAAGAAAGAAAGAAGAAAAGAAAATCTTGGAAAATCAAAATGTCTAGATTTCGCAATTAGACATAATTATAGTGGTGAAATGCTTCTGAAAATTAAAGTTTTCGATGTGTGCCTAATTTGGGTAAATTAAATTTTATAACTTTCATTTTAATATCGTTAGATAAACCAATGAACTGAAGTGGATTGACACTTCAGTCTATTATACATGTGCTCAACATATTCAACATTTAATTTTTTAAGTGTTCCCAATTCAGATAGCATTCTAATTTCATCAAATATGACCAAAGTACAAACCTATAAAGAAAAGATAGATTGACATTTTTATGCATATTTCATTTGAAGACATTGAATATACACGTATATATTTATGTTCTTGCTATCGGATTTGCAAGGAACAAAAACAAAAAAACAAATAACAAGCAAACAAACAAACAAACAAAAAACAAAACAAAACAAAAAAACACATAACGGTATGCATATGCATGCCAGGAGTGCACATATTTCCAACTTCAAAAATCTTGAGTATTGTCAAAACCGTAATGGAAGTATCATTCCAGTTAGTAATGGTACAGTTATGAGTGTGGTGTATATGTGTATGAAGGATATATACAAAACTTGAGCATCTGAAAATATTTCCAAGACATTTCACATATAAAAACTTAATCAACATCAAAGGTAATTACTCAGACACACAATTCCAGTGTTTATTTATACAGTGAAACCTCTGTACAGTAATCACCCTCGGGACCAAAGAAAAGTGTCCACTGCTGACGGGGTCAGCCCATCTGGGCAGTATGGATCAGTATATGTACATGTGCATGTACATGCACATGTACATATGTATATACAATGTATACATATTATAATTCAAGGGGATGTGTATGCATGCAATACAAAACTGTCTTTGTTCCTTTATTACACAAACAAATTTTAACAGACGCTGTCAGGAAACTGCATGTACATGTACCTGTGAACTGAGACAACCACTATCCTGTCTCAGTATCCCTTGTCTTGGCTATGAAGAACAGGCTTCATAATAATAACAGGTTTCATCTCACTGGTTACAAGAAAAGAAAGACGCGCGAGTGTCTACTGAGATAGTAAATAATAAATATAATAGACAGTTATTGAGGACTGGAAGACTATATTTTGATGGGTATAGCCAACTCAGCACAGTACGTAGTGTTTCTTTAGTGGAGGGTATACATGGCAGGCTCATCCTGGCCAAAAGTCCAGTGCCTCTGCTCCCTTGGGATTGATAATAACAGCAAACTTCATGAACCAAAGTTGAAGGATTTTAACGCATGCTATAGTTAGATGATACACAAAATTTAAATTTTGAATATCTTCAAAACTATTAAAGATAGAGTTGCCATTCCAACTTCAATTTTAAGGTTTGTGGCAAAGCAGCATCCAATGAACCATGAACCAAAGTTGTAGGATATTAATTTATACAAATTATGAATGAATGAATGAATGAATGAATGATTCTTTATTTGCTGCACCTCAACTTACAGATGGAGGCATTTTGCCAAATACAATACACAACAACAAAATATGTAAAAGAAACAGAAAAAAGAAAGAGGAAAAGTTAGGAAAACTTATTCTTGTCCATCGTAAACAACCTTGCTTCGTATACAGATTGGAGAAAAAACTATAGATCACCCCTTATTTTAGTGGTTTCGGTTAAATATTGAGCCAGAAGAGTTATTATTTCATAATCGTCACATTTCATAATAAAAATAAATTTTTCTTGTAAGTCCAATTCTCCAAATGTAACAAATATCTCTGACAATTTGTCTAAAAATCGTTTCCGGGGCTCATCAAATTTTTCACAAACTAGAACATAATGTATTTCATCCTCTACTAGGTTACAATGGTTACATAGTCTTTCATGCACAGGTACTTTCATAGGTCTTCTGTGTCGACCTGTTTCAATATATAAATTGTGTGAACTAGTTCTGAGTCGTACAAAATTTTTACGGATATTAAAATCCTTTATCATAGTTAGGTAAGGCTCTATTTCCAACTTATTTTTAAATTTTACGTAGGTTCGTAATTTTTTATCTGATGACGACTGCATTTCCATCGTTTTTTCCCACTGTATAACAAATTTTTCTTGCAATAAATTTTGTATGACGCCGGCAGAAAAATCAAAAGTTTCGTAAATAGTTCTGTTCCAAGAATCTTCACAATTTACAATGATTAGTGTATTTTTAACTGACGCTAACCATTGGGATTTATCGGTCGTCAAGTCATAGTTACATTGAAATGTGTCGCCCAACAAACTTTCTGGATCAATATATCTCATTCTGTACCAATTTTTATACACACGTGTTAATATTTTCAAAGAATATGGGTATCGTCCTAAATCACCTATTACAGCAACATTGCAGGTCTTCTTATTGACGCCCAAAATATATCGCAAAAAACTAATGTACAATTTTTCCAAATCCAACTTAAAATAACCAGATATATCTTCATGTGCAATACACTTAGCAGGTGGGATGAGGTATGCACCCCAAATTTCACATCCGTACATGAATATTGGTGCAACAAGCTTATCAAATAAATCAATATATAACCTTATATCGTTCTGCGTACTAAACAAAATTCGTTTTAATCGTCCAAGTGATTTAGTTGCTTTAGAACATAACTGTTTCATTGCATTATTGAAGGAACCATTTGATGTAATTTCTATTCCTAAGTAAGCGTATTTGTTCACTACCTCGAGTTATAGTGTAAATGTGCAAACTCTAAATCTTGAATAGGTTCATAACTATTTGTGGCATAGCTGCATCCAATGAACCAAATTTGTAAAAAATTTAGTATGTGCAAATTAGGTGAATACAAAACATTTAAATTTTGAATAACTTTAAAACTATTACATATAGAGGTGCCATTCCAACTTCAATTTGCAGGTTTGTGACGCAACCGCATCTTATGAACCATGAACAAAAGTTGTAGAATTTTTATATTATGCAAATGATATGAATACACAAAATTAAAATCTTGAATAGCGTCAAAACTATTACAGATAGAGGTGCCATTTCAACTTAAACTTATGGGTTTATGACATAAGTGCACCAAATGAACCATGAACCAAAGTTGTAGGGTGTTAATTTATGGGAACATGACGAACACACAAAATCTGAATCTTGAATAACTTCAAAACTATTATACATTCAAGTACCATTCCAACTTCAATTTGTATGTTTGTGACATAAACGCATCCAATGACCTATGAATTTTTAGGTTCATGACATAGGTGCATTCAATGAACCATGAATCAAAGTTGTAGGATTTTAATTTATGCGAATAAGGCGACCACAGAATCTAACTAATGAATAGCTTCGAAATTATTATACATACAGGTACTATTCCAACTTCAATATTGTAGGTTTGTGATATAACTGCATCCAATGACCTACAAAGCAAGTCATAGGCTTTAAATTGATGCAAATTAGGCAAATACATAAAATTAAAATCTTGAATAGCTTCAAAACTATTATAGATTTTCACAAATGTTTCTTTACTTACAGTACCACCCCACGCCCAGCTTTTCATTCCTTTCTTGCTCTAAACTTTGTGTATATTTTTAACTATCACCGATGTTGTCACAATCTGGAAAGAGATTTGTTATTTGGGGATTGGTGCATAAGTAGTTCCAGTGGGCCATCCATGAATACACGATAGGGTAGGGAGCATACATTTGTGCAAAGCAACTGCTGCCCTGTGGACATTTCCAACAGTAACTTCAGCCAGGCAGCACAACTTAACACAAGCTACAGATATAACAGATCCCTCAATATTTACACCCGAGTCTTTTTATGACCAGTCAAGCATATATGCCATAGGATATAGAAACATAATAGTGTTGCCAATCTTCACTAGAAATATTAATTCATCAGTGCCTCCTGTTTTTCAGGGGAGAAAAATGTAAAATGCAATTTTGACCATTTGAGACCATCTCCAGGGAACCCAACCCGTTTTTGTTAGTGGCAATTTTCATTTTCAACTCATCTTATATGGATACTTAGCCTACCTGCGTTTTGCTGATCCAGAGTTACCATTTATACCCAGGCATGGACTCCTTTACGGGCAACTACCCTATGCAACTTCCAGGTTACAGTACAGCCGTGCTTATCCATGCAAATAAGTTTCACCATGCACTTGATTGTTTATATTTATATGTACATGGAAGGCCGGCCTGGTCCATCCTATTTGTCATGATGGCTGGCGATATCCAAGTGAACCCTGGACATATCAAGTTCCCATGCAAGATTTGTAACAAGGCAGTTAAGCAGAATCAGATGGGACACCAGTGCGACAATTGTGACATCTGGCTACATACCAAATGCCTGTCCATCAACCGTGAAGATTACCTTTTCCCTGGACAATGATCCAAATCCATGGAACTGCCCGCCATGTACTTTGTCAAATTTTCCTTTTGCGGACTGTTCACACCTATCATCGACTTCGGACAGTTGACTGTCTAGCTCCTCCTTCCTCGATGACCCATCTGACCCACGCAATTCCCCCTTTTCGGCCAATTTGTTATCTAGTATCAAAAATCAGAAAGGTATCAAGATTGCTCATCTTAACATCTGTAGCCTGTATCCTAAATTGGATCAGCTCAAACTCAAACTGCATGATAAAGTCCTTGAAATCCCGTTTATTTCTGAAACCTGGCCAAATGACACTTTCTCAGATATCGAATTACCTATACCAGGTTATAACTGTATGAGAGAGGATAGGTCATCGAGGTGGGGTGGAGGTTTATGTGCATAATGTAAGTGATAAACATATAGTTGACAAGGTATCTCCACTTCCTGAGAATACAACAGACACTGAGCCACATGACTCAGGCCTTGAAACTCTATGGCTCAAATTAAGATTAAATAACACCAAAACTATCTATTTATGTGGTCTTTATAGACCACCGGACACTTTGCAGAATGACTGTTTACGTGATCTTGAGTCACAATTGGACGGTTTCCCACTGGGATCTGAAATTATTATTCTTGGTGATTTCAACATCAGTTATTTAGTTTCAAACAGTGCGTTCAAGGCTCTGCATGGTAGTCTAGTTAACCTTCGAAATTTCTTCCAGTTCATACATGACATTACTAGGAAGACAGTCCATTCTGCATCGATTATTGACCTTGCTTTCTCAAATAAACCACACATGATTAGTAGCTCTGGTGTTATCAACTGTGGACTCAGTGACCAAAGCATGATTTATATTACTCGTGAAGGGCGTAGACCCAAAGCTAAGGTCAAAATCATTCGAGCTAGAACCTACAGACATTTTAATCTTACAGACTCCCATGCAGACCTAAATAATACTGACTGGTCACACGTGATAAACGTGCAGTGCCCTCAAGTGCATGGCCTGGACCATATTTTATGACATTTTTCTACCAATATGTGACAAACATGCTCCTTTTGTAAATATTCAGGTCAGAGACCGTGAACCTCCTTGGGTCACGGATGAATTACGTTCTCTTGCCAATGATCGTGACTACTTTAGAGCTAAGGCAGAACTCTGATGACCCACAGGACTGGGCTAAAGCAAGAAAACTACGAAATACTGTCAATAATTTGACTACTAAACTGAAGAAGGACTTTGTTTCAGACTCAATACAAAATAACATAAATGACCCCAAAAAGTTATGGAAATCCCTTAAAAGTATTATCCCTTCTAAAATCAGTGATGGCCCTTCTAAAATTACAAAGGAAAACAAGGAGATCTCCGATGCTGTTGACACGGCCAATTCTTTCAATGAGTTTTTCGCCAGCATCGGAGATACCCTTGCTAGTATAAAATCATCCCCCCCCCCCCTCATGTTTTCACACCCTGTGAACGCAAAGTAAATACCGACTTCAAATTTTTATCTATTACGTCTGGCACTCTTCTTCTTCAGTTTAGAAGTCTACCTAATGGAAAATCCACTGGTTTAGATGCTCTGAGTACCCTTCTTCTTAAAGATGGAGTATCTGAATTTATTATACCAATGACACACATATTTAATTGTTCCTTACATACTGGCAACATTCCAGCGGAGTGGAAAACCGCAAGGGTTACTCCTATTTACAAAGACGGGTCTAAGGATGATGTCAGTAACTATCGTCCCATATCTGTTCTTCCTGTCACCATGAAAGTCTTAGAAAGACTGGTGCATCGTCAGTTTTATGACTTCCTGACTGCTCATAACCTTATCACTTCCAATCAATCAGGCTTTCGCAAGCAGCATTCCACTGCCTCTGCCTTAACTCACTTTACTGATCAAATTCTTTTTAGATATTGATGCTGGTAAGAGCTGTGGCGTCATATTTTCCTTGACTTCAAAAAAAGCATTCGACACTCATAACCATGACATCCTCTTACAAAAACTCAAAATTTATGGTGTCGATGCAACAGAACTTTCATGTTTTCGATCCTACCTTTCCGATAGATATCATTATACAACCATTAATGGATCCCTGTTGGACCCCCAAGGTACTGAAATATGGGGTCCCCCAGGGATCTATTCTTGGTCCTCTTCTCTTTATTCTTTATATTAATGACCTTCCGGACTCAATAAACAAATGTAATGTTATGTTATATGCGGGCGACACAGCTCTTTACTGCTTCCATCAAGATTTTGCCGAGATCGAAAGAATTTTTAATCTTGAGCTCCTAAATATATTACAATGGTTTCAGACAAATAAGCTTACGCTAAATGCTACTTAGACCAAATTCATGCTTTTTGGCTCACCATCTAAATTGAAAAATCCCAATTATTTGGAAATTGAAATAGATGATGAGATTATTGAACAGGTGACAGTCTTCAAGTATATGGGTGTCCAGCTTGACAATATCCCATCTTTTGCTAGTAACTTTGACTACACCATTGGTAAAATAATTTCCAAATTAGCTGCACTTGGCAGGGCATCCAGATACTTGGACACTAAACTCCTTTTTACGTTATATGAAGCTTTGATTCTACCTCACCTCGACTATTGTGATATTGTTTGGGACTCATGCTCGAAAAAATATACATCTAACTTACAAATCCTCCAGAACAGGGTCCTGCGCATGATTTTTGGGAGGGACCGCAATACGCCCACCACTGAACTCCACAGGATGGGCGGCTTGCGATCCCTCCAGGAACGGCGCAAGTTTCATATAGGTATATTCATGTTTCGGGCAACTAACAATACCTTGCCCGATTACATTTCTGATAAATTTACTTTTGCAAATCGTGTACATGAACATGCCACTAGATCAGCATCAACCAGGTCCCTACATATTCCCTACACTATATGCTCGCACAAATTATGGTAAAAATAGTATCTCTTTCCGTGGTGCAGCAGAATGGAATTCTATTCCTAACACCATTAGAACACTACCCAGTCTTTCTCTCTTTAAGAAACATTAGCATAGTTATTTGACCTCCCTGTAATGGCCTCTACTCTTTGGGACCTGTTTGATGCTGATCTGGTCCTTCTACCTTTTTTCCAGGTCTATTTTAGTATATCCATTATATCATATTATTGTTATCTTGTATAGTCTATTTTCTCATGTGTTTAATTTTACTTTAATTTCTATTTATATATAATATTTATTTATGACTTCATTTGTATCATTGTCATTCATCTGTTTTTATCATGAACCATCCAGGGCCTGGCGGAAGATCAGTGTTGTTATACTGAGCCAGTGACCCTGGTAAAAGAATCAATCAATCAATTAATCAATCAATCAATCAATCAATCAATCAATATGGGTTAGTAAAAATCGCCAACAATAACAATGGATTGGGTTCCCTTGAGCTAATTTGAGACTATCTCCTATTTTTCTGTGTGTATTTTATTCTATATTTCATGTTAAGATACCATTCTTTCAATCTTCATTTCTTCTACATTGGATAGGTTTGTTACACCAACATTAACATGTCATGGTACGGCGTCTAATAGAATAACTGCAGATATTATTGTTTTTATGTCAAGTTTCATTCTAAAGTCAAAATTTTAGAGAGAAATAGACACTTTTCCGATTTTTACTTTATTCATTTGTCCTGGCTCTCCCCTTCAACGTTTTGTAAATTAGCAAGCTTCCTATATCCTCAACTGAACTTTTGGCCAGCTGATACTGGGCAAGCTCCCCAACTGCACTTTTAACCACCAGGTGTCACTAAGTACGAGCGAGACCACAGGTCCGCTTTCCCATTTTCTTCTTCTTAAAGTTCTTTTTAAGAGCCTTGAAAATAGCAACACAAGGTATCACTGGAATTGGGGCTGTAAATTGTGATTGGACATTTCAATGCCATAAATGTCAATTTGCATGCTCATGTGTTTGCAGTAATGACATCTCAACGACAAGCTGACCTTACGTACCATGAGTACAGAGGTTCAGTACAGGTACACTTTACTATACACCCGGTAACAAAAAGGGACATCCAGTGCATGTATGTAGAAGCTAGTGGAAGCACAAGGATAGGTGTGGCATTCCAAGTTTTAAAACGTATAGTGCGACTTTGTAAAACAGGTCACTGAAATCCCCTGCAGGTTGAAAATGTGTATAACGCTTAGGCCTGCAACAAGTTGCCAACTTTGCTGCGCAGACATCTATCCAAGAAGATCCTACAGATGTGACAGTCTTGGTATGGATTGTTTTCTGAGTTTCTATGAGTTATGGAATTTATACCATGTATAATTCAAATAACATACTTAGGATATGGATCTTGGTCTTTGTCAATGAAGGACGCCATGTGCAATATTACACAGTTGGCCATTCTAGTGCCTAGTATGTAATTTCAGAACTGGGCAGGGCACGCTTCGTGTCCATAGCCGACGCATGGCGGCGCCAGAGTCGGAGGATATATTAAAAGAAAAAGGCAAACAAAAAACCATGACGTTTACCTTGTAGACAGTGATAGTGCCAATTTTTTCTTGGGGTGGGGAGATTCTGTACAATTATAATCAAGGTAAAATCTATGTTGTAAAGCATACATGTTATGATGCAGGCTTCAACATACACTTGTGTTTCTCCAATTCAATCTTCGTAGTTTTATATCCAGTCAATATCAGCCTGTAACCTAGGCCTAGCTGCTCAGTGATGTTCTTGCGTAAACTGTCACAGGTTAAAGGATGAAGCAGTACTTATTGCGGGCAATAAGGAGGCGATACAATGAAGGGATTCAGTATTTATGGGGCTCTCCTCCTTCAAGTATGGAAGCCCGTTGGTGTCAACCTGATTATGTCTGTGATGTCACCACGGACATTTTTCTTCCTGGAATTCTTTCTTTCTTTGTTTGTTTATTCATTTAACTATCAATTTATTATGTCCTGGTGTAAACCCATTTTCCCAAGAATTCTTTCTTTCTCTCTTTCCTTCCTTCCTTCCTTCCTTCCTTCCTTCCTCTTTCTTTCTTTCATTACCACCAAACTTGTACGGATTTTTTCTCGGACACTATTATTCTGAAAACCACAAAACTTGCCATGGTGACTGACCTACCAGTAAAATTGTGAATATCGTTTGGAATAGTCATGATGTTCAAAATTATGCAAATTAGGGGCAGCTAAAATTTTGATAGCTCCATATCTTCCAAATTATTGCAGATAGACACAAAATATCAATGTGCATATAGGTTTGTGACACTCACCGATAAGATGGACAGTAAACTAAAGTTGTAGAATTGTAAACTATATTGAAAATTTTTAAAGTTGAATATCTCCAAAGCTATCATAGATAGAGATGCCATTCCGACTGCAATTTATAGGTTTGTGGCACAGCCGCATCCAATGAACCATTTTCCCAAATTGTTAACTTCTAATTTATGCAAAATAGGTGCATATACAGAATTTATATCTTGACTAAATTTGAGACAATTATAGATGGAGGTTTGAGTTGAATTTCAATTTATAAATTTGTGACACAGTTCCATCCAAATGAACCATGGACCAAAGTTGTACAATTTTAATTCATCTGAATATGGTGAATACTCAAAATTTAAATCTCAAATAACATCAAAACTATTAAACGCTGAGGTGCCTTTCCAACTTTAATTTCTGGGTTTGTCACATAGCCGTATCCAATCAACTATGAACCAAAGTTGTAGAATTTTAATTTATGCGAGTTAGATGAATACACAAAATGTAAATCTTTAATAGCTGCAAAACTACTATAGATAGAGGTGCCATTCCAACTTCAATGTAAAGGTTTGTAACATAGCCGCATCCAATGAACCAAAATGTAAAATTTGATTTATGTAAATTAGGCGAATACACAACATTTAAATCTTTAATAACTTCAAAACTATTATACATAGAGGTACCATTCCAACTTCAATACTTATTTTAAGGTTTGTGACACAGCCGCATCTAATGAACTATGAACCAAATTTGTTGAATTTTAATGTATGCAAATTAGGTGAATACACAAAATTTAAAACTTGAATAGCTGCAAAACTATTATGGATAGAGGTGCCATTTCAACTTTACTTTATAGGTTTGTGACATAGGTGCATCTAATGAATCAAAGTTGTAGGATTTTAATTGATGCCAATTAGGCTAATACACGAAATCTAAATCTTGAATTAACTCAAAGCTACTATACATATATAGGTACCATTCTAACTTCAATTTGTACGTTTGCGACATAACCGTATCCAATGAACCGAAGTGTAGGCTTTTAATTTATGTGAATTAGGCAAATAAATAAAATTAAAATCTTGCTCTCTAAAACTATTATAGATAGTGGTGTCATTCAAACTTCAGTTTATACATTTGTGATGTGGCCATATCGAATGAACCGAGAACCAAAGTTATAGCATTTTAATTTATGCAAATTAGGTTAATACACACAAAATTCAGATAATGTTGAACAATGTTAAAGTGTTGCATTTCAAACTGTTCTCATTTTGAAGGCATCCAGACAAATTTGCTGTGAAGCAAATCTTCTTTTCCAGTTTTATTATTCAGTTCGCCGTGATTTTGTCCGAAGCTTTTTTCCAGACACTGCAATACCCAGAAATACCAAATTTCCCAGGATGATTGACCTAGCAATGGAATTGTGCGTATTGTATTGTGTAGTCAAGATGTTCAAAATTAGAGGCATTTAAACATTTATAATGTGTATTCAAAACCAATATAGAGACATGATTCTAAGTGACGGCTATAGGTTTGTGAGGTTGGGCTATCTAATGGGTATGTTTTCAGATTTGTAGCAATTGAAATTATAAAAATTAGGGACATTTGAAAAGTTAGATCTTTAACATATTCAAACTAATATATATAGATAGAGACATGATTCTAAATGATAGTTATAGGTTTGTGAGGGTGGGCTATCTAGTGAATATGTTTTCAGATTTGTAACAATTAAAATATGCAATTTAGCGATATTTAAAAATTCTAATCTTTAATATCTTCAAAACATATATTGACAGAGACATGATTCTAAATGCTAGCTGTTGGAAAAATTTCAAACTTGACTTAATGTGGCACACAGACAGATTTGCTGTGAAGCAAATCTTGTTTTCTAGTTAAGTTATCTATCTATCTATCTATCTATCTATCTATCTATCTATCTATCTATCTATCTATTTATCTATTTATCTATTTATCTATTTATTTATTTATTTATTTATTTATTTATTTATTTATTTATTTCCTTCGCCCTGATTTTGTCCGGAGCTTTTCTCGGACACCGCGTACCTACAAATGCCAACTTTGCCATGATAATTGACCTAGTAGTGAAATTGTGCATATTGTAATGTGTGGTCAAGCTATTCAAAATTAGCAAATTATGGGCATTTAAACATTTAAATCTTTTATATTTTCAAAACCAATATGGCTAGAGACATGATTCTAAATAATTCTATAGGTTTGTGAGTGTGGGCTATCTAATGGATCTGTTTTCAGATTTGTTGCAATAGGATGTATTCATATCTAAATGTGGTCCTACTCTAACACTTATTGAGCAAAAGAGAGAGCCACCTGCATCAGAGCAGATCCATGTATTCAGCTTGGTCAAAAGTACTTTCTCAATAAAATGAACGACACAAACACACAATAATCTGAAGAAAATGTATTAATATACATTTGAAACATAAAGGATGCCTAAATTGATTAGAAATTGGCTCTCTTTTGGTTGAAAAGGTGTTATTTATGGATGTTTATGTAGTATATAATACAAATCTGCCCTGATCATGGTGGAAACATCAGTCTGTTGCCCTGGCAACACAGGAAGTGAGCAGGATCGCAGTTAAATATGAATGTCTCCTATTGAAATTATGCAAATCAGGGACATTCGAAAATTTAAATATTTAATATCTTCAAAACATATATAGATAGAGACACAATCACAAATGCTGCCTGTTGGTTTGTTGGTATGGGCTATCTGATGGATAAGATAGAGCATCAGCAGGAGTTACACCTAGTGGAAAGAGTCATCACTAAACTTTCAATTTCTTGGATTTCTTAATGATGGCATATATCCATGCATAACTTGCACATTCTCACGTTTTGTGCATTAGAAACGTTTCAAACTTTTTTTGACAGCAGACAGATTTGCTGTAAAGCAAATCATCAATTCTCGTTTCTGTTTTCTCTTTTTGTTATAACAAGATTTTCTTTTTCTTATAAGAATTATTTCCCTTGTTTTAACAACTTTTTCTTTTCTATAACAAGACTTTTTTCTTATTACAAAAAGATTTTTCATAATTATATAAAAATTTCTTAACCTTTTTCTTGTTATAACAACTGTTTTCCTTTTGGCTAACAAATTTTCATTATCATAGCATAACAAGAATAAATTTTGTTATAAGTAAAAAAAAAAAAAAGTCTTTTTTAATGACATCGTCATTCCATCCGACAATCTTATAGGAATTCTTATACCATTTATGCATTCAAAGCCAGTGAGTATCGGCCAGAATATTTAAACGTTTAAAGAGTAGTCCATCGTGCCACACGCTGTCAAAACATTTTTCGGCATCGAGAGCGGTTATATAGACAGCAGAGCCCATACTGTTAAAATATGTTAGTAAGTCCTATAAAAATGCACCTCCGAAGGAGGCACAGCCTCCCCTTCGGAAGCCAGATTGAAATTCATGCTCATATTGATGTGCCAATGTATGATCTTTGAGGGCACGTTTTGTTTCTGCAGTATAGTCAAACTGACAGAACCATAGGATTCAACCTGAAACTCATTTCAATGGTTTCACAGAAATAAATATATCAGAATAAAGTGATTACATACAATGCACAAAACAGTGACACAGTTTCTATTGGTTGCTCGATGTTCTAACAAATAAAGTCTGTAAAGCGAAGATTTTTTTATTAAAGGAAGAAAGATCGATCATGCAAGGATTTTTGTGTGGGTTTTTTGGGGGGGGGGTGTTTAGTTTTGTTTTGTTTTGTTTTGTTTGTTTGTTTGTTTGTTTCGGGTTGTTGTTGTGCTTAGGTTTTTTTTACTGCTGCACCTTGATTTTTTGCCATTTAATTTTAACATGTGTTTAGCACTTTTTAATGATTGTACTAGTGCTACAAAATTGTGTCACCAAGTTCATTTTTTCAAATATGGAGCTAGTCAAAAAGCAAAAGGGACAAATAGACGACCACAATTTTAAACCAAATGCGTTTTACGAGACTTTAACTGGGCAAGAGCCTTGTACATAAGATAATTCTTAATAAAGGGTGTTTCTTATCACACTAATTGCTTAATTGGGACTGTCGTCGTAACATTTCCATTAATTGTGTTCAAATTAACTGTCGCGCTGCATTTCATCGGGTTCGGTTGGATATGATCTCTAGATTCAATACGTCGATCGGTCCCATATATTGTAACCCTAATGACTATTATACAAATGGTGAGTGCTCAGTACACAATCTGATAACCGGGTGCAAGAAGGAATACTGATAAGTTGAATGTGATATGGCTTGTAAAATTTTATTTGCGGTTCCCAGTGTTTATAATCAATACTCTGCGAGACTTGTCATGATCAATCACGACTGACAACTACCACTTATACATTGAATTAATAAGCGACTCTGTATTGACCTTGTCTATAAAAAACTGATGTTTACATAATGCCTGGACGCAATGAAGCTGAAGAACCTCATGATCCCTTAAAAATGACGACTTGACATGAAGAATGTGCAGCTTTGTGAATTTTCGCTTTTTGCCCACTTCCATATAGGTCAACATCACTACAGCTGAGGTCTCCTCTGGGTAGAATAAGACGGACTCGAACACTTTTTCATCGCTACCGATTGTGTACTAAGCACCCAACCTGCTCCGATGAAAGTCGTTTGAAGATCCATGCTAATCCCAGGGGTCTCATGTACAATTCTTATTCAAACTCTTTCCTGTCAGAACGAATTTCAGTAAAACAGTGAAGGAGGTGAATTATACGTCAGCGCATTTTTTTTTCAGTGGGAAAAGGCAAAACGGTTGAATTCAAGCGTTTGTACAAACGCACTCAGTCTGGATTCATAAAGTTCATACGTGCAGACAGGGGTTAATGTCCAAGCCTCTAATAGTAGTAAGAGTCTCCGTTGGAACCATCTAAAAGGATTGAAAAGACGAAATTTGTATCATCATTTCATTCCATGAGAACGCTGTCGAAAGCTTGACTCACAAACAAGAACGACTGATTTTCAGAACGATATACCTTTTTTTTCCTCGTTTCCGATAAAAATTGTGTCCGTCATACGCCTAAGATGCTCACCACTGGAGTCCAACTCCATCCACTTCTATTTGCACCATGCACTATTAATTTGGATTTATGTCACATTCAGTAGAGAGAGAGATATGTTAATTTTGTAGGCGATCTGTCTTCTATTCATACAGCGAGTTTGCCAACAGAAGAATAATACGATGTATCCTAGGGGGCTTGTCTCTGTCACAGTAAGAACATAAAAGTTTCAGTTTAAAGATACACAAATCAGGTATCACACAGGCTCCATATACATCATTTCATGCCACACTTGATTGCTTTCAGTGAATCTGTACCAAAACGCACCTGTCGGCAACTGGCAATAGCCATGCCAAGCACTTGGTTGTCATGGAAACTAGATGCTGACGTGCTGTGATATCCTGTAATTGTCCTTGTGTGTATACAGGTAGCAACAAAGACAGACATGAGTCAGATATACAAGTCCCATGCTGATGTTCAAAGTCGCCTGAAAATGCATAGACCTAGTATATTTGAGATACCCTCTCATCGCCTCATCCCGGCTGGATCCAGTACCATTACATCGTTTGCTTATCAGCCCCATGAGGATGAGCACAGGCGACGTCCACGAAAGGTAAACAAACGGTACCTACCTCATTAGCTGTATTACATTTTTCACAAAATGCTACAGAAACATTAACTGGTACTTATGGTCTTACATTCAAGCGACAAGACAAGATATTAACTGCATGTCCATCAGCGGGGATTTATGATGGTTCAGTGCTGTTTTGAAACTTTCTTTTTGTCTCTCTTGGTAATAAGTCGCGACTTTTATTCAAGAAATTCAATGCACACATAATGCTCATAGCATGTGTCTATGATATTCCCACCAACTGTTTTGTCCTGTACATGCCAATGAATAAGAAGCAACACAATATCCAGGGTAACAATAAAATTATAATGTAAGTGAAAATCTTGCGGTCTCTGTTATATCACGTTCTGAAAGTAAGGCAACCAAAATTTAACAGGATCACACATACACAGGTATGATTGGTTTTTGTATTTCAATCGTTTTAAATAAGGTATATTTGATGTTACATCTTATGATCTTGTGAATGAAGACACTTTATTTATTCAATGATGCCAAGGCTTGGCTGTGTCCACAGCTGACCAGTCTTGTGGCTTATAATAATAATAATAATAATAATAATAATAATAATAATAATAATAATAATAATAATGATGATGATGATGATGATAATGATAATGATAATAATAATAATAATAATAATAATAATAATAATAATAATAATAATAATAATAATAATAGTTTACTGAACCTCCGCGAACGGAGAAAGTTAAATACAGATTAATCAAAATGATGTCACGAATCCCAAAAAATCAATGTGTACATATGATCATGATAATAAAAGAGAATTAATACACATAGACCAACATAAGCATAATTATAAATAACACCAAATTAAGATATCTAAAAATAAAAATATGGTCGCCTTCAGCTCCTCCTTAAGCAGGAGATGCAGACCAGGCCCGGCCGCGCCCCGCCACCCAGCGAGTCACGCGCCGGCAACATGCCAGCCCATGACCCGCTGAGCAGCCGCCACGCCTAGCCCCGCCACACACCCCGCACATCACACCTGAGATACATTGTAATATATGACGAGACCGCCGACCAGAGCCCAGCAAGCCATAGAGCCCTGGTCAATTGTTTATATACACGACCCAACAATGTTTCTTTGCGTTTTACTTGTATTGTTGGATAGTACATTTTGGCTTGTACATACTTATCACATTTGCTTCGATACTAGCGCTCTAAGGAGGGGTTTGTGTTATAATATCGTTAACGTATTCACGAATGCTATGAAGACAAATATATTACTTTTTCTTTACGTTGATTTCCTGTATTTTATCATGTTATACAGTATTTTTAATATATTTATGAATATATATACAATCAATTTTTTCTGGTAAACTATATATATATATATATATATATAGAGAGAGAGAGAGAAGAGAGAGAGAGAGAGAGAGAGAGAGAGAGAGAGAGAGAGAGAGAGAGAGAGAGAGAGAGAATCTAACAGGGCTAAAAGTGAGTTACTATTTCCCCCACCAACAACGATTCCGAGTGAGAGAAAAATAGGAACTCACTCGCCAGCCATGTAAGATTTTGTTTATTCTATGTTTAATTGGGTATTCATCGAAAAAAATATGGCCTACTATCAACGCCGACCTGGTGTGCCCTGTTTTTTTTTTTTTGTTTTTTTTTGGACGTTCTTTGCGGTCATTCAGCGTCACTCGTGACGTGTAATCAAGCATCGCTCGCGCATATTTGATTTTGTGTAAATGTCAATGTATCACGTCACTGATGCAGGGGCGTCACAATTTACTTGTAACAATGTTTAGGTCATGTGATCTACAGTGACTTACTACTTTTGAACTTCACTCCAGAAAATGTTAGCCTAATTCAACCTAAAACGTAGAATATATATATATATGTGTGTGTGTGTGTGTGTGTGTGTGTGTGTGTGTGTATGAATGTGTGTGTGTGTGTGTGGTGTTTTTATTAAAATTATACATAAAAATACTTTTTTTTCGAGTCAAAAATAGCATTGAAGTTAACAGATTAAGCGAAATTTCCTATCAAATTGATTTATGCATATATGGTTTATGCTGAAACAGTTAGCACTATATGTTCAGTCAACAAATGTTGGCCAAATTATTTTCAGCAGGATTTGTTTTTCTTTCATTACCAATGCAATGTGCTGAGCCGGAGAAAAAAGTGCTAATCACTAATAGGGGAAGTACGATAATTAATTATTCAGAGATTTGAAGGTCTCCAACTGAAAATCGATTGCCCTCTTATTTCATTTAGAATTGCTATATACAATCCATTCTTTCTTTCTTTCTTTCTTTCTTTCTTTCTCTCTATCTTTCAGTGCATATAGTCTCCGCGCATATCAATGACCAGTGTAAGCTGTCACGGTATCAAACTACCAACAAGGACCTTCAATCTGTTTTACAAATTGTGTTCACATGGCAGTGTGTGTTCCCACAAAAATTCAGCATCAGTACCCTTTGATATGTATAGCCCGAGATTTAGCTAAATATCAAGTGGACCTTCATTTTCACACCAAGCTGCCATTGTCTGATTACCAGAATCTGTCCTGTTGAACTTGATTCTCCTGCGGAACGCATCAATGCTAAGGATTATTATATCCAGCATGGGATTTTTAGATGTGCTCCCGGCATACAATAGGGTATTGAGAGGCCCGCCATGGAAAAATCTAAGCTGATCAGGGTTCGAGGAGAACTTTCTTGAAACACTGAAAGCTTTATGTAATGATGCAGACTGCAGACTGCACGCTTTCACTTGAGACAGAAGTAGAAAACGTCTGTCCGGACATCAGCCAGTAACAGGGATGCGTCCTTTCTCCGATTTTGAATTGGGTGATCAGCAGATGGATTGTAACAATGGGATAAAAACAGGACAACAGAAAATTTCGGGATTTTCATCGCAGACAACATAGTGCTCAGGGCAGAATGTTGAACGTTGTCAGAGAAATGCAAGAAGTGGAGATCAGAATTTAGCTGCATTGGTGCATCCTGGTACATTCTGGAGAGCAGCATTCCAATTTTTCACAATTTTTAGCATATTCTTACTTCCCACAAAAATTACCCCCAAAGAACTTACTAACTATACCCTATATCTCCAGTTCACTCAAATAATTAAATTGTGTGTGTCAACACACAATTTTCTCTTTTCCTAAAATTCTTTCTTTCTTTCTTTCTTTCTTTACCAGTGAATTTGTCCGACACTTTTCTCGGACACTATTATAAATAGAAACTCCAAACTTGGCATACTTCTACCACCATACAAGAAGTTGGACCTTTCTATACAGAGGAATGAAGATGTTTAAAATTATGCAAGTTATGGCATTTGAAATTTTAAATCTTTGAATATCTCCAAAAGTATAATAGATACAGATGTCATTCCAACTTCTACTAGTGGATTATTGAATATTGCGCATCTAATGAATTTAAAACAAAAGTTTTAGCAATTTAAATTATGCTAATTAGCAGCATTTGAAATTTTAAAACTTAAATATCTTCAAAACTATTATAGATAGAGATGTCAACTCTACTAGGGGGTTGTTGACCATTGCGCATGTAATGAATCTAAATCAAAATTTGTAGCAATTTAAATTATGCTAGTTAGCAGTATTCGACATTTTCAATCTTGCATATTTTCAACACTATAATAGATAGAGATGTCATTCCAACTTCTACTGGGGGGTTGTTGACCATTGCATACCTAATGAATTAAAAATAAAAGTTGTACCAATTTAAATTATGCTAAATAGCACCATTATAAATTTTAAATCTTGAATAACTTCAAAGCTATAATCGATAGAGATGCCATTCCAACTTCTACTTCTGTGTTATGGAATAGTTTTACGTTGCCATACCAATATGCTTTGAAGACACACACACTGATTTGCTATGCAGCGTATCATCTTTCCTAGTTGTTAGCCCTATCCTAATCCAGCTGTGTACATTTTGGGGGGCTTTTCTAATCCTGGAGTAATGAAAACAGGGCCTTTCCCGCAGCACATACCCAGCACAATCCTACATGGGAGTACCCACCCACCCTCACCCCGCCAGGGGGGGGGGGGGATAAAAGCAGTTGGTAAGGGCATGTTCTGATACCAGATTATTAAGATAAAACATGAATTAACTGTACAAAGGGGATGATAAAGCCACAGCGATCAATAGTTTTAATAAAGCATTCACAACTCTAGGATATAGTAACAATACCAGGAATGTTATATGACTAAGATGTTCTTTTGGTAAATGAAGAGGATATATAGGGTATGGAAAAAGTACAGGATGAGATGGGAAGGTAGATTTCATGTGCGCCACCTTGTACAGCAGTATAAGCAGTATTTGGAGACTTGGGGTGGTTCAGCATCAAAGATAGACAAGAAAGCATAGATTTGCTTCACAGCAAACCTGTCCGTGTAGCTGAAAATGTTGCACATTTGAAAAGCAATAATGGATATGCCTATGCCTATGCCTATGCCTATATATATATATATATATATATATATATATATATATATATATATATATATATATATATATATATATATATATATATATATATATACGTATATATATATATATATTTATATATATAAACCTCTATCTATTATAGTCTTACAGAGGTTCAACATTCCAATCTTTTGTATTGGACTAATTAACGTAACGCTGTTTATTGAATGTACTCATAGCTCAATTATAAAAATTGAAATGGCATCTTTATCTAATATAGTTTTTAAGATATTCATCATTACTTAACACTTCAGTTATGAGTGTTGGCAAGATATACCCCCAATCATTGACGATAACAAGATCGTGTCATGTATCACGGAAAAATGTAAAATTTTTTGTTCATACTTTGCCATTCAGTGTAAAACACATCTTGAGGTTGATGCCCCACTCCTGCCCGATTTCATCTTCCGAACTGAGGCACATTTACGCAATATTACGAGTAATGATACAGTGTTAAGACAGCTCTATCTTCCCTGAGAATATTCTCTGTATCAGGCCCAGATAATATAGGGAATATCCTACTTAAGAACACAGCAGATTCGATCTGTAAACCACTTACAGAAATCTTTCAACTTTCTCTTAGTCTTTCTCTTTTTCCTGATGCTTGGATGAGATTCAACATATGTTCTGTCTTCAAAAAGGCCAACAGATAGATTAAAAACAATTATCGTCCTATTTCATTGCTCTGTAATGTTTCAAAGGTGTTCAGACGACTGGTTTTTGATGCACTCTAGGAATACTTGACACAAAATAACCTACTCACTTCCAAAAAGTCTGGCTTTAAGGCCAATGACTCTGCTGTCAATCAGCTTGTGTACATCCTTCACAATATCGACAACGGCTTAGAATAGTCCAAAGAAGCCAGAATAGTGTTTTTAGATGTGTCCAATGCGTTTAATAAGGTTTGGCGTCCTGCCTCCTTTTTAAACTTCAACAACGTCGCATCTCTGATAATCATGTAGCCTGGATTGATAGTTACCTCTCAAACCGATTCCAACGAGTGATTATTCATGGCCAATCTTCCTCATGGCTACCTATCGAAACTGGTTTACCCCAGGGTTCCATTTGGGGCCCATTTGTCTTTTTGGTCTGTGTTTATGTCCTAGTTGACAATATTACATGTGATGTCAAACTTTTTGCTGATGACACCAGTCTACTTGAAGTTGTTAATAGCTCCATCGAATCTTCTAATCATCTGAACATAAATCTCTCCATTATACTCAACTGGGGAAAGTTGTGGCGTGTTATCTTTAACGCTTTAAAGTCTCTTTCTGTGATATTTTCAACTGAACTTGTTGAACCACACCATCCACCCTTTTGTGAAATACCTGAGGCAAACTCACACACGCATCTTGGTATTACTCTCAGTAGCAATTTATCCTGGCATGCTCACATTACTCTTATTACCACCAAAGCGAGCCAGTGAATTGCCCTTCTGTGTAGATTCAAATAAACTTTCCCGCAAAGCTCTGATTAAACTCTATTGAACTATGATTTGACGTATTCTTGAATATGGTTGTATGCTCTTTGACAACTGTGGTTCCGGCCTTTCTGATCTTATTGAATCCATACAGTTTGAAGCTGCCAAAATATGCACAGGTGCATTAAGACACACATCACATGCCAATCTCTTATGTGAACTCGGTTGGACTACACTTGCCAGCAGAAGGAAGTACTTTAAGTTACTTCTTCTTTACTAAATGTATCACAACTTAACACCCTCCTATCTCTCTCAACTAATTCCGCCAACTAATAATGCTCGAAGCCTCCTCCACAGTAGCCCCATACGTCCCATTAATTGCAAAACTTATCGCTGAGACAAATCCTTCCTCCTGACACTATTAAGCTGTGGAACAATCGTCCTTCCGGTATAAGAGACTCAATTTCCCTCCAAATAGTCAAATCAAAACTGAAAGCAACTCTGCTAGCAGTGGATCATGTTCCTACCCAAAGAAACAGATTTGCTAACATTTGTCATACCCAGCTTCGTCTTAGATTCTCGAGACTTAAACTTTGATCTATTTAAAGTCAACATCATCCCCACAAGCTACATGTTCTTGTTCCTACCCCACTGGAGATCTGCAACATTTTCTGTTCTTTTGTCCAAAGTATTCAACTTACAGAATTAATAATAATAATAACTCCATCATCCCTATTATTCCTCCCGGCGTCCACACGAATCTGATTACACACACAGCGAGTGACAGACTAGCTCACATTCTTCTCTTTGGTAGCGACGAATTGTCCATTCCCTTCAACATACAAACTTGTGATGCTTTCCACATATACATCGTAGGCATAAGACGCTTCATATTTGAGTTCTGTTATGCATACGCAGTCATTTCAATTGAGTTAGTTGCTGATTTACATGAACTTATTTCTTAAGTGTCTTTCCTCTGCATAAAAAGACCAAACTCCTTGCATGGAGGTACAATCATGCCAAGTTTGGAGTTTCTATGTATAAAAGTGTCCGAGAAAAGTGTCGGACAAATTTACTGATAAAGACGAAAGAAAGAAAGAAAGAAAGAAAAAGAAAGAATTCTTAGAAAAACAGTATGTTTGTGTTAGGGATGGTTCAACATTTTCATCATTTTTGAATTAGTACTTACAGTACGCAAGGGGGGAGGGGGTTAAATGGGTCTGTACACTTTCACAGGATATGGAAAATGATGGTCAATTTTTGGCCTGTTTTGTGCAATTTTGCTATGATTTGGGGGAAAATCATCATTTTTAAAGTACTAATTTGGGGGGGGGAGGGAGGGGGTCATGCAATTTAGTACCCTAAGTACTAATTCAAAAATGATGATAATGTTGAACTATCCCTTAGCACACAGACATAATTATAGGATGATAGCGGGGTTTACTGGAGTGTCAAGAGCGAAGGAGGAAAGGTACAGGGGGAAGCCCTTATCAGGGCGGACCTCTGATAGTAAAACTACGATATGCCTGAGCGTTAGATTTTAGAGGCTGGGATAGGGCAAAAGCGGACAGGGTTTGTACATGAGATGAGTGTTTAGGGACAAAGTTGGGACTGGAATCGAGCTACGCAGCTGTGAGATGGCAGGGGCTGGACCTTATGCCTGGGCTCTGCCCCAGAAAACATGGCAGCAGAAGCATCTTTTTTTTCTTTCTTTTAATAAGGCCACCTAGTTCCTGTCAGGTATTGAACGGTACCGTGGTAAATAAGCGGTGAGCCACAGATTTATTAACCCCCGCGACAGGGGGTATGGTAATTGGTTCCGTTCGTGTGTCCGTCCGTCCGTCCGTCCGTCCGTCTTCTGTCCGAAACAATTGTTCGTTTCATATCTTAGCAACTACAAAAGCTTCAAAGTTCCAGGGTTGTCAGATCGTATGTACCAGGTGTGCATAGGTAGAGGGGGGTTTGGGGTTTTTTTTGTTTGTTTGGGTTTTTGTTTATGTTTGTTTGTTTGGTTGGTTTTTTTTGTTTGTTTTGTTTTGTTTTGTTTTTTTTTTTGTTTTTGTTTTTTTTTTTTTTTTGTTTGGTTTGGTTACTTCTTTTCGTTTCTTTTTTTTTTGTTTTTTGTTTTTTTGTTTTGTTTTTGTTTCTTTTACCTTTGCTAATCGATTAACGTAGTTCGTTAAGTCTGTAACAATTTTATTTGGGCTATATCTTAGGAACGGTTACAGCTAGGCCTGGAATTAGACCTTATGTTGTGAGTGTGTATAGGCATACCTTTATGTGGGTAATTACCTTCCTTCTGTAATTAATTAACAAGTGTGGTAAGTATGGGACAATTCTGTTCGGACCATATCTTAGGAAGTATAAGTGCTAGCCCTTTGAAATTTTCAGGGTTGCTGGATCTATTATGGATCTTGATCCGTCGTCCCTTCGTCAATCCGTCGGTATCCACAATTTACATTTTTGACTTTTTCTCCAAAACCGTTGGCCAGGTGCACTGCAAACTTGGTGGGGATTTACCCTGCGCGGATCTCCACCACATTTGTTCAAACGGTAATACACCAGTGATTTTCTGATTTTTTATGAATGGGGGTGGGTGAGGGTAATCTTCAAACGTCGCTTAAGGACCCTTTTGGAGACCCCTAGACCTTAATTTGTTCAATGGGTGGCTCTGTAATCTTTTCTATTTTTTTTTAAATGATTCTCCAAAACCGTCACTTACATTGTTCTGAAAATTGGTGGAAATGTAGCTTGTGAAAGATTTAAACTATACGCGGTTCACTAGATGGTGATACTTTAGATTCCCGATTTTAACCTTGTCCCCCCCCCCCTTTCAATTCGGGACTTGTCGGTTAATGTACATATTCCTGTTGATTACAATGCAAGTCAAGGGTGATTGCAACAGCAATTCACATTTTCGACTTATTCTGCAAAAGTGTCTGCCAGATTCACTTCAAACTTGGTTGGGATGTAGCTTTGAAGGGCTCTGTCAATTCTTGATGATTTTTACTCCCCGCCCACGAATTATGTTGGGCGGAGGATGCAGCTAGCGGCAACTTCTTATCATCATCATCATCATCATCATCATCATCATCATCATCATCATCATCATCATCATCATCATCATCATCATCATCATCATCATCATCATCATCCTGGTAGATTAGTAGAGTCATCAATAACACGTACCAAGAGGCACAGATTGAACTAGCTCCGGTATGTATAATGACAAGTGACACATTTCAAGACTTTACACTTGATATTTCACGAAAGAAATAATGACTTGGTTAGAATATATCTAGTTTTACACAGAATGTAAACAGTTTGTGCAGATATTGTGTTTCTTAAATTGAGCTCTTCGATATTTGGCATATATTTACATGTATATTGCTACCTGCTGTTCAATTTCATTTTTGCAGGTCCGCTACGCAAACACTTTCCGCATGGACCCACATGTCAAATATATGCCAGAAAAAGTCAATGGAATCATCAAGGAAGTGTTGGAAACTAATTTAACTGGTGAGCTGTTATTGTACTCAGTCTATGAATTGAGTGCTTGCACAATAGCATGCATCATTACAATAACGACAACATACATAGGGAAAGCTAATGCTAAGTGCACAGTTTGATGTCGTTCATTCTCAAGTTTTTTCTTGTTCCGTTCTTTATTGCGACTAAGATGTAGACAGACATTGTGTGACTGAGGTTGCATGTGTAATAATTTGAGTATATGTATGTTATTATGTTGCTTGCGTGAGAACCTTTCCAGTATGCCTATATGTTAACTTAATTTGCAAATGCCACGGGCACCGGAAATATAGCCTTATGAGACGGGGGGGGGGGGGGCATTGTACGTTTATAGAAAGAAAACACGCCACCGACAACGCAGTATTTTGAGAAACCAAGTGGCAGGTACTATGATATTGTTGTATACCTACTTTTTAGCCCAAATTTTCATCCGCCAGCCAGAGGTGCTGTCCTCTGGCGGCAGGTGTTTCGTGAAAAGTAAAAGTTACTCATTAGCGCCTCCAAGAATGCATATGGAAAGGATGGCATTCATAAGCCACGTGATCTCTCAAGAACGCTGTTGTCTGATCGCCTGTATCACCCCCAATGATGAAAAAGAAGCGCAGGTCATTTTTTGACGCTTAGCCGTTTCCAGTAGTTTTTATGGGGGTAAACTTGCATTCCGACCCGGCGATAAGTCCCGCGTGGCATAAGGGTATGCGAGGTCCATGCTCAGGGTTGATCATGCTAATGGTTGAACATTTCGATCGTAGCTCGGAGTTTTATCTATTGACCACATACGTCTATCGAATACTCAGTTGCCTCAGCGACCAAATAAGCAACAATGTCAGTTTGGTGATGATGCATTTAGCAATTAACAGATTCTCATGTTTATTAGATATTGGCATTTCGTACTCAAATTTTTCCTTTCGTCTGATAGTTAACCCGTGCAGCAAATGCATTTATGATTTTCAGTGAACTCACTTAACACTAATTATGGCCTCTTCCGTGTGTTTTCATCATACACAATAAACATTAACATTTCAGTAAGGGACAAAGCATGCATGACAACTATGTCCATCATGCAACGACCACTTAGGGGTACCCTAACCTATTCTCGCTTTCTCTATGACCATTAATGACGACTTTGCAGTAACCTAATTTACTGTCAGTTTAACAAGAGCGTGCAGATTACTTTGAACAAAAGTAGCCTTACCATGGGTCTGTGTTTTCAACTTCTTTACTGTTTAGAACTAGCTTTCACATAAGTATTACAAGTTTAATATTGAAGGCTTATTATAAAATAACACGATCACACCATTCACTGCCTACAGAGCATTCAGCTTCCCTGTTACATGTTTGCTCAAGGTGTTTAAATGACAGCAAATAAAGTCAATAAATGGATGGTATATGCATAAACATAAGATATGGTTAATATATTTGCATTCCATTTGCAATTTGCACTTTTCATGTTTTGATATTTTAATATTTGTGTCAGTCCCTCAGAGATTGTAAACCAGAGCCACTATAGGGTCACAAATCTAGTTGTCTTTTGATTCATATGCAGATTATGTACCAGTGTGCCGTCTTTCTTTTCTGATTTATTGTGCTCAATTAATTAATGTACATAAAATGGAAGCAAATACTTTGATATAATCTTTGGATCAATAAAACAGACACAAAAAACGTGCATGTTTTACTCCAGACATCATCGATCAAACAAATAGGCGCGAAGCTAGATTATTGCACCAGCGACCATTTAACAAAATAAAGGTTGAGCAGTGCATGTATTATATGTGATCCTTTAACAGCAACAGAAATTTTAAAAGACACACAGAGAGAGTTAAATCTGACTTTGTCATGTGAGGACGCTTTGCAGCTCCCCAAAGTACACATTCATTATATCCTGGGGCAGATTCGGAGGAACAACTGAGCCAACTTTGAAAAATCTAGCTGACTGAAAAGGTGTAGAAAAGGTAAATGCCTTCTGGTAAGGATTGGGTTAAGAAGCGTGCATGATGCACACTGGTTTCAAATGGCAAGCCCTGAATCTTGCGTTTGGGTCCCGACTCCCTCTGTGATCCATTCATGTTGATGATGATGATAACGACAAGGACGACGATGTGTGTGTGTGTGTGTGTGTGTGTGTATGTTTTTATGTTTAGACAAGCCAACAACACAACACATATACCCGAACAACTTTCAAATAAATTTTTACATATTGATCGTGGGTTCCTCCTGCACACGAACAGAAGACTTCCCCGCAAAGACTACTTACCATGACAAACTGTATATTCAACTCTCCTCGGGACGGCTTTTAAACCACCTGCGGTATAAGTCCATTTACCACTTGCAGCAAGGGTCGTCGTAAGTGTCAGGTGCCACAATAATATACTCGCCATATAACTCAATCTGCGAAGATTTCTGAGCTAGGGAGTTGTTTCGAGTTTTTGTACACACACACACACACACACACACACACACACACACACACACACACACACACACACACCAAAAATTGAGGGTGTATATATATATATATATATATATATATATATATATATATATATATATATATAATACATGCAACACTTCTAATATCAATTTTATGACTACCGAGGTAGAGTAGCTTGTTTGTTTTGAGTTTTGTTTTTGTTGTTTGTTTTGTGTGTGTGTGTTTTCTTTTTTGTTTTGAATCTATTTTCACATTATTTACTGGGATTCTATGTATGTAGACGGATCTACGTTTTGCCTATTAAAATGTTCTTATGCTTTGCTGTTTACAGGTAAAACCTATGAACCCGTCACTTGTGCATTGCTCTGCAAGACTATGGCACAAGACATCAAGGTGCGTGTCAAGGAGTTGGACTTCAAAAGGTAAGACCAAGCAGCTGTCAGCCAATTAACGTTCATCGTGCTAATCGCAACATAGATTGTGCTCATCTCAATCAGCATAGTAATTTCAGATTTAAATTCCTCGTAAAAAGACTTTTCTCTCAATCTCCAGCGTGTGAAAATTCCAAGAGGGAAAAACGGCCCAGGTCAACAGCTCTCCTCGGCTGTGTGTTCAACATGCGCAGAGGTAAGCTGTTGACTTCACTCGGTCTAACTTCCAGCAATAAAACGATTAATATTGGGTGGATTCGGAATTTAGGTAGCTTGCAATTCCCTCTAATCAGCTCGGCCTTTTAGAAATGCAAGAAAAGTATGATTAATGGGAACTATCACTGGCTTCATTACTGTATATAACAAAGAAGAAAAAATGGCTTACCAACTTTTGAGGCATTCCTACTGCAGATGCTTCAGTATAATATCAGGACAAGTAGAAATCCTTCTCTCAATTTGTCAAAGTTAATACTGTAGGAACTTGAATTAAAAGCTTACCTCCTCCCCCACCGCCACCCCCCCCCCTTTTCGGGTAATGTGTCCACATTACACCAAGGCAGGCTGTTGCCTAATCACATATATCATTCCGAACGATAAAAAGAAACAGACGACGTTTGTTACACCAGACTCTTTTTGGTAATTTTATTGAGGAAATAAGTTGTATACCAGTACAGAGATGTGCGGTAAGCCCACCTTTAAAAACGACGACGACGACGACGATGACGACGACGACGACGACGATGACGATGACGATGACGATGATGATGATGATGATGATGATGATGATGATGATGATGATGATGATGATGATGATGATGATGATGTGGCCCTGTGAAATTATTTTATGACACATAATAATAACATGCTGGTCAAATTCCAGGTACAAGATTATAAGCACCGTGACATGCGGAGAGAAGAAGGAACAAGGTGTACACATGGGCAGCCGATGTTTATGGGACTTTGACAGAGACAATTATTCTACAGCTTCCTTCGAAAATGCTCATCTTTATGCTATAGGCATTGTATATGCTGTTTACTATGAGTAACATCAAACCCATGTTTTAATGGCATAACATTTCCCGCGTATGCTCAACTCATATGGTACTTAGTTGTTATGTTCTGACGAAGCATTGCCATTTATATAACAGCACACATTTATCGACAAGTGCTGATATTCAGTGCTCTCTGTTCAAGAAATCGTTCACCATAAAAAAGTACATACAACAGACCCGTGTGGATTACTACGATCAGTTTTCAAATTTAGGTATTATCATTTTCTGCATCGCAGGATTTCATTTGATATCAATACATTCTTTTCTTCAAGTTATTGATTCATTGCAATTCCCCCATCCATTACTACCTTCCACAAGAAACGGGACTGTATTCAGTTTATCTATCTAAATATCTGCATGATGTGCGTGCTGTTTCTCTCTGAGTGGTGTGAAAACTTGGTGATTTCAACGTCTCTCTTGAATAAAAACATGAATTGCTATATTATTCTTAAGAAATATATCCCGCACCTTAAAAAGTACAAATACCTCATATCAAGATATCAATGAAATACACGGATGAATAACGGGGGGAGCTACATGCACATTAAACGTATATGACCGAAAATATAAACGTTATATTTGAACGAAAAATCATTGTCAATAATGTCCATTTAAGAATATTCAAAGTCAATGATGTCCATTTAAGGATATTAAACTGTTTGTTCACTGTGACAAGAAAGAAGAGCACTGAGAGGGATTTAGATTGCCATAACATTTTGGTACAGGTCTGCCTCCTTTTCTGATAAAGTCTATCTGGGGGGCCTAAAACATCATGGAAGTCACCAGGACCAAATTTTTCAACAAGTCAAAGGTGACTGAAGTTATTGCAATCAAATGCTGTTACACTGTAATATTCTTTATACTTTTACCCTATTTTAGTGTATTTCTAGAATGCATTCCTCTTGGAAAAAATCTGTTTTTGTTGTTTCTTTAGCAATGTGTAAGGGGTGGTTCAACATTATCATCATTTTTCAATTAGTACTTAGGCTACTAAATTTCATGACCTCCCTTCCCCCTCCCCGAGTACTTTCAAAAAGATTATTTTCCTAGAAATAATACCAAAATACCACAAAATCTGGGTAAAAATTACCATCATTTTCCATTATCTGTAAAAGTGTACAGGCTAATTTACTCCCTTCGATCAATCCAACACAAGGTACCACTGCCAGTGCACTATTTTTCTTCCTTGCCTAACTAACTGCGTATGTCTTTAATCTACACATAGTTTGTGCAGTCGTTGAGTGATCTCAACAGGAAGAATCTATACTGGGTACGTGTTAACCATCTGGCACTTTGTACATATCTATATATTGGAATAAAAAACACATATTATTCAATCGTTCATATATTTGTATCAATTTGTTATGAATAAAGATATGAAGATTTTAAGAGTTCGATGTTGTTCAATTTTCTGGAGTCTTCCTTCCTTTGGCAAAATGTATCAGAAAAAGAAGATTTGCTACAAAGCAAATCTGTCTGTGTACCTCCAAAATTTGCATAAGTTTCAGTGCTACAGCTTCTGTTTGTGGTTTACTTGATACGCCTTTAGCACAAACCTACAAATAGAATTCCAAATCGCACTTCTATCTATCATAGTTTTGAAGATATGCAACATTTAAACTTTTCAAATGGCCCTCATTAGCATCCATTAAAAATTTTGGTTTGTAATTCGATTAGATACACCTACAGCATAAACCTGTAAATTGAAGTTGGAATGGCATCCTAATAATATAAATATATGGTAACCTGAGGATTTCATAAGCTTTTTCCTTGAAAGGAATACAGCGTGTTCTTTCTCTAAATCCCTCTAGTTATAAAAAGAGGTAGCTATAGATTGGACCTCAGTGACAACCACTTTGACTGCCGTGTAAGTGTGTGAAAATATGTTAACTGTACATGCACACTCATGTGTGCAAGTGTATGAAAACATGTTAACGGTATATGCACACTCGTGTGTAAGTGTATAAAAACATGTTAACTGTACATACACCTTCATGTATGTAAGTGTATGAAAACATGTTAACTGTATAATTTATGCACCCTCATGTGCGCAAGTGTATGAAAACGTGAACTGCATATGCACCCTACCATGTGCAAGTATGTGAAGACATGTTAACTGTTTATGCACCCCCAAGTGTGCAAGTACATGAAAAAATGTTAACTGTATATACACCCTCATGGGTGCAAGCATCTGAAAAAAATGTTATGTATATATGGACACTCATGTGTGCAAGTGTATGAAAACATAACTCTATATGCACCCTCATGTGTGCAAGTGTATGAAAATTTGTTAACTGTAAATGCACACTCATGTGTGCAAGTGTATGAAAACATGTTAACTGTACATACATCCTCATGCGTGCAAGTGTATGAAAAACATGTTTACTGTGTATGGACCCTCGTGTGTGTAAGTACAATGAAAACATGTTAGCTGTATATGTACTCTCATGTGTCTGAAAACATGTTAATTGTACATGTGCCATCCAGTGGGCAAATGAATGAAAACATGCTAATTGGGCATGCACCATCCGGTGTCCAAGTGCATATGGGCACTCCTGTCTACAATGTTATAAACACCCAAGATGCAGATATATGAATATTTGTTACACTCCGTATATACATACCTGCAGAAATGTATTATGTATATAGATGTGTGTATCTATGAATAAAGTATTTCACCATAGTGTTGACATATTTGAAAGCTTTGCCTTTTTTATGCTATCTGGATTCTGATAACAATTAAATGTGAATCTTTGCGCCAATACACACATTAATTTCATATATAGTGCAAGGGAAATATTTCAGAGATATAACCTGGCAGAGCTTGGTTCTGCTTGGCTGATTGACCTATAGAACAAAGAGAGGTGACTTGAAAAAGTTATGGCCCACCCGGGTATGGTGCGAGTGGACTGGGCGCTCCCAGGCAACAGGACCAGAATACAAAGGCCACTCAGCCACAGTCCGCTTCATCTGGGCAGCTCTCGCCAAGCAGTCACAACAGGTGTTCCTCACCCGGGAACTGTCTTGGGAGCCAACAATGACTGGAAGTGGACTGGGTGCAAACGGATGCTAAAGGAGACCACGCATGCAAGCACAGCTCTCTGAGTGGCCCAAGGCATCCCATCCTGAACCCTGAGCCATCTGCATCCAGTATCTGAGCGGCCCGAAGAGGCCCTTAAGCAGCTGGAGCACCAAGCAGGGAGGCTGGGAACACCTCAAGAGCCCTGACCAACGAGGTGTGGGCCATCTGCCTGCATCTCTTGGAAGATAGGGTCTTTGAAGATGGACTGTACCGTGAGTATGCTGCATTGTTCAAGAAAGGCCATACTATTGAAGCAGCCAGCGGGCTAGCCACATGCACACGATGGCAGACGAAACCAACCACCTTCTTCAAGTGTTTATCAAGTTTACGCACGCGAGCACCGAGATGACTCTTTCCCTCACCTCGCCTGCCAGGCCCTGGACAAGCACCTTTACTGTCAACCTCCCTGACACCGTCCGACCTCCCCAAGACTTTCGTCTGCAAGTCGTTCTAATGAACCCGTACACAGCCTATACGTGGCCTAATGTGGACAGCACTACTAACACGTTCATCTACAGCATTGATTTGACACCACAGCCGTTCACTATCACCTTCCCTACTGGTGCCAAGGAGCTTGCAGTGATCAATGACGAGGTGCAATGGCAGCTGCAGGGCACTTCGACGCAAAGACTACATCAGCATCAAGGCCAATCTTCCGACCCAGAGGGCGGTCATAGTCATCTCAAACTCGACTTACTACGTAGATATATTGGCCTCTGTGCTGCCCTCAATCCTTGGCTGGGACAACAATCATGGTGTTCTCCAACAGGGCTACAACGAGGCCCCAGCCATCATCCAGATCAGCAAGGTGAATGAGCTCCTGCTGCAGTGATTTAGCTTCGTAGAAGGCAGCTACGTCTCAACATCAATGGGGACCGCCTGGAGGGGCTACACGCTTGCCAGCTTTTCCCTGGATGTGCCGCCTGGCTACAAGGTCTCTTACAAGCTGTAGAGCACAATCTGGCTGCCCATGAGTGGGCCTCGATGTGCATCTGACTGACCAGGATGGCGGTCTAATTGATCTTTGTGGCGAATTGTTGACTGTCACGATGGTGGTTAGAGGCTGTCCAGCATAGAAGGACATGCATTTGAACCCCAACCTTTTTAAGCCTAAAGCTAGCACCATGTATCTGCCAAGGTGGGCAAGAAGAGAAACCCTTGGCGCCGGCCTCAGACCCTGCTGTCATGCCCACTTGTTCTGCAGCTGCCCACAGCTCTGGGGTCAGGGACGTAATAAGGGGCATCATCGGGTGTATCCCCATGCTCTTTCGCAGCATCATCATCAAGGCCAGCCAGGCAGCAGCTGCTGGCGCAAAGGGCGCCCAGGATAGGCCGTCCAGGAGGCCCCCTGGCTTCTTGAACAGGGCAAGTAGGCCGCCCTCGAGGCCCTACAGTTGATGGCCAAGGCCCTTACAGAGAAGGCCCTGGCGCAGGTCTCTCAACAGGCCACAGCTCGCCTTCCTACTGATCAGAAGCCGGCAGCCACAGCGGCTCTGTGCGCTCATGCCTGCGAGCTCTCATGCACTCGCCCCAATCTTGTGAACATGGTCTGGTGTCTTCGTATTAGATATGTCGAAATGGCGGGACATACCTAAAGACTGCAAGATGGGAAGCTTTACCGACATCACCCCAGATATTCTCGACTTGGGTGAGACCCCACTGAAGTTGACCTCGATTGAACACGTAGAACCCTATGAATACAGTGCCACACAGCCCAATGTATGCCAGAATGTCGAGCTCCTTGTTAGAAACACTGACCAATGGACCCTCCCCTGCAAGAGCTGGTTAAAGGTCACTGGATGGCTGACCAAGCAGGACAGGACCCCCTAAACCTCAACCGATGAGGTTGCTCCAGAAAAGACACTCCCTTTACCTCTTTGGGGATGGGAGCAAATGTGGCAGCAGCCACCTGTGGTGGTGCCGGTGTGGTGACCCTTGATAGTGGTATTGCCCCATCTGCTATGCTCCCACTGGGCTGCATTGCTCTGGGGGCTGGGGCTTTGGCCCCAGGTGCCGGGCTGGCCGACAAGCTTGTCACAAAAAAAATCACCAAGCACGAATGTGTTGAGATGGCCGCTAGGAGGTAGCTGCTTCAATACAGTGAGCTCGGCCGTTAGCAAGGCTCTGGCAGACAAGCGTGTAAGCCATGACAATTATGCAGTTGTTCTGACAGAGGCTGAACAGTGCAGGCAACAGAAGGCAGGCTTCAGGGTTGCCTTTTGTAAAGATGCCTTTGATGGCTCTGCAGACATTGAGAAGGCTAAAAATGAGCTGCCCCCTCAGGTGCAAGTCGAGCTTATCCAGAAGCTCGCCAAGGCTGAAAAATCAGCTTCTCGGAAAGGATCAGCAAATTAAACCAATATCAGAGACACAAAGCCCACGGTACTATTACCCATGGCCCCCACTCCTGCCTATTGACTTTGTTGACACAACTGATAAGCCGTGCTAAGGCCACACACACATACAGTCGTGAGGTAACTGATAACAGTGACACTCCATGTTACTGTCTGTACACTGATTCACCTTCCGGTGTTGTGCCAACTTGGGTAGGTATTTCACCCATATTTAAAGTGTGTGTGTCAACACACGCTTTTCTGTTTTTCCTGAAATTCTTTCTTTCTTTTTTCTTTACCAGCAAATTTGTCTGATACTTTTCTCGGACACTATTATACATAGAAACTCCAAACTTAGCATGATTGTACCTCCATACAAGGAGCTTGACCGTTTTATACAGAAGAATGAAGATGTTTAAAATTATGCAAATTAGGGGCATTTGAAATTTTAAATCTTGAATATCTTCAAAAGTATAATAGATAGAAATGTCATTCTAACTTCTATTAGAGGGTTATTGACCAGTGCGCATCTAATGATTTAATACGAAGTTGTAGCAATTTAAATTATGCTAATTAGCAGCATCTGAAAATTTAAAACTTGAATATCTTCTTGCTAATATACACGGTGGGGAGGGGGGGAGGAGGAGAAAGAGTGAGTGAAGAGGGTGGACCTGGAACATCTATGCGTTCAATAATCCACATAGGGCTTTTAAGGATCATCCTGTTATTTATAATTATCGTGCTCTAGATCATCCACTAAGACCAACAATGACAGTTACATAGACTAATGAGGGGCTTAATTTGGAAATTGTATTTTCCTACCAAGCCGTATTTACTTTACTTTACTTTACTTAACAGGCCTATAATTGTCGAAAATGTCCCACAAATTCCATTTCGGGCAAAAAATCCGACATTCCAGCGCCAAATTCCAACGGGTACGTCATCCTGAATCGAGTTCGTTCCGTGACATTAACCGCATGACAACTGTTCCCAATGGTCAATCAGACCATATTCTTTGATCCACTCGCGTTTTCATCCTGTATTCATTTCCACAAATCATTTTCGACAATTATAGGCCTGTTGCTGTGGATATGTGCGGACTTCAATGGATTATCCGTGTGACATACCTGTAGATACTAGTTTTGGAATAAACTGATGAGTTACAGCTTGTTGGTGTGTTCAGAAACGGAGAAATCATGCCAAACGTGAAGCGGGATGGTGGTCCTGGTCCAGATGTGAGCTGCGTTTCAAACCTTTCTATACAGGAGCTCCATGTGACGACGTTGTGGTTTTAGGCCCATCCGCCACCATCTTATTAGCACAAATAATTGACTGCACAGATGAATACACAATATTTTATTGCAGATATGGCCCTATGTGGGTTATTGAACGCATAGATGTTCCAGGTCCACTCTCTTCACCCACTCCTCCTCTCCGCCCCCCCCTCCCACCCCGCGTATATTAGCACGGAAGCTTGACTGACTGAACGTTACGAGGGCAGGAGCTCCATGTGACGACGTTGTGGTTAAGAAACTAGGCCCATCCGCCAACATATTATTAGCACAAATAATTGACTGCACAGATGAATACACAATATTTTATTGCAGATTTGGCCCTATGTGGGTTATTGAACGCATAGATGTTTCAGGTCCACCCTCTTCACCCACTCCTCCTCTCCGCCCCCTCCCCCCCTCCCCCGCGTATATTAGCACGGAAGCTTGACTGACTGACCGTTACGATCGCCTGTGGCCATACCAATATGCTTTGAAGACACACAGACTGATTTGCGATGCAGCAAATCATCATTCCTAGTGTTTCTCCTGAAATATCATATGGGGTCCCTGTCTGCCGTCAGCAGCTACTTGCTGCTCGTACAACAAGGACTGAACTCATGATATTTTGCCTGCATTTCCAGTCAAGATTATTTTCTTCAATTTTCCTTTCCTCCCAGTAGGACTAGAATCATACATGGTCGAGCTTCTGTGCTAGAAGCGATCCTTGTGACCTGTCCTTCATATGCTATCCATGGAGGTTGCCTGTGAAACAGATCCTTAGCGCCTTGTGTGAGCCCTCACGTAGACCAGACAGCGCTGGATCTGTTTTCCAGACAACCCTGGCGGTTGAGCTATCTTGTATTTAATAGCTTGTTAAAGTGTTTGTCAAATACCGGGCGAGGGGGGGGGGGGGGGGGGAGGGTCTGAGACAGAGGGAAGCCGCGTGGCTGCCGTGCATGTGGTGCATTCACACGCCCTGCTGCGGCTGACAATAATGTAGCCCTGAGGGGGGCCTCCCATGCTCTGTTGGCTTAGAGCTGAGGAGCTCCCTACTTCAGCTGACCAAACCAAACTACTGATTATTTAATCCGTAATTTTTCTTTCTTTCTTTCTTTCTTTCTTTCTTTCTTTCTTTCTTTCTTTCTTTCTTTCTTTCTTTCTTTCTTTCTTTCTTTCTTTAAAGAATTATTTTTGGAAGGTTTAAAATGCTTCTCATTTTGGATTTTGGTAAATTTCAAACAACCCCATGCAGGTACTGAGATGAATACTACCGGTATTGGTTTTACAGTTGTACCTCTCTCGGATTTTGTATTCCTCCGCCATGGAGACTGCAGTGACTCTTTAGGTTCGAGGGAATTTTGGTCCAAAACTAAAGTCAAAACGTTGGGAAAGTTTACTAAAATTTTCTCAAGATTCAACACCGGATGACCACTTAAGTTGCCTTTTTTTTGTAAGTTTATGAACTTTCATCTCCGTCAAGGTTCTATCATGACGCCATGACATCATTCCAAGAAATGTAAACATACCCACGTGGTTGAGCATGTGTAAACAACTGTGACAAAACATGGAATTTGTAGACTATTGTTATGGCATCAGATGACTCACTTCTGGAAGATGAACTGCTATTGGGATTTTCCCCTCAATCTTTAAGGGGTGTTATAGAAAAACAGCAGATGTCACAGGTAGCTAAGAAAAATAGCAACACTAGATCCGCCATGTCACACATAGAAAAAGACGATCTTAGACCTAGTAGTAGTACCTGTGGTACCACTGATATGGACAGCTTACAGGCACAAATTAGACAGGCATTTAAATCTCAAGAGTTTATTTTCACTTTGAGTGTCGTGGTGAGAAATGTTATGCGTAATGAAGTTGAGATCTTTCTAAGAGGACACTTTACGCCGCCAGAATAAACTTAAGAAATAAAGGTTACACTGGGGTATTTATTGGAGAAGATCTGAATAAACAAAAATCGGAATTAGCCTACCACGCACTCATGGCCAAAGCACAAAAGCTTATTAGAAGTACATAGGCGATGATGGGTTCGGTCTTCATTAAAGTGGCGGACCGCGACCAACCGATCGCGAAACTTACTGACAGTGTGGATAATTGTCACGTTCTTATTTAAAATACTCCCAAAACAGGTTATCTTTTAGTTATTTTGGTAATTTAAACCGGTTAAACAACAAAAAAGACCAAATTCTCATACATCTATGGTATGATCCTTTGTTTTCTCGTATTTTTAATAACCTCAATTCATTTAACCACTGAAGGTCGCATTGTGTACGTGGGAACATCGGGGTGCCTTGTACTGGCATAATCGGTAAACAACATGGCGCCTACGAACGTGTGTGAAAAATGTCCAGCCAAAGTAAAGAAAGATCAAAAACTTTGCTCTAAATGCAAGAAAAAAGATAGTGATGCTGCAGACCTACCTCAGCCTTAATATGTCATGGTGAGCGAAGTATATATGTATGCGGAAAATAGGAGACATCAAAGTACAAGAGACAATATAATTCGCGTGACGACTGTTTTTTTTTTTTTCAGTCTTGATGAACTAAAACATGCCAAAAAGTTTGCTATGGGATACCAGTTACTGAACTATTGGGTGATAACGTTAGCAGGCAGGATTCACCAAATAGGACTGAAAGTATGGCTATATGTGAAGATATATTGAAAGGTCGTGGTGATTTACCAGACAAAGACATTGATATACATTGTATGCCATGGATTGGTCACGTGTCCCAAAAGTTCAGCCGGAGTGTGTGGACGATCTGAGTTTGGCTGAGCGTCTAGCTGGTTTGGAGGGAAAATTTAAGATGTTTGAGAATACCTTATCTGATCTCAAATGTGAGCTATTAGGACAGAGGGAAAAAGTGAAAACACTGAAAAATGGCAATATTAATCAGGTAGCTTTATCCAGCAAATGGTTTCTCAGATTACGCAGTTAAATGCAAGTTACTGGCCTCCAGTGCGCCCTAGAACTTGAATGGCCAAACACAACGTACAGGCTAGTGCAACTAATGTGAAAACTGCACATGCTACTGATGACAAGGTCAATAATCGTATTGCCCAATCTCGGACAAGTGCAAACAATATTGGAAATTTAAAGTGAACATTACGCAAAGTGGCGAGACTTTCACTGCGAGTCATAATGCTGTGAATAGCCACGATACAGTGTCCCCAGTTGACCGGTTGGTGCTCAATGCTGAAGCTAATGTTACAGGTGATCAAATAAGTGTGTCTGCCGAGCAGAGTGTGACCGGAGGGAGTGAGACTACCAGTACTGCGCCTTTCAGGCGACCCTGGCAGCATGAACGGAGGGAAAGACGGGTCGAGAGACGCAATTTACCGCAGGAGGGCCAAAGCACGGTACCCGTCCAAGCCCCTGATCAGACAAAGGTGTGCAAGCTAGAGACTTGGCATTAGTCAGTCACACTGAAGCTAAATACAATTCATTTAAATTGACTGTATCTTTGAGACATGTAAATAAAATCGTGGACCCTCAGTTCTGGCCAAGTGGAGTACCGATTAAAAAGTGGCGCTCAGTAACGGGTGGAGTTAATGCATGATTTATATGAGACATGTCTAGCATGCTTATATATAAGTTATATTGACATTTACTATACATAATTAGTTTTTAATTACCCTTGACTTTGTCTATCGCGACTGCAAATGAAAATGTTTCAGTGTCAAAGTTATTGCTAGCATCTTTTAATTGTAAACATTTTTATGACCATGGCGCGAAATATGACTTCATTAAAAGCATAATGGCCTATGATGATATTTTATTACAGGAGCATTGCTTATATGAGGTTCAATTTTCTAAGTTAAGTTCTTTAGGCTCATGCGTATCATTCTATGCTAAGAGTTCTATAGATGTGTCTACTCCTCGTGAGGCTCTTCCGTTTGGCGGATGTGCAATACTGTGGAACTCCTCTATTAAAGCTACAGTTACACCTTGTAAAGTACTGCAGCGACTTTTTCTGGTAAACCTCTAAATATCAAAGTCCTGCAGTGACTTTAGTTATATTTTTAACATTCAGTGATTTTAATCATATTTCTAATATTAAGAATTTCAAAAGTAAGAGGAAAGGGTTAATGGCAGTAAAAGTTGCACACTAGCTAAATTGTAGTTATTTGTGGATAGGTGATGGAACCATCTTATGTAGTATTTACTTTAAGCAGTTCAGATGCACGTTGGTCATTAACAAGTCATTAATCACCACCCAGCGAGAAGCCAATAAGACTGTGAAAATACGTTCTGGTCGTTAAATAGTCATTTAGTTATTACCTGATGAAGAGTCAACAAGGCATCTGGTCCATCCTTGCTTATTTAGTCATGAAGTCGTAAATATCGCATTAAGCTATTTGGTAAACCAGACATTCAGATATTATTGTAAACATTGAAGTATTTATTGAAAACAGGTAACTGGTACAAATATACGTTCTTTAAACAGTACGAGACTTCACTGGCGCTTCTCAGTGCAGATCTAAGGAAGATCACATGAGTTCATTAGTCATTGTCGTTATGAGTGGATTATCAAAGCAGAACCCACGAGAGCATATTGGTGACTCAGTAAAGGGGACGTGTATTCTACATAAGCTATGTACATCAGAAATAAACAGCCTTTCTTACCATTTTGGCCACTGAACGGATGTGTTGGGTTGTCTCTCCCCTGCTTGCCTGCGCAACTGTATTATTTTATTGTACCTGAACTATGGAACAGTGAATCTTCTGAAGTGACGCGAGTCAGCACGTTGCCAACAAGCCCTAACATTATAAAGAAAGTAAAGGACACCTCTCTCTTCTAGGGAGTGAAGAACTTTACAACCTGTCATCATCGAGGGACAGCAAGCAAAAATCTTGTATCATTTTTAATGTTTATAATATGCCATGTGATGGGAGATATGAGTACCATGCTTATCATGAATATATTGATGTATTGAATGAAATTCAGCAGATATCACATAAATATAATTCATCTGGAGTTATCTTAGGTGGTGACTTAAATACTGATTTATTTCGAACTACACCTCACACCAGAGCTTTACTCAGTTTTATGATGGATAACGACCTGAAGCCCTGCATAGACTTGGATCTTGCTTCTATACCTTATACTTTTATTTCTACAGGCTCTGGTGCTACGTCGGTTATTGATCACTTTATTATGTCTCAGGATATTTATAATCAGGTAGAATCATATGAGATAAGTGATATTAATCTTCACTCTGACCATGTACCAATTTGTATATCTTTGAACATTGATATTAAGCATGTTACTCTTAAAGATAGAATTTGTGATAAACGAGTGGCTTGGCATAAGGCTACCTCTGATAACATACAGAAATACAAGGGAAGATTAGACCATGCTCTTAGTAATATTCATTATGATCATGAATCTCTTATATGTAATGATGTTACTTGTGATAAACATTATGATGCTGTTATTGATTTATACAATAAGGTTATACAAGCATGTCTGTTGGCATCTGATTGTTTACCAACTACTTCACCACCTAATGATAAAGTAATACCTGGTTGGAATGAACATGTATCTCTTTATCGACAGGAAGCATTATCTTGGCACAATATTTGGAAATCTATTGGTAGTCCTCATGACGGCCATGTGGCCGAGATGCGGCGTATTACGAGGGGGGGGGGTCGTCTTAAAGCTATTAAGTGGGTCAAACGTGAGTCTGATTTATTAAACATGGAGATGGCAGAAGCCATCAGTAAGAACAGCTCTCGAGATTTCTGGACAGAGGTGAAAAAAAATAAAGGTAGAAATGTACAAGTTGCCTCCTGTATTGATAATGCTAATTGTGATGAGGATATTTCTCAGTTATTTGCCACTAAGTACTCTGAGTTTTATACTAGAGTTCCTTATGATCCAAAGGAAATGGAAAAATATTAAGCAACTGGTACATAATGAGTTGCAGAACAAGTGTAGTACTTTTAATCATAATTACATAAACATGAATGATGTTATTACCGCTATAAAACACTTGAAGCTGGGTAAAGGCAGTGGTGAAGAGCAGTTATGGTCTCATCATTTTATTCATGGTTCAACCGCACTGAGTGTATTTTTGTCTTTAATTTTTAATGCTATGCTTGTACATGGAGTCTGCCCAAGCTCTATGATCAGTGGCACAATGGTACCTATTCCTAAGAACAAAAGGAAGTCTGCCAATAATTCTGATAATTATCGTGCAATTGCTTTAAGTTGCATTGCTAGTAAAGTTTTAGACTTAATCATTATACAGAAGGAACAAAGCGTACTTAGGACTAATCAGCTTCAGTTTGGATATAAAGCCAGAGTCTCGACCACACAGTGTACTTTCACTATGCTTGAAACAATAACTTACTATAACAGTAAAGGTTATAATGCTTTTGCATTACTTCTCGAGGCTACAAAAGCTTTTGATCGAGTTCATTACTGTTAACCTTTTTCGTGAACTTATAAATCGCCATATGTCTCCATTGATACTTAAAATTCTGATTAATTTGCATACAAATCAAACTTTACATTTGAAATGGGATACTGCTATATCTGATAAATTCTGTGTAAGTAATGGTGTTAAACAGGGTGGTGTTTTATCCCCTGTCCTATTTGCTGTATATATGGATGCCTTGCTCCTGAGACTGGAGGAGAGTGGCCTTGGGTATCACACAGGTAATTCGTATGCAGGGGCTATATCATATGCAGATGACCTTACACTACTGGCCCCCTCTGTACATGCTTTAAGAAAGATGGTTCAAATATGTGATGATTTTGCTCGTGAGTTAAATGTGAAGTTTATTAGTTCTAAAAGTAAGCTGCTTTTTTTCAAAAGCCCTACTTCACATAAGTTTAACTTTACTGTATTTGTGAATGGTGACTCTGTAAAACTTGTGGAGGAAGCAGTTCATTTATGTCATGTTATTTCCACTTCTGAAAAAAAAAGCATTATGAGTGCAGCTCTGAGGGCCTTTTGGTCTCAATTTAATATCTCTATATCTGACTTTGGCCCAATTTGGTCATTGCTGAAATGTAAACTTTTTAAGCAATACTGTACTAGTAATTATGGTTCTCCTTCGTGGTCCCTAGATAGTAGGAAACTAATGGACATAGGTGTGGCTTGGAGAAAAGCGTTAAAGGTAATATGGCGACTGCCTAACATGAGACATAGAAACATTTTAGCTTGTATATCAGATAGTTTGCCACTTGAGTTACAGATTGAAAAAAGATTCATTAACTTTTTTACAAATGTAGTTAATCATGACACAGACATTGTGAAAACTGCTGCCCGATTGTCTATGCATAATCCCTAGTCAGTTTGTGGCAGGAATGTTAGGTGTCTGTAGTCAAGATACAGTATGTTTACAACGTTAAAGGTCCATAAGAATAAAAATGAATGGTTTCAATCACTCGACCAAATCACCAAGACCCATGCAAATATTGTAAAAGAACTTGTAGGCATTCGCGATGGTTTTGGTGAGTGTATTTTGTCAGAAGAAAATATTGTTGCTATGATCAATGACATCTGTACGAGCTAGGGTATCGACTCATTGTGCTTTTTTTCTTCTCCTATTCTAACAGACTGAGATATTTCATTTTGGTTCATCCGTACATTGTATCATTGTGTCTTTTAGTAGACGAATAAAGATTTTAAATATATATATATATATATATATATATATATATATATATATATATATATATATATATATATATATTGTCGATTACATTCAAAATCATGATTATCAATATCATTTCAGTATCAAATGTAACAAACCTAACACTTTAAAGTGTACGTATGAACTGGGCCCACAGGTTTTCCTGTCACGTCCAGCCATAAAATATCTTAATGATACCTATGGATAATGGCACAGATATGTTGAATCGGCTTGGAAGAGTTGATGTGAATTCTTTGCTCAACGTAATTGGGAATCATTCAAATGACACTGCTTCAGACCTGCATGATCCAACTTTTATTAAGCAGTCCCCATGCTATGAAATTGATCAGTTAGTTGAATGTCTGTCAAATACGAGGGAAAAGTTTATTGTTTTTAGTCTCAATTGTGAATCACTGAATGCAAAAATTGATGAAATCAAAATACTACTTGACTATCTTAATTCCCATGATTGTCAACCCAGTGCAATTTGTCTGCAAGAAACTTGGTTAAATGAAGATACTGACTTGTCACTTTTTTAAATCGAAAATTATAAAATGGTATCACAAGGAAAAAATCTGCACTGCCAAAGGAGAACTGGCAATCTATGTAAAAAATTCTTTGGACATGAAAGATGTGAATATCTACCAAAGATCTGATATATGGGAAGGACTGTTTATTGAAATTTCAGCAAGAAATTTGCTGAAAAATGTTATTCTTGGAAATATATATAGGCCTCCGAGAGACTTGAATGAATATTACGCAACCTTTACACAGGAACTGACAAATACTCTCAACAAAATACAAAGATCAAAACATGAAGTATTAATAGGAGGTGATTTCAATATAGACTTATTGAAAATGCAAGAAAAAACTATTTTTGCAAACTATTTTAAATCAATTACATCTAAGGGATTTCCCCCACAAATCACACCCCCAATAAGGCTCTCTGAAAAAAGGGGCACAATAATTGACAACTTTTTGCAAATATAAATAACAACAATACAAATACTGGAATAATAGCATCTAGAATTTCAGATCCTTTTCCGTACTTTATATGTATTGATGTGCTTAATAATAAATATGAAAAAGCACCAAAAATTAGAAAAAAATACCCTAGAAAAGAAAATCATATTGAGAATTTCAGAAAAGAAATTGAGGCATCTGAAATGAATGAAAGTATAACCAGAGACCCTCAATCTGACCCTAATGACTATTATGAATTACTTCACACCACAATTCAAAATGCATTGAATAAATATTTGCCAATGAGGATAGTAAAGTACAACAAACATGAACACAAAAAACTCAGTGGATCACTCAAGGGATAATTAGATCAATAAAAAAGAGGGATGATTTGTATAAAGCTTTAAAAAGGACTCCCCTGAACACACTTTAATGTGAAGCACGTAAAGTAAATCTGAACAATTTTAACAAAATATTAAAAAATACCGTACTTAAAGGCAAAAAGGGATTACTATGAGCAGTGTTTCAAAAAATAAAAAAATAATATGAAAAATACATGGAAAACTATAAATAACATGTTAAATAAGACTCAGAAGAGAGCATAATTTCCTGAAATTTTTAACATGAGTGGTAAAATAATATCAGATAATCAGGAAATTGTACATTTTTGTAACAAATACTTCACAGACATTGAACCTGATCTGGCCTTAAAAACAAGCATAGCAAGGAATGTTGCTGTGAATGATTACTTAAAAAATTCTACACAACACATGCTGAAATTCACGTGTGTCTCCTGAAAAACGGTTTTACAAATAAAAAATTCATTAAAACCAAGAACTAGCTATGGGCATGATAGGTTTTCAGTAAAATTACTTAAATCAATAAAAAACGAAACTTGTAAGGAAATTACTGTTAGTAATAATAAATAATGATTACAACTGGCATATTTCCTGATAAACTGAAGATAGCGAAAGTATTACCGATATTAAAGAAGGGAAATGCATCTCTGTTTAATAATTACAGGCCAATCTCAATTTTGTCTGCTATATCAAAAGTTTTTGATCACGTTATCTTTGATCAAACACAGAAATATTTCAGCAGCAATAATTTATTCTATGGTAGCCAATATGGCTTTGGAAGGGGACATTCTACAGAGTTTGCTGTACCAGAAGTAATAGACAAAATACTTTTACATATGGACAAAGGGGAAGTACCATTAAATATATATATGGATCTTTCAAAAGCCTTTGACACTTGAAATCATAATATATTACTAGAAGAACTCAGCTACTATAGAATAAAAGACACTGCACTCAAACTGTTTGAAAATTACCTAAACAATCGCAAAAAATATGTAGTCCTAAATGATTTTGAATCAAATCTTTTAGAAATTAATACTGCGGTGACATAGGGCTCCATATTAGGTCCTTTGTTATTGATCATTTACATTAATGACATAGCTACAGCATCTACATTGTTTGATTACGTTTTATACGCTGATGAGACTACTCTGTAAGCACTTTAAATTTAGCAAAAAACTTAGATCACAGTGTAGACATCTCACAAAACATAAATTCAGAATTGATGAAAATTAATCGGTGGTTCAAAATAGATAAATTATCTTTTAATGTTGAAAAAAATAAATTTATGTTATTCTACTATCCTCAAAAAGTAGTTACAATACCCTCCATTAAAATAGATAACAGTAATATTGAATGTGTTGACAGTTTTAACTTGCTAGGCCTCACTATTGACAAACATTTGAATTGGAACCAACATCAAGAAATTGTAGCTTCTAAAATGTCTCAGACAGTTGGTGTAATGAACAGATTAAAAGATTATATACAGAAAGACATTCTTCAAACAATCTAACTGCATGAGCACTTTCTAGAGTTAACTATTGTCTCCTTGCCTAGGGTCAATAAAATTGACAGAGTTTTCAATATACAAAAAAGGGCAGTACGTATCATTAATCATAGTAAATATAATGCGCATACAGAACCTATCTTTAAAGAAAGAAAATCGTTAAAAGTCGAAGATATACATCAAGGACAACTCTTAAAATTCTATTTCAAATATTTTAATAATGAATTACCTATATATTTCTTAAGCATGATCATCATGAAAATAACTGACATACACAAACATGATACACGAAGGAAAGACATTTTCACAGTAAAAGCTGGAAATAGATTTGGCGAAAAATGTGTTCGACACCAGATTGTACAGACTTTGAATGAAATACCAGACATAGTGAAAAGTAAAGTACACACACACAGTTATTCAGGTTTTAAAATATATATCAAACATTATTTTACACAAAAATATGAGTCTATATGTAATATCACTGATTGTTATATATGCAATGCATAAATGTCTTAAGTTTATATATGACCATTTAAATGTTTATTTGCCGTATCAATATTGTGCAGCAGGGAAATCTGTGTCTTCAAGATATCTATATATTTGTGTGTTGTCACCATGGTAATATATAATCATGAAACAAAGTTTATTTGGGTGGCTCATATGCTAGCGATTGTTGAACAATCTTAATATGAGTCTCCTGCCCACGTCCATGTTTTTAAAGAAATAAATTATCAGATTGATTGTTAATTCCTATTGATACAATATACTTATGAATTATACTCTACTGTATTATATTGGTCAAATAAATGAAGTGAATTGAATTGAATTTCAATTGGGAGACCACCCTTTGGGGCCTCATAAAAGTTGTCTTTCAAGCCAGGTGGTCTCTCATTAGAGGTACAATGTCATTGGAAGAGTAGGACTTGGGGATTTAAGAAATAGTCATTCGAGAGAGGGGTGGTGTCTCATTGGAGGGGTCTCTCAAAAGAGGTACCACTGTATTTTTTCAAACCTCCAGAACAAAGTCTGTTGACAGATATCTTGGCGGTTGTCATTTCCTCTAGATATGCGGCTGTAGCGGGTAACCTCGTGCTTGTAGCGAATATTTTTTTGTTATTTCCGGTTGATATTTGCACGCCTGTGGAAACTGGCAACACTGTAAACAACAGGACTATGAGTCATTGAGTATGTAGGTATGTGTTCTGTTTTTATCATGTCACCACTGTAATTGTTTACTTGCTACATATTATCTGGAGGAGCTGAGTGAAAAAATAATAATACAATATTGATGTGGCTCTCCGCTTCGCTGCCCCGGTCCTGTGTGACACAGGTGGCCCAGGGACCCTAGAAACCAAACTAAAGTGTGTGTGTCAACACACTTTTCTTTCTTTCTTTCTTTCTTTCTTTCTTTCTTTCTTTCTTTCTTTCTTTCTTTCTTTCTTTCTTTCTTTCTTTCTTTCTTTCTCTCTCTCTCTCTCTCTCTCTCTCTCTCTCTCTCTCTCTCTCTCTCTCTCTCTCTCTCTCTCTCTCTCTTTCTTATTTTCTTTCTTTCTTTCTTTACCAGTGATTTGTCCGACACTGTTCTGTGACGCTGTTATACCATAGTCATAGATCGTCGACGCATCTATGGTTATACATAGAAACTCAAAACTTGGCATGATTGAACCTCCATACACGGACCTACTATCAGATAGTAGATCCATCTTCCATGCAAGCACGGAATTGGGCCTTTTTTCAGAGGAATGGGGATGTTTAAAATTATGCAAATTAGGGGCATTTGAAATTTTAAATCTTGAATATCTTCAAAAGTATCATAGAAAGCGATGTCATTCCAACTTCTACTGGAGGGTTATTGACCATTGCCCATTTCATGAATTTAAAACAAATTTGAAGCAATTCAAATTATGCTAATTAGCAGCATTGGAAACTTTAAATCTTGAATATCTTGATAATATATTATAGTTTATTTAGTAAAATTTATTTTACAATATTGGTTCCTAGTATATTACAGTTTTATGATAGTATATTACAGATTTTTCGGGTAGGATAGAAATATTTGTCCAGGGAGGAAAGTTATACTGTTACGCTCGCTCTGGTGTATATGTCTTAGGTCACACCTTTTATTCTTTCATATTGTTAGACATCGAGCGAACATTTGGTCATCAGTGAAAGCTTTGTTTTGTGCCTGTCAGTTTTGTCTTACTAATGGTTAGTAGTATATAGCTACAATATATACACATATATACGTGGTTATTTTTCTTTTGAAGGCATGACATTCAGTTAAATACTGGTTAGATTTTTTTATAAATGTGGGCCTACAATTTAAGTGCATGTACACTGTAATTAAATTTGTCCAATTGTGTAGGTCTACTTTTTCAACCTGTTATTTACAATTTATTAACCCAAAGAGGCATATAAGTTTGGGTTTTTTTTGTGCAAAACAAGGTACATGTTAGGCCTAAGTGAACTATCAAATTGACATTAAATGTTGCTGCTGATTCAAGACCTATTATCTCTTGTTTCATCTTCAAGGGGAACAGATAACACAGGAGTGGTTTCACTTGGAATCAGTAGTTATGCAGTACCTGAAAACACCCAGGGTGTGAAAAATCCTATAATCCAATTGTCTGGGACAAGTGAACTCCATTTGGGGACAAGTTATTTTCAAATTTCACTTGTCCTATGGACAGGTACTTTTTATTGGCAAAATTCACGATCTGTTAGATTTTATTATTATTTTTTTTTGGGGGGGGGGGGGCTTAACAGACTCATAAACTCACTGTATGACATAATGATTTCCATTAGAAGACGCTCTTTTAATAAACCAAAACTTGTGTATTTACTTCATCAGCACCAGTAATATTATGAGGGAGGACAAGTGAAAATTTTGTGTCACTAGTCCTACAGACAAGTGATTTCAAAACAATTTTTCTGCCCCTGACACTGCAGTGGCATCAGTCTGTGAAGTTTCTGGGCCAGTGTTTTCATCTCATGTGGGTAGCCTCTGTGCAGCAGCTTCTCTATACCATCTGGTACTAACCCTTTGTGCTACCCCCTTTCTGAAATGGTAGGCCTGTTGGAGAGGATATAGTACTCTTCTACCCCTTTTTATACACAATCTGCTACAGTTGGTGGCGCTACCATTAACTCCTCTATGCACATTCAGGAGCATATGGCATGCCAGTGTTTGAGCCAGGAGGATTATGGTCCCCGCCAGATTGAAATGTTGGACTGTGTCAAGGTTGAGGCTCACTAAACCTTAACCCCCTCTCAATTACTGTATAAGTACAAATTTCCCTGGACATTAATTTTCCAAATTTACATGAATTCAAAATTTCCTGGTTTTTATTTTCCTGAATTGCCGACCGCTTACACTAAGCCCCAGACAATATCATGTGTGCATTGACTGTTCTGGGTTTTTTCCAGGTTTTTATTTTCCTGAAGGGCATAACTCGGGGAAATTTGTACTTATATAGTACGTAGGATCGTATGTTCTACATAACAATGAGACCTGATGGTTTTCTGTTTCAAAAAAAGAAGGAATTTGCCTTCATCATGCAAAAGTTTTCGAATTCTGTTTCACTGCTATGATTGTATAATACATATGAGAGAAAAGATCAAATTCCACTTTAAGGGTTATAAAGAAATGGACAATTTCACTTCAGTTTCACACCCACACACACAAAAGGGAAATGAATTTTTACACAAGCCACATATGCTGCGTAAAAGATTTGTCATGCATATCCAGATTTTAGGCTACATGTTCATGAAACTCACAGTAACCCATGTGCAAGTATACAAGAACAATGGCTTAATACGCCATCCTGATTTAAACCGTGTTTGTACATAATATCAGCCTTCAACTTGTATTTTTTTTTATATATTTTTATACCCTACTGTACCAACATGTAATTGTGTACTAATAAAATGATATATATACACCCGTTAATAACTGAATACACAAGTCACGCCCCAGTGGTCTTACCTGATATCCTGCAAGGGTGTGGGTATTTTACAAAGAAATACACTAGGAAGATGCAAATTTTCCCTAAAAACTACCCACAGATACCAGGGATACATTTTGTATGAGAAATGTTGAAAAGAAAGTTTTTCATTCACACTGAGTGCTTTACATACTTTAATTCTGAAATGCTCAGTCAATGGTGGAATATACATTTTATTCAAATATATCAAAGTTTGCCAGACTTTCTATTGTTCTACGTATTCACTCATGCATTTCACGCACATACACTATTAAAGTCTGACTTTGAGTGAGTGGCATCATTTAAGTGAGGAAGAGAGACAGAATGTATGATGAAAATCAGGAATCAGGAATCTTTTTATTCAAATCAGAATACATACATTGCATCAAGATACAGAAATAGTCAAATTATACATAAACATATTTGAGATATATCACAATATACATATACTGATTTGGGAGACTTGTGTTAAGGTCATATAATGACTGCTATCACACAAGCCACCCACATTTTAATTTCTCTTAATTTATCTTTATGCAGATAATTTTCATTGAAAGTCTATATCAGCTGATAGAATATATATTATCATTTAAATTTTTGAAAGAACATGCTATTTGTGTGTTTAAATCACTCCGCCTTAAAAAAATCACCTTACAGAATTACAAATGTAACAATTTGGTACATGACATTCATTTTCATATTTTTCAAGATAATAAATTTTTATATAGTTTGAAAACCCTTGGATACTGTGTGTACTAACCTTATCTTTAATCATATTGATCTGGTGTGTCATTTAGATTATGAATCAATTGATGCCTTATACACTGATCCACATAGATACGAGAAGTCCTAGTTATAAATATGTTGCCCCGTCCTCTTGTGTTAGAATCATGTATACTTGAGTTTTGAAAAAGTGGAAAGTTTCTAAAATACACTGGCAATGTCTCGTTTTTTAATTTGTAATGAAATTTTAGGAGCTGTAGTTTATATATGTCTTGAAGTTTTAGTAACTTCAAGCCTTTAAATATTGGTTCTGAATGGGCATTAAAATCAGCCTTATTTATGATACGCACTGCTCGTTTTTGAATAGAGAAAAGTCTATCTACTTTGTATCCCCATGCAAGAAGACAATAATTAAAATGTGGAAGTATGAATGAGTTATATAGGATTAAGAGGACTTTGATTGAAAGGAAACTTTTTAGCTTGTTTAAAATGCCTACTTTCTGGGAGATTTTGGTAGAAATCTTCTGTATGTGTTTATCCCAATTCATGTTTTTATCTAATGTTAAACCCAAGAAATTAAATTCATCCACACAGTCAATTTTTACCTTATCTATTTCAAGAGAAGGAATAGAAACTTTCTTTAAAGGCTTATAGAATAACATAAATTTTGTTTTCGTTATATTCAGAGATAACTTGTTTACCTTCAACCATGTACTTACTCTATCAAGCTCTACATTGATGCTTTGAGAAAAATCACTGTTTTGATCTTGTTTTTTCAGTAAATTTATAGTACTACATAGTGTGGTATCGTCAGCATATATAATAAATTTAAATAAATTTGATGCCACTGTTATATCATTTATGTAAATTAGGAACAAAAGTGGACCTAAGATTGAACCTTGGGGTACCCCTGTCGTTATATCTAATAAGCGAGACTGCACATCATCAATCCTCACAAATTGTTTCCTATTATTTAGATAACTTTCAAACAATTTCAGACTTGTGTCCTTTATTCCATAATAGTGTAGTTTTTGTAATAGGATTTTATGGTCTAAGGTATCAAATGCCTTCGCCAAACTTTTCCGACTCCTTCTTTGAGGAACTGGTAAACGAGATTATATATGAGCCACAGCAAACTGAGCCTAACAATGGCAACCTACTTGAAGAGCTAACAAATATAAAGGGAATAAAAATCGGCCATTTAAATATTTGCAGTTTATATCCAAAAATTGACCAGCTCAGGATTATGTTATTCAACAAAGCACTAGATATTTTACTCATATCCGAAACCTGGCTAAATGATACCTACCTTTACGCTGAAGTGGCCATCCCTGGGTACAACCTTGTGAGACAGGACCGATTACACAAAAAAGGAGGAGGTTTATGCTTTTACATTTCTGAAAAATTCTCATATGAGAGAATTGAACATGACCAGGATTTTACTCCTGAATCTGCTTTAGAGTTCCTGGGGGTGTCGCTGAAAATACCGAAATCCAAACCTGTATCACTATGTGGCATATACAGACCCCCCCAGTCCTCTATACCAGACAGTGTAAATGATCTTGAGACTGCCATTGATCATTTCAGTCCATGTGGTGAGACAATAATCCTGGGAGATTTTAACATGGATTATAGTCCTAATAAAGACACTGCACGCACGTTAAATTCTAGACTTGTGAAAAATAGACAATTTTCTCAACTCATAAATGAACCAACCAGAGTCACTGAACACTCTAAGACAATAATTGACCTTATATTTACAAATTCTACCAACATGATAAATCACTCTGGTGTAATAAGATGTGGGCTAAGTGACCACTCACTCACCTATCTTTCTAGAAAAGGTGTAAGACCAAAAGGCAAAGTAAAAATAATTCAAGCTAGAACATACCGTCATTTCAGTGACACTGCTTTTGAAAATGACATAATAAACTCAAATTGGACACCAGTTTTAAATGAACTAAACCCAACAAAAGCTTGGGATAACTTTATGAATATCTTTTTACCAATTTGTGACAAACATGCTCCTATTGTTAACATCAAAGTGAGAGACGGTGAACCACCGTGGGTTACTACTGAATTAAGGTCCCTATGTTGTGATAGAGACCATTTCAGAATGAAAGCGGAAGACTCTGGAGCACCAGAAGACTGGGCTAAGTTTAAAAACCTGAGAAATAAGGTAAACAACATGGTATGTAATTTGAAAAAAGAATATGTGAAAGATGCTATAAACAACAGTGGCAAAAATCATAAAGATCTGTGGAAAGTTATTAAGAAAATTATCCCATCAAATGCTTCAAAGTCTTCCAACTTTCCTTCAAAACTGGTGAATAACGACACAGAAGTCACTGATGCTGAGGAAATGGCTGAGACTTTCAACAGCTTTTTCGCCAGTATTGGTGATCAACTAGCTTCTAAATACCCAAACAATACTCCCCCTAATATTGGTAACAAAACTGAAGCCACATTCCACTTTTCCCCCATATCTACAGATTTTGTGTCACAACAGTTAAGACACCTAACAATTGGAAAAGCAACGGGCCTTGATAACTTAAGTTCACGTTTGCTAAAAGCAGGCGCCAATAGTTTATCTCTGCCCCTTGCTCATATTTTCAACAAATCACTTGTTACTGGCATAGTCCCCGATAAGTGGAAGGTGGCCAAAATCACCCCCATTTTTAAGGATGGTCAACATAGTGATGTGAACAACTACCGTCCGATTTCAGTTTTACCAGTATCAATGAAAATTCTTGAACGTGCTGTGCATGATCAGTTTTACTCTTTCCTAACTAGTCATAATCTTATTCATGAGTCCCAGTCAGGTTTCAGAAAGGGACACTCCACGGCAACGGCCCTTGCCCACTTTGTAGATGTTCTACAGAATGACATTGATCAGGACCGCTGTTGTGGAGTTCTCTTTCTGGATCTGAAAAAGGCGTTCGACACTGTTAACCATCCTATTCTACTTCATAAGCTCAAGAGCTATGGTATCTGTAATGTCGAGCACGAGTGGTTTAAATCATATTTGTCCAACCGAAACCAACATACGGTCATAGATGGTAAAATCTCCAAACCACAGAAGGTCACCTGCGGAGTTCCCCAAGGTTCAATTCTGGGCCCGCTCCTCTTTGTACTCTACATAAATGACCTTGCCACTACTATGACCAATTGTAGCATTTCATTATATGCGGATGACACTGCTCTTTATTTTTCAGCAAAAAACACCGTCCAAATTGAAAACGTTCTGAACAATGAAATTGCCCTGGTTTCTGAATGGTTTGGAAGGAACAAATTGACCCTGAACACCAAAAAGACAAAAGTCATGCTCTTTGGGACTCCATACAAAGTTAAACATGCAAACCCTGTTGAAATTAAGGTTAATAATGAAACCATTGAACAAGTTCATGAATTCAAATATCTTGGTGTTATACTTGACAGCTCACTCAAATTTGCTAAACATACTGACTACATCACTCGCAAAGTAAATGCTAAAATAGCTGCTCTGGGTCGAGTGAGAAACTACCTTCCTAATGTTCTGATGCTTACATTATACAAATCCCTCATTCGTCCACATTTTGACTACTGTGATATCGTTTGGGGGTGTTGCCCCAAATACCTGCAAGACAGACTCCAAATTCTACAGAACAGAGCACTCAGAATCATAAACAAAATGGACCGATATACTTCAATAGATGACCTACACAATATGAGTCATATTCCCACCCTTAAAGAAAGACGCAAAATCCATCTCCAAATTTTCATGTACAAAGTTTTTCACAATTTGGCCCCAAATACTATCACTTCAAAATTTAAACGAACTAATGATGCCTACTCTCACTCTACCCGAGCAGCCGCCTCAAACTCCTTCTGTATTCCTTCCATAGATAAAGATTATGGCAAAAATAGGTTATCGTACAGAGGAGCTATTTGCTGGAACTCTATTTCCCCTGAAAATAGAAAACTACCCTCCCTTCCCCAATTCAAAAGAGCTGCCAAGTAGTTCTTGACTATCTTGTGATAGCTGTATAACTTTTTATCAAATTTCATTTACCGAGATATAGTTCATATTGTCATATTGATCTACATTATTTGTGGTTATGTACTCCTGCTATTTTATGTTTACTTCTATACTTTTAATTGTCTTTCAAAGCTTTTATCACATTGTATTTAACTGAGTTGTGTTTATTTTAGTCATCATCTCATATTGTCATTTTATGTATCTTCATTGTACCATCCAGGGCCTGGTGGGAGATCAGTGTCTGGTACACTGAACCAGTCCCCCTGGTAAAATAATAAATAAATCAAATCAAATCAAATCGATAAATCCATGTATATGAAAACAAGATTACGATCGAGCTAAATTTTTTATATTCCAGATAGACAGTCAAGGGATAGCACAAGAACTTTGAATATGGAGGAGGACTTGTCAGGGATGACTACCCTGATAAAACAGAGAAAGCAGAGGCCATCATATTCACGAGTTATCTCCTGGGAATTTTCTGATATCTCAGAAGGGAACACTGCTGGTGACCACAAAAAAAGATCCAAGAAGTCATCACAAGGAGGCTCAGAATATACTTCTGAAATCCCTTCTCAGGAGGATTCTGTGGGTGGAGAAGATGGGGTTTTTATGGAGGGAGCTTCAAGTGCTGAAACCTTTGCTGCTGAAGCAGGTCTCAGTAAAGAAGGTGTCTGTTTCCATGGTGATGAAGACATAAGAGGTAGTAGTAGTGACAGTGATCTGTACTACTCGGCAGAAGAAATACTAGATGATCCCTGTAGCTCTTCAGATGAAGCGATCGCTGTGAAGGTGGACACATGCGTGAGGAAAGAAGGGAAAAATCTGGCTGAATGTGGTCCTCATCAAGTCAAAAGTGAAAGAAAGAGACAAAGTAAGAAAATGAGAAAAAAGAAAAGAATGCTAAGAAGCTTTGCTTTCACAGCTCCCTATGCACATGTAGAAAACATTGATACCACTGATGTCTTACCAGGCCATTCATCATACATGGAAACCAGTTTAAAGAACCACAGAGTGCCAACCCTCATAGAGCAATGTCTCCATGTGATATTTTCCAAGGGAAGTGACCGCAGACAAACAAAATTTCTACCCCCGGGATTAGCACCTCTCACAGAGACATTCAAAGGAAAGCTGTCTCTTTTGTCAGTGCAGACATCATGGCTTCACCACATGTTGGCTTACTGTGAGACCATGGTGAAATTAAAGAAGGATCTTATCATGAAGCAGCAAAATGACTCGAGTGTGTGGCAGCGTAAGCGGTGTGTCCGGACACTCTGGGAAACACAGACAGAAAAATGGCCTCCAGGATCCATGGTACCCGTGACACTCTCTGACAGTGGGTATTCTCTGGATGCCCAGATTGTATCAGGTGGGACGTACATTCACTTTCATCCTCATATTAGTTGATCTGTGGGACCCTTTGTCTCTGCTGTTGTTTGTGTAAATCCCACATCAATATAGATGAGGATTTGTTTTTTTTTTTCTACCTCCCATTAACATGATTAAATGTACATGTACTTAAATTTATACACACTTGTGGAAGGAGAGAGCTCAGTTGTCAGAAATTATGGGAACCACTTGGTGACTTGCATATGCCTGTCCCCTTGGGTTTGGCGCCCTCTTGCCAGAGAGCATCCCTATTAAAAAGCAGTTATACAATAATTGCACATGGACAGTTGGGTTTCTGTTTATTTGTTGTCCACCAAGGGCCACCCACCCACCCAATAGAGAGCCATATTTTTGGGTGACTTGACAGTTTAAAAGCATGATCTGTAAGTGTCCATGTGACAGAAATGGTTGCATGTTTACAATGCAAATTGTACGCTCCATTTTACATTTCCATTTTAGTTTCTGTTAGTGTGCAATTTTTTGAACCTAAACTTGCTTCCATAAAGATTTGATAACAAATGTTAGAGAGACACTGCAAACACCATACTGAAGGGCCGTAACCTAGGAGTTCAATCGGCCATATTGGTTGGACCAACATGTAGGTCAGAAGTATATGTACATGTATCACAAAAACTATGTTAATATACAGAAATTTGCTCAGAATTTTCAAATTTCTGAATTTGGACTGACCAACTTTAAATTGAAGGCCACAGCACGGTACTGTGGAGCATTATTTCCATTAAAACTTGGTTCATGGAGCCCTAAAATACCAATCAGTCGACATAAATGTCTAAAAGGATTTCCATGGAAGAAAGACAACTCCTTCATCTATTTTTCTCATTTAGGCTCACTTTGCAGTTCACTTTAGTCAACTGAATGGCCAAGCCATTCAATTTTGTATTTTCATGAAGTAACTAAACAACTCAGGTAATACAATGTGAAAAGTCAATTCTTGAACAAAGAAATACCGGGAAAAGAACACAGACACAACACCATATATGCTGGACTAGCACACACAACAGTTATAGCGAGTCAACACTTCCATCCTGCTTGATGTCATGGCAGATTCCTTTACAAAAACCAATAGATGTCTGTAACATATTCATCAGTAGTGGGAAGGTGTATACATACTTATCTAGAATTGAATGTGGCACAAATGGAAATGAAATGAAAATGTGAAAAGAGCAAGTTTGCTTCTGAGGGTGAAAATGTGATGTGATCGGTATAGAAAGTTTAAGACAGTTGTTTCAATTTTTATTCAGCTGTGGCCTTAGCACTTGACTCCATGGTGCCAGTATTTTGGAGGGATGGAAAAAGTTCACTAGCAGAGTCTGAGGAGAAGGAAAGACTAAGTAAAGCCTGCACTAGTGCCATCTATAGGGCAAAATTGGCACTGAAATCCAGGTTTGTGATGGCAATGTGATCTTCCACTGCTGGCATTTTTTAAGCCCAATTGACAGTTATTATTACTATTATTGTTGTTGTTGTTATCATTAGCTATCAGCGAGATCAGTAGAAAGACAACTGTTGGTGAAACATTTTTCCTTGTACCGGTGTGACATTTTGAAACTCTTGAGGTGAGTTTCTGGAACTATGATAATAAAGTTCCTAATTATGTATGGACTTTTCGATTTTGTAACAGAAACTCTTGATAGCAGACATAAATTTCCTAGTAAGTATGTGTCGAAGCGTGAAGTGAAGGCTAAAGTTAGACTAACTGAGAAGGATAAATGGTATGGATCCATGAACAAAAATGCCAAACTGGATGTGCTTCGCATGGTAGTTACACAGATATAGAACCGCACCAGTGGTGGACTCTTGCCCGTAATGAACCTATGTTGTTATGGTGTGTTACTACAATGATAAAACTGATATTCCGGGAGCAACTCTTTGTAACTTAAAGCAGGTTGAGGACCTTCGGCATGTCACCTTGATTTGTAATAAATACGACCATATAAGGGAAAGGATGTTCAGGGAGATCTGCTATGTGATGCGAAATTTCAGTAGGGTGAACAAAGATGAACGGTTATGCATAATTTTTGGTGGGGATATAGATCAAACAAGATGTGAGCAATACAGAATAATGAGAATTTGTTGTCAGTATGTGTCCTACATGTACCACACAAGGCTCAGAGCTGCGAAGTGAGCAAAAATAAAAGATATAGTATGTTACTTAACTGACTTGAAAAGTCATAGTGTGGATGTAATGGTTTACATAAATATATACATGCATTTTTGATACCTTTTCTCACTTATTACATTTTCTTATATGTTTCTAAGACTGTGACTTAATTATACACCTCAAGATATATGTGACCATGTAATATAATATGTACTATAATTCTCTTTAACAAATACAGGAAATTAAAGATATACATACATACATTATTATCATCATCATCATCATCATTGTTATTATTATTATTATTGTTATTGTTATTGTGGGGGCAAATTAAAAACAAGATCATATTTGTATAATTTTGCATTTGTTTTAGTGTGTGATTTAATTTAGCTGTGGAAGATATGAAAATAAGACAATGGCAAAAATAAGAAATTGACAGTGTTGTTTTTACATCAGGTACCCCCTTCTGGTGGAGTTTTATTTTGGGGAGGCAGTGCCATATCTGTGGTGGGCTCGTGGAAATGCTGCATACAGTGAAGAAGCGTTCATTAAGCTCATAGAAAAATCTGAATATGGTAAGGAGAATTTTCATTTTTATATGACTCGCAATAGGATAAAGTGGTCAAACATTTGGGCATAACATACTGTTAACAATCAATAGAAAGACAAGGCAAGTGTTGATGAAAGTAGATACATGTACATGATGCGCCAAAATGCTTGACAAGTTTCAACCATACCTGGACTCATTCAAGGCGAGTGAGTTCTGTTCAACCCCAGACTAAACATAAATATTTATGTTTGCTATAGTTACAGCATGCTGCTCCTTGATTCAACAGAAACTGAATGCTGCATTACGTATGTCGGCCTTTAAAAGGGTAGGATGACATGACCACCAGTATGAACAGTGTAATCATATTAAAACATAACTGTTACGACGTCAATCACATATTGACTCCCTGTCTACTGAAAAATTCTTTTTTTGTTTCAATTCTAAATTTGTTCACAGGGGAAAATTGAATATAATTCCAACTGTTCCACTAAACCCTTTTTTTTCAAGCAAAGAAGAAAAAAAGGGAAAAGAAACAACCCCCCAATTGATGATCATAATGTCAATGCATTTACGTCCTTGAGCTTGTCTCCAGTTTGAAGTGCCACAACTTTAACATTACAGAATCCTGATTAATGAAAGAATATATATATGGCAATCGTAAATTAATACACTATACTGTGGAAGTTATTAAAAGTAACACTGCACTGTGTCATGCAGATGTGGTTTCAAACTAGGAAGAAATAAGATTTGCTCTAGAGCAATTCTGTTTATGTGTCTTCAAAATTGATAAAATTTACAAGGTTTTAAAGCCTGTTCAACAATAATCAAATGTATCTGGACCATAATCTTTTGAATCAAAATCCCCCATTCATCTTTAATAGGTTTAAATTACGTTGTGAACATTAAAATCTTCTGCACATGCCCAATTACCACAGTTTCAAATTGCATAGCTTTCATGTTCAGTTCATTGGATGCACCTATCCCACTAACCAATATAATCAATGTTGCTATTAATGCCTCTGTGTACAATACATTTGCAGATATTCAGAATTTAAATTCCATAAGCGTGCCTAATTAGCATGAATTCAAATCTTACATCTTTCACTTTGTTTTGTTGCATTCACCTATAAAATAGACCATAAAAAATCAAGGTTGGATTGACACCTGTATCTGTAATAATAAAAAAGAAGTATATTAAGCAAATCAGTATACATGTATGTGCCCAGAAGGTAAGATCTTGTTAATCATAAACGGACTTCATTGAATACCTAGAGTATTTCGAACTTTAAATTGTGAATATCTTCAAACCTGTAACAGAGAGAAGTATAATTCCAACAGTAACTGGTACATATGTGCTATATGGTGCACTTGATGAATTATATAAACCTGTAGCATTTAAAATCATGTTAACTCTTTCATTGCCAAGCCATAATTTCGAAACAATACCTGTATTCACCACACCTGAGCCAGGATTCCTCAGTTTTTAATGCTGTTGGCCTACCTCAATGCAACAAATGTGTGAATGAATGAAATAAACTTCAAAGCCTAAGACTGAGTTTGTAAATATGGACCAAGATTAAATGTAACGATATTTCCGACTTTTGCAAGTTGCAAGAAACAATAGGCCAACTCTTATTTTAAAGGTCAATACATTGGGGTTCATCATATTACCACTTAGTTATAAATTATCTTTAAACCAGAAATAGTCATACATATTATACACATTCCTGAATTAATATGCTGCGACACTGACTTGTTGAAATACTGCAAATAAATTATTTTTGGAAGGAATAGCAAATCATGTGTGTGTATGCCGTATACATCAAGTGTTGATTTTTGAAAACCAAATATAATGACCACATAACTGGCAATAAGTTTTGTGATCTTGATACCACATGATCGAATGTTGATTTTTGAAAACCAAATATAATGACCACATAACTGGCAATAAGTTTTGTGATCTTGATACCACATGTTCGTTGTCTTTATTAATTTTCTAACAGAAACAGAGAGAAGAAAGCATTCGTTGATGTTGTTGCCGGTCACTACACACGTGTATGAACTAAACGGAATTGGCGGTTCCAGTGAAGATTTAGTCAAATCCCAACAAATTTTGATGAAATATATGACGCTTTATTAATCAGAAATATCAATTTTAAATTCAGGCATGTGTGAAGAAGACATGAAAACTATCCCCGTAAAAATATCAGGAGGCATATATTGCGTATCGGATTTGGCAAGCAAAGCCATGCATGCAGCACATCAATCTTCATCATAATTAGCCTTCATCAGCAAAAAGTAGGCCTTCAAGCCATTAATGAGGTGTCATGGTGTAGGCCTATATTTTTTGTCTTATCCCTGCCTTGTGCTGGATGAAATGATTAACATATCACCTGAAAACTGCACAGTGCTTTGTAATATTTTTACAACCATTTTTTCAGGTAAATAAAGGAAAAAATCGAAGCGAATTAGCTAAAATACGAAAAGATATATATAGGCCTGTATTTTTTATGTACATTTATGAAGTTCACTTGAGAGTATACAAAGGCTGTTAGCATTTGATTCATAGTTATGCAGTTCTAAATATTTCGTTTCTGGTAAAATTACTTTTGGTCCGAAAAGATCCAGTCAAGTGTTTTGTGTCGGCCCCAGAACAAGCATCAGTTGTTCATTCCATCTCTCATTTGCTGATGGGTACTTTGGGTATTATTATACATGTATACATGTATAAATATAACATTGTAGCTTTGTGATGGGGGCCCCTCAGCTGTTTGGGCCTTAGAGATCTGTTTAACATAAACAGTATGTGATGCTCTTTATTTTATGGAAAACCTAAGTTAATACAGTTGTTTAAGTTTTTCCTCATTTGCTGCAAGAACTAAGCTTTGAAAGCAGGCAGTCATTTGTACCATGGATAGTCATTTGCCAAAGAGAGAGGTACTGACTGTGCAAGCTAATTAATCATGTATGTCAGATGGTTTTAAGTACATCATGGAGGTAGACAACATGTTGTGGTCTTGGACCAGTAAATACGCTGCAGGTGTAGCTGTGTCAAAACTTCCAGTCCCGCAATGAATACAGGGCCTCAGGTGACAGGCTACTAAAAATAAGGGGCCAGACTGAGAGAAACTCTTATTCATTTCTTGTCATATATATATATATATATATATATATATATATATATATATATATAATATAAGAATATAGCCAATTTAATGTGTAAGTCAGTTAGGTTTGATTTAATGGTCCAAGATCTTGTGGTAGAAAGGGGGGGGGGAGGAAAAAGAAAGAATTCTGAGGCAATAGAATGTCTGTGTTTCCACACAGGCATAATATTCTGTTTTCACTTGAATTCTTTATTAACACTATACGGCTGAAAAAGTGTGGGAAATTTAATTGTTTTCTTTATCAGGATTGTGCAAAACAGTATTGCTGAGTGAGCTTGGAAGATTATGTGCACACTTCGGGAACAGAGGTGGAGCTGCACGCTACTACTATGCAGCTGCTGATGTGTGTATGGGCCTCAAAGGAAACAGCCTTGCAGCTGATAACATACAGTTACAAGTTAAGATGCTGACGGCAGCTCTGGGAAGCCGTGGGTAAGATGCTGGTGTGCATGTTGCATGGAGATTGAGCATGTGGCTACCATTGGTTGCTAAACCAATGAATGGTTCTCCATTTCATAATATTATTCAGCTTTGGAATGTTGGGTAAGTGCTTTTGGACAGGAAAACGGTCAAAACCATCCAAATTTGAATGGAAAATGAAGACAAGTTTGGATTTCAGAGTTATTTGTTGATTTGGGGTAACTCTCACTTTCACACTTGTACACGTATTTATTTCTGCAATTTAACTTTTGCCCCCTCCCCTTTAATTAAGACTGAGTCAGCAGGCTTTCCTTGGCATAGGTTGTGTGCTTGTAGTACCCAACCAACATGGAAGAAAGCTGTTGACCTGGAGATTAGCATCTTGATAGATTTCATCTGTACATATAACACTAAGATAAAGAACTATCATTTCAATGTCACAAAGGAGATGGCATGACTCGAATCCCTTCGTGCTGTAGTTCAGTAAAATTTGTATGCTTGTAGTATGAGCCAGTCTATTCTCTTCAAATTTTTTCATGCCTGTTAAAATTAGTAAAAAAATTGAAGCAGATGTCATTTGACTACCAGTCGCTTTTGACAAGTTTGGAAGGGGGGGGGGGAGGATTAATAAACATGTTATTTTTCTTTTTCTTTGCCTTCATTTCTGTCACCTTCCACATGTTATCTATGCCCTTCCACTTTCTTGGCTTCCATGAATGATACCGAAAAATTAAATGTACAATCTTATTAATTCCTTTGTATATATCTGGTTGATTGCAGTAGTCCCTTTATTGAGAGACCACCTGCCTTTTAAGAAAATGGTTACACCAGGAAAGGCAAAATGCCCAGAAAAGGCCATTATGTAAACTTACACTTATGTTTGTGCTGTGACATGCATATGCCAGGGAAATAGGGTGTCTTGGTGTTTCTTGGCATTTTTACCAAGAAATGCCAAGGCATTACATTTGTTCTCAGAATTTCTCAGCAAAAAAAGCAAAGAAATGCCAAAGTAAGAATGAGAAAAGAAAGCAGCTGAGCATTTCTTGGTATTTTTGCCCAGATATGTTGGGGTAAGAAGAGGCTTTTGTAGTATCATCAGATCTCTTACATCATTGTTTCCATGTTGGTTGACCTCTTTTGAGCATCCTTCTGCTTCCTGTGACCATTTTTGGGCCTTCTCTAGTGACAGACCACTGAATATATTGGTTGTAATAATATTTGCAGGGTGCTTGAACCCAAGAGAGCCAGCCATGCAATCCGTGAATGGGGTAATATTTTGCAGTGTCCGAACTTGCCTCGAATTGCGGCTCAGGCTGCCATGAATGCCATGTTGTGCTTCCATGCTGGACACAGTGCAGGTACTTATTCTGGTCCTTTCTTGGCCACTGTTTCGCTGTCATGTTAACACTGTCCCCCTTGAAATTTAGGTTAAGTCAACAACTTTCCTTGGTGCAGTTTGGGTGCTGATGGCCCAACCCATGCCAAGGAAAGCTGTTGCCCTGGGTATGTGATCTTGATAGGTCTAATCTATTATTCTCTGTCAAATTGTTTTTAATTACAATTGAAATTAGCAAAAAAAAAAAAAAAAGAAAAAGCTTTGAAGCAGACATTTTGACCACCAGCTGGTTTTAGCCAGTTAAGGGTCAAGGGTAAGGCTTATTTTTAGCTCAGCTGACTTGTTAGTCAGCTGAGCTTTTAGGAGGTTTGGACATCCATCCACAAATTACATTTTCGACTTCTTCAAAAGTGCTGGCCAGCTTCACCTCAAAGTAGGTGGAAATGTCCCTTAGTGGGGTGGGGGTGGGGGGGTCTCTACCAATTTTTTTCAAATGGTCACGGTCCATTGTTTTTTCGTTTGTTTATTTCTTTGCCAAATTGTAAAAAATCTTATCTGAAACCACTGGGCCAATTGCTTCAAAATTGCTTAGGAGACTTCTTGGGAACCTTCAAATATCTTTTATGCAAGAAAATGTGTTTTTGCTCTTTTGGACTTCTCCTAAACTTTCACTCAGGTGCTGCTGAAACATGGCGGAAATTTTCATTGTAGAAGGACCAACCAAAGTTGTTCACAACAGGCACAAGATTGGTGTTACTATAAATCTCCCGAGTTTTAATGAATTTTTCGATTCAGGTTCTTATCAGTTCATGCACACAGTCTTATTGATTATTATATGGAAGTGAAATGGGATTGTAATGGTAGTTCATGATTTTGACTTCTTCTCCAAAACCACAGTCCAGATTCACTTTAAACTTGGTGTGGATGTACTTGAGGTTGATCTCTACTGAGTTTGTTCAAATGATCACGCTTCAGGGATCTAATTTTTGTGTGTGTGTGTGTGTTTTTTTGGGCAAATTTGAAAAAAATCTTCTCCAAAACCGCTTGGGCAATTGATTCAAAAGCGCATATGAACACTTGAGGGCATGACAGTGGGGTTACATATTACGTGCATGACCTTGACCTCATTCTCAAAGTCACAGGTCATTTAGGTGTATGTTACTCTATAGATCATAACTTGAGAACTATTTCAACCTGGACTTTCATATTTTACGTGGTCATGATTCTCTTGGAGGGCCACACTAAGACAGTACATGAGTGACCTTGACCTCATTCCCAAGGTCACAGGACAACTGACATGAAATTTACTGTTCACTTGATAACTGGAGATCTATTTTGAGTGGACCTTGATGTTGTATCTCTATGAAGGTCACACTTAGACAGTACATTAGTGACCTTGACCTCATTCCCAAGGTCACAGGACAACTGACAACTCTCAAGTTACAGTGCAACATACCTGAATTTTACCTTTTGTATTTTTTTGGTATTTTTTATCTTCACTATAACTGGAGAACTGCTTGAACTGGGATCTTGATGTTGCACATTATAATTAGTGTTCGTCATTACAGGTCAGACTTACTCTGTACATGGGTGACCTAGATCCTATCCCAAGTTCACAGCGCCACAAGTGTGATGAATCTGTAGGTCAGCTGAGCATGGGCTGTTCCCACAACCCTCTTGTTATCTCACCAGACCTGTCAGTCAGCTGTGCTAATAGGATGGGTCTGGGTCCGTCATCCATCCATCACTCTTCATTTGTCCACAATAACATTTTCAACTTCTTCTCCAAAACAATTGACAGATCCATTCATTATTTTTTTTGTTTTTTGTTTTGTTTTTGTTTTTTCATGATTTAAAAAAAAATCAGGCCAATTTCTATGAAATTGCACAAGGACACTTCTGAGGACCGGTAGACCATGTAGACCTTAAGTTATTCAACAGATGGTGCTGCAGCTTTTTAGCTCTGCATACTTTGTCAGTCATCAGAGCTTATAAAACCGATCTTTCTGTCCAAAGGAATTTGTACACATTTTTTCACATCACCATCTATCCAAAAAGCCCAGCTGACTGACTTATCAGGTGGCTGGTGATCCGTCATCTGTCATCCTCCAGTGCCCATCCATTCACATTACAGAGTTTTGACTTTTCCAAAACCACAGGCTACTTTCTCTTCAAACTTGGTGGGGATTGAAAAGCATCTGTCAGTCTGGTGCACGCCTATTAAACAGATTAATAATGACCACTGGAGCATGCCGCAAACTTCAAAAGAAGGAATACACAAGCACTTGACCACAGCTTGAATACACATTAACGGGATGACTCGGGCAAACTGTACACAACTCTGTACACTAAAGTAACAGATACACACACATATCTGCACTTTCGATCAGCACATCCAAAACATTGCAAAACAGCTGGACCCTATGGCCAATTCCTAAGGGTAAAGAGAATATGTACCCACCCAGCTGATTTTGAGGTTAATGCTGAAAAAATCTTAAAGTATTACACGGCAAGGGGCTACCCAATGCCCCTACTGCAGGAAGCATTAACCAAGGTAAGGGCCCTAGACAGGGCCCCTCTACTTGAACATAGATCTGATCAACAAACCTCAGCTCGAGACAGGGAAAAACTGTTTCTCTTCACTACTTATAACCCTGCAATACCACCAGTGAGGGACATTATCTCACGGAACTGGGGCACAGTTCTAGCCTCTAAACATGCAACTGTACTGGGGAATAAACGAATCATAGTAGGCTACAGAAGAGTATAAAATCTGAAAGAGATTCTAGTACAATCTCGCACTAGATATCCCTCCACATATGTACATGCTGCTGTAGCTGGGGTAACAGACCAGAACCCTTGCACCACTGTGGAGTGTAGGTACTGTAGCAAAATGAACACAACAGGTAAAGCTACCAGTACATCCACAGGGTGCACTTACAACACCCCCACGGGTGGCTCATGTAAGCACAACAACCTGGTTTACTTGCTAACCTGTAACGTCTGCCAGAAACAATATGTGGGCCAAACTTACCGCCCACTAATGAACCGTCTCAGGGAACACTTCTATTACATAAATAGAAGGGATATGACCCAACCATTAGGGAGACACTTTGCAATGAATGGTCATCACAACCTGGACCTTCAAGTCCAGACATTAGAACACATCCCCACACCCCCTGAGCTGAAAAAAACTGCTTCACTCAGACTACACAGGGAGTATTACTGAATCCACCAACTGTGCACCATGGAACCCTTTGGTTTGAATGCCATGGGAAAGTAAGCATACTTGCTAAGTATGATGCTAAATTTCTCAGTTCCCTTGCTTGCTTTCCTTTGACATGGTTTTACAAATAATCAACAGGTTTATTTAGATCTGTCTGTATACGGACCACACTTCCATTGGGACTGTTCTTCTTCCCAACCAACTGTTACATCAGAATGCATGTAACTACCACACATAATCTGCTTTATAATGTCCATATATTTTATGGACATCCCCCATCTGTGGGGCATCCCCACCACGGAGAATGACAGGGAGAGCATGGGCTTCCCCTCTGAGAATTATGTCATCACTCAGATCACGTGATGTTCTCTGTTGACAGTTTACGCATGATATCTGGGCCACTGGCTGGTGCGTTGATTCAACCGCCAGCCAACGTTACGCACACCCCAAAAGGCGTAACACCACAATGTAACAATGGGTCACTAAAGCCAGTTACGTTAGGGTATAAATACCGGTGTCTGTGTCCGTTACAACCAGTCTCTGAAGAGTCCGTTTTAAGGACGAAACCGGTCAGACTGTCGTACCTGATTAAACTAGAGTACATTCAATATATATAGGCCTCTACATAGTTATAAAGCAAACTTATTTGTAAACCAGCACATTCGCCTCCTTGGCACTTGCCGAGTCTTTTCGGTCGCTCAGTAGACTGTGGTTTTCGCACAATAACTCAAGATAGTTTTGAGCTAGGACTTTGATACTGTACAGGTGTATCATTCTAGTCAAAAGCTAGGCAAAGTTTGAAGATGGGTGACCTTGACCTCATTTCCAAGGTCACAGTGGTACCTGAGTTAACTTTGGTTTCCGCACAATAACTGAAGAGGTTTTTAAGCTAGGACTTTTATATTGCACAGGATTATAGTCCATATTTTGTGCTAGGCGAAGTTTGAAGCTGGATGACGTTGACCTCATTTTAAAGGTCACATAGCAACTTTACTGAATATGGTTTCATGCTTTCTGCATGATTACTTACACCTTGGAGCTAGAACTTTTATATTGCACTTCTTTATGTTTCTCTGTAAGGGCTAGGTTGAGTTAGATGGGTGACCTTGACCCAGTTTTCAGGGTCACAGAGAGATTATAGAGTTCCTGTGGTTTCTGCACAATAACTCAAGAAGTTTTTAAGGTAGGACTGGGATACTTTACAGGTGTATAGTTCTTGCTAAGGGCCAGAAGAAGTTTAAAGTTTGGTGACCTTGATATATTTTCCAAGGTCACATTGGTACCTGAGTTAACTTTGGTTTCCACATGATGACGGAAGAGGTTTTTAAACTATGACTTTTATATTGCACTGGATAATTGTCAGTATTTGGGGCTAGGTCAAGTTTCAAGATGGGTGACCTTGACCTAATTTCAAAGGTCACAGCGCCATTTGGTTGCCATTTGGTTGATTACTGTTTCTGCATGATAACTTGCATTTTAGAGGTAGCACTTTTATATTGCACAGCTTTATGGTTGCCTATAAGGACTAGTTTGAGTTTGTAGATGGGTGACCTTGACCCAGTTTTGAGGGTCACACACAGACAGTAGACTTCCTGTGGTTTTTGCACAATAACTAAAAGTCAAGTGAAAATGAGTGACCTTGCCCTAATTTCCAAGGTCATAAAGCCACTTTGCTGAATATGGTTTCTAAATGATGACTAATTTTTCAGCGATAACTTTAATATTGTCCAGGTTATTAGTCGTTTTTTTTAGAGCTAGGTTAAATTTAAAGATATGGGACATTGATTTATGATCAGCCTGCACAAATTTTGTAAGGTCTCGAGTACCCCATCTTACCACTATCAATAGGGTAGCGAGGGTAAGGGTAATGAGGGCGGGGGGGGGGGCATCTAATTGTTTTACAAACATATCTTGTTGTCTTGGCACATGCAACAACATCTATCACAGGAGCTGCACAAATAAACAATGATTACGTGTGGAGCAAAGTGCCATCTGGTGGACATTTTATACACTAAATGTACATAAGCTTTATATGAAGCCACTTGATGACTCGCAACTTGTAATAAACAGGTGTGATATAGCCACAGTGCCAGCACAGTATTAGACCCATGGGCTTCTTGTTTATGAATTTGTTAATTTGGGGGGGGGATTTCAAAAAGAATTTTTTTTTTCTCTGAAATTGCTTGGCCAATTGCTTTGAACTTACATGGGGACACATCAGTGGCCATATTCACAAAGAATTTGGTCTGATCCTAACTTTGATATCAAAATTAAAATCAGTGTGGTTTGGGCCCGAAATTAGTTGATCCTTGGCTCAATGTTTCATCAAAACTTCGAGGATTAGCCAATATATGCTCTTGGCTACAATATGAATTTAATGATTTACAGGTTAATTTTATAAAATCAATCTTAGATGGATCCAGTATTTAATCTTTTGATCCAGGATTAAAATCTGGATTAAATTAAGATTGATTGATAAAAAAGAAAGTCTAATTCCAAAGTTCATGTTACTGCGGAAAACATATAGATTAATTAATCCGGCAAGTTTAGACCAAACATTAGGACAATGATTCAGTACTTAGTTCAAGGCCCAAAGGCACAAAAACTTTCATTCTAGGATTAAATTCAGGATCAGATTAAACTCTTCGTGAATATGGCCCCTGGGTATTAGAGTGAGTCTTACACAGCGCGTGGGTGACTTTGACCTCATTCCCAAGGTCACAGAGCCACTTATGGTAATTTGAAAGCTAACTTAATGCAGGTAACTTGACAAATATTTGAGACAGAACTTCGACATTGCACATGCTAGAGTGTTCCTGTATGCAGGCCAGGCATAGAGAGAACATGAATGACGTTGACCTAATTCCCAAGGTCACTGGGCTTCTGACACAGATTTGACTGTTCACTTGATGAATTCAGAACTATTCAAGCTGATACCTGGAAGTTGTACATGGTGCTAGTTCTCGATGGGGGCCAGATTGACACAGTACTTGGGTGACCTTGATGTCCATCCAAGGTCATAGAGCCACCAGTGTGATGAATTACTAAGTCCAGTGCTGCCACTTTATACTTTTCTAAAAGTATGATGCTTTATTTTCACTGTTTTACTTTTTTATACTTTATTTATACTTTTTTTCCCTGAAATACTTTTTTATATAATGTATTTTTTTTGGACAAATTTTTGAACTTTTGATTGGAATTCAGTTAGATATTAAGGGTAGTGTTTGAAGTATTCTCACAGCCTTTCTGAGTGTCTGGTTAACCAGAATGAATAAGCATCTTCCCACTGAGTGACAACCATGGGTCCATGTCAGTGTTTCTGTTAGGAATAAATACATATGTATAGTCCCATGGGAGGGACAGTCCAAAGATAAATGAAGATTAAATTAAAGATCTCAAAAACATTTAGTCATTTTATAACAAAGATTTGTTGTGCTAGTGTCCTTTAAAGAGTGTTTTTATGAATACATGCATGTAAGTATATTTATTCAGTCACTTGAAGAGTCGCTCTCTTTGCACAGAACCATGATATTTTCAGCGTCCCTCAAAATATTATTTATGTTAACTAAAATTATAGTGTTAATCTGGGCATCAGTTTCGGCCAATTGGGCCAGTAGTCGTCTTCTACTGGGATGTCTCTTCCTGAATTTGATGTTAAGATGTCATGGCTGGTTTCAGTTTCCAATTCACTGAATAATGAACCATCATGAATCTTTATAAACACCATGTGACCACTTTGTTTGCAGTGACCGATAATAAACACATCATATAAACAAGACGGTCCTGTGTTCAGTTGACCTTGCACGCACAGACTGAAGTAGTTCTGTGAACTTCAGAATAATATCAAGGTCACCTATGTTTAAGATCATCATCACTGTTTGTAGTATCATTCTTCTCTCATACAGCTCATGAGTCACTATTTAGATGCAAGTTACAGAATCCACCTTTACCAAAATATACATGTACATATATGCCAATATGTCAGTTCAAGATATACATGTACCAATATGTCAGTTCACTCAAGGTCAAAATTAACACCAAAGGAAACCATAGGTACTTTCCGATTAATGTTGAACAGTGACCATAGCCGTATGATCCACTATTACCAAAGTATTAGCTGCTCGGTCAGTTGACCTTTCAAGGTCATTCAAGGCCAAATTAATAACTGCAAAAGAAACTGTTTAATTTCCTGCTATCGTTAATTTCATAGTAATTATGGTTCCCATGCATCCCCATTACTGAGATATAACCCAATATGTCAGTTTGACCCTAAAAGGTCACTCAATGTCAAAATTAACAACACAGAAAGCAAGCCCACAGATACTTTCCCATAAATGTTTAGGAACCATTGGCCTAGGATCTACCTTTACAAAGCTACATGTATATGACAGTATGTCAGATTTGTGGAATCAGTATAGGGTTGAATTCTACTGAACACTATTTAATGCATCCCCTGTCACAGAATGAATAATAATTGCATCTTCATCTCCTACACAAGTTTGGTGAAGGTCCACCTGGGCAACACTTATGATTAAAAGTAAAAAAAAAAAAATCCTATGCAAAGTTAACAAAGACAATATAGGAAGTTGGGATCCTTTAAATTTTGCTGATGGGGTATTTCATGATATGAAAGGGTAATATATTTCCATTTGGGGTTAATAGAAACCTTACATGTTTTGGTGTCAGTCATCATGAGGATCTGGACCATGGTACAGAGATACCTGATGCATAGCCAAGATCCTGGTTCCCATCAGACACAGCCAAAAATGCACTTTAAGTGGTACAACTCAGCATGGAAGTCTGTTCTTTGTTCATTACAAGCAACTATGGGTGATTTTTTGTACCTCTAAGTGTGACCTTCGTAGAGAAAATTAACATGTGCAACATGAAGGTCCTAGCTTACTCAAAATAGATCTTAACTTATCAAGTGAACAGTTAATTTCAAATCAGTTGTCCAGTGACCTTGGGTCACTCATGTTCTGAATGTGACCCTCTTAGAGGGTATCCGATGACCGTGTAAAACATGAAAGTAGAACAAATAGTTCTCAACTTATCATCTGAAGAGTTAAATAAACCTAAGTGACCCTGTGACCTTGATGATGAAGTCAAGGTCTCCAATGTACTCTGGCTGTCATACCTTCAAGTCTTCCGATGCAATTTTGAATCAATTGGCCAAGTGGTTTTGGAAAAGATTTTTTTGAGATTTGCCAAAAAAAAAAAATAACGAAAAACTCATAAAAAATCCAAAAATCACTGGAGCATGACCTTTGAACGAACTTAGCAGAGACTCACCCAAGGTACATCCCCACCGAGTTTGAAGTGAATGTACTCTCAGCTCACTGACAAGTATGCTGAGCTAAAAATATGTACATATGGGCGCACGGTTGGCTGAGTGGTAAGACGCTCGCCTTTCACCTCTGCGACCCGGGTTCGATTCTCGTCCTGGGAGGAATGTGGAGAAAGTTCCTACCCCTTTAACTGGCACTGTGGTTATCTTTGAGTTCTTCAGTTTCCTGCCCCACAGACTGGAAGGAAGTATACGCCAACATCTGTGCCATGGAGAGTGACTCGACAAGCCAATGCTTGACTTCTTTCACAACCCTTGTAAAACAAATGTGTCTATAATTTTTTTTTTTTACATATCTATGAACTGCCTTCGCTCAAGGCCTTTGTAGTGACATCATAATTATCAGGTTTTACACCTTATTTTTAACCCTTAAAGCACTGAATTAAGATTGAGTCGACAGCTTTACTTGGGATACTTTGCGCGGATTGTGCGCAAAGTGTCCAGAGGAAAGCTGTTGACTAAGACTACATTTTGCTTTAGACTAAGCTTGCTGGTATTTGAATGAAAGGTATCTTCATGAGGAATTTGAATCTCTTGACCGTTATATGTTTAATGTTAATGAGATTACAACTATAGCAGTGATTAGCACTTTAAGGGTTAACATGACCTCTGAAAATAAAAGTGCATGCAGAGCTTCCTTCCCCTGAAGGAGCCCCCAGGGATCGAAACATGGATTGAGGAAGCTCCAAATTTTACGTCATGTATTTTTAGCTCAGCTGACTTGTCAGTCAGCTGAGCTTATCTTATGGTCCTCTGTCCATCTGTCTGTCCGTCCGTCGTCAACAATTTACATTTTGGACTTCTTCTCCAATACTACTGGCCAGATCCATTTCAAACCTGGTGGAGATGTGCCTTGGGTGGGTCTCTACCAAGTTTGTTCAAATGGTCACCGTCCAGTGATTTTTGGATTTTTTATGAATTTTTTTGTTCATTTTTGGGGCTAATCTTAAAGAATCTTCTTCTCCAAAATCGCTCAGCCAATTGCTTCAAATTTGCATAGGAAGACTTCTGGGGACCCCTAGACCTTAATTTGTTCAAGAGGTGGTGCTGCAATTTTTTCTATTTTTTTATGAATTTTTGTGTGTTTTCGCAATTTCCGACTTCTCTAGAACTGTCACACAGATTAAGCTGAAACTTGGTGGATATGCTCCTTGTGAAAGGGTCAAACAAAGTTGTTCACTAGGTGGCACTGCTGTGGATTTCTGATTTTTGACGATTTTTTCAATTCGGGTACTTATCGGTAAATGCACCTTTCCTATAGCTTAGTTCCGAGATAGGGACAATTTTTGCCACCGGTGGCGCTGACTACTATGTTCCCGTGATGTCACGGACGTTTCTGCAAGTCTCGGGGGACACTTTCAAGTCTCGCCATTTTGCCCCATTGTGTTAACACGGGAAAGATGGTGTCATTTTTTTAACGCCGGTTATTTTAATAACCTACAAGTGTAACTCCAAGAATGCATGCCAGTGTACAACTGTAAGATACCAGGATGTACCTCAGATAGCAGAAAACACGGTCACTATGAAAAATACTGACACAAAACCTGAAACAAAACCTACACAAATCGGGGCCTGCATTGTGGCACAACTAACCATGCATTACGTCACCCTTGATTGACTCGGTGAGTTCTGAGGGATTAGCCTGGGGCGCACTTCTGCCCTTGCTTTGAAGATCCTCGCGCTTGGCTGACCACTAAACAGATTAGCGCTTGACGGGTGCAATCAGAAATTAACAGTAAAGCACTTGACCTAAATTCGCAATACACTGTCTGCAAACTTTGTTACCTGATCACTGGCACACTGTAGGCCTTCAAGCATTTTCAGATCAGCTGTTATTATTTGGTTAAGATTGGCGACATTAAACAATAAATAAATATCGAATAATTAATATTAAAGCCCTGTTACGCTGTACACTGGCACCCTCCGGTATGGATGACCCCTTCTTCCGTGACTTTTCCCTAGACCTGGTACGGTGCCTCGCCTTGCGAGGTTTGTCTTGTACAAAGTGCCTTCACATACAAAAGTTTGCATGAAACAAAGTTCGACAGCGCGTGTAACTTAACCCTATAGAGCCCCTGTTCCGCAAGTTGGTAGCCCCTGGATTCGCGGCACTTCTGAACATTGTTGGGTGTCCAGTCACATTTGCTTATTAGGTAGGCGATGACATGGGGCATCTCAACCACTGGCATTGCTTTCAGGTCTTCTGTCCAGGAGGTTATCGAAGATATGTATGGCAAAGCCACCTTCTTCTTCCCATCGGGAAACTCCAATCGAGCCTTCCGCACTTCCATAGTATCATCTTTCTCCTCAACTAGGTCTTTCTTGACATATTTGTACCCCTGCACTCCGCGAATTTTTAGAAATTTCCTAAGGTCAACCACTTTCATCTTTGAAAATTTGTCGTATAGTTCATTTCCCGTCTGTTCAATCACGTTAATCGCCGCTCCTCTGTCGTCCGTATTTCCCGCCATGTTCACTGAAACTGAACGATCACTGTTGCACGTCGATTCTCATATGGATTTCGCTGTCACGCTGTGTTGGTCACGGCCTACTATTACCCCGGGAAAGCTTGACCGCGGAATTGCGTTACCAGGCATGTCGGGCATGCGCGGAGGGCAAAAATCTACCATGCGAAGCCTGGTGTTAAAAAAAATCCCTAACTCAGAACGCCCGTATTGATTAATATGTACATGTAAGTCAATGGGCATTCTAATGCTAATTCACATTTTTGACTTCTTCTCCGAAACCGCGTGCCAGATTCACTTCAAACTTGGTGGCAATGTACCTTGGGTGGGCCTCTACGTAGTTTGTACAAATGGTCATGGTCCAGTGATTTTTTATTTTTTTATGAATTTTTTAATTTTTTTTTTTTTGGGCAAATCTTAAAAATTCTGATTCTTCGAAGCCGCTCACCCAATTGGTTTGATATCACACAGAAATACTCCTAGGGGCTCCTTACTTTGAATTTGTTCACCAGGTGGTGCTGCAATCTTTTTCTATATTTTCATGATTGTTTGTGTGTTTTCATTATTTTGGACTTCTTCTCCAGAACCATGACTCAGATTCAGCTGAAACTTGGTGGATAGCTTTCTTGTGAAAGGGTCAAAGAAAGTTGTATACTAGGTGGCACTGCTGTGGATTCCTTATTTTAGGCCACAGACTACAGTTATAAATCCTTCTATTTTTCATATTAGCATTTTTCAGTCTAAAAAATCAGCATTTTGGTATTTTGAAATTCGGTGAACGGCATTTAATAGATAAAAATGTCAGAAAAATATGGACAGATTTTTGTCATACAATTCCCAGCTCGTTAATTTGTGATAATTGAAATACGAAACTACACCTGGATGTCAGCTTTATACAGGTGTATGAACTGTGCTCTTGCCAGGGTCACATCATTGTCCTTCCCCACCATAAAGTTCCCACCTGGCGTGGAAGACAGTGCACCTATATGACCACCAATGAAGCAACTCTGCACTGCAGCAAACCTGACTTAGCTAACTTTATTTTAACAGAAGCTACAGCATGCTGAAAACACAGTATTTTCACAATTACGGACTATCTCCGTTGGGATGCGCAACCAGCCAATCACAACTGTAGTCTGTAACCTATTTTAATGATTTTTTCAATTCAGGTACTTATCGGTAAATGTACCTTTCCTATTGATTACTATGTACATGTAAGCCAATGGGCTTTCTAGTGCTAATTTACATTTTCGACTTCTTTTCCAAAACTGTCAGCCAGATTCACTTCAAACTTGGTTGCAATGTACCTTGGGTGGGTTTCTACCAATTGTATTCAAATGGTCATGCTTCAGTGATTTTTTGATTTTTATTGAATTATTTTGTGCTTTTTTGGGGGCAAATCTTAAAAAATCTTCTTCTCCGAAACCGCTCACCCAATTGCTTTGATATCACACAGAAACACTCCTAGGGACTCCTAGTTCTGAATTTGTTCACCAGGTGGCACTGCAATCTTTTTTCTATATTCAGGTGCTTATTGGAAAATACACCATTCTTATTGATTACTATGCAAGTCATTGGTCATTCCAATGCATATTCACACTTTTGACTTCATCTCCGAAACTGTTTGCCACATTCACTTCAAACTTGCTGGCAGTGTACAGTAGATGTGTCTGTACCATATCTGTTCAAGCATAGGTCAGCTGAGCATGGGCTGTTCACACAGCCCTCTTGTTTGTGTTTTTCAGTTATGTTGGTTTATCATAAGCACTTGTTTATTCTGATAGTTCATTGCTTATAGCCATATAGAGATCAAGGTACAAGTTACATGTCAAAGTTGATCAACATTTCACAATGTAAAGTTCAAACTGATTACTTTTGCATTTGTAGTTCCTTCAGCTTCATAGTTTGTAAGTTTTATTCATGAAAGTTACTATAATATTTGAAGTATTTTTCATAATACAGTATGTGATTAAGTTGCTACCAGTAGAATCTCCAGCCTTGTTGGGAAGTTGGACAGATAAGTGGTGGTTGACACCTGCAGGCAGATGTACTTTTAAATTGAATTTGTCCTTAGCCAGATGGTGAGGATGTATATCAGCTGACATTTGTATTGAAGATACACCACATTACCACAACACTTTACAAGGACAGTGTCTGTCTGCACAACAGACCTAGTTCCATTTTTCTTTGGGAGGTACATGAAAGATGGAGCAGGATCTGTCCAGCAGACAAATAGAGCTGCCACTGCAATGAACTGGTTTACTCTGGCAGAGACAGGATCAAACTGGCTACATGTGCAGATTGAGAGATTGAGAGACTGGTCACCACGACAACCTATCCTTTTCTATCACCTGTCATTCCTGTATGCATTAAACGGAACTCACCAGAGGGCAATGGAAGCTTACAGGAATTATATCAACCAGTGAGTCTATTGATGTCATGTGATTCAAGTAGTTATGAAAATTGGGAATAGTACTTTTGAATGATTAGAACTGTTTTCAGCTTTTTAACTCTGGTGACCTATTGAAGTTGCAGAGCGTATACAATCCATCATCCATCCATTCGTCTGTAAAGTGTTTTTTTACCCATCAGCCCCTAAGGTGGGAAGAGTATTGTCGTCACCTACGCGTCCGTCCATCGTAAGTGTATCATATTAGAGACGTCCCTCTGTAGAACTTCAATTGTATAGTGAGGGTCTTGTAGAAGTCTGCTCCTTGCATTTGATACTCTATAACAGTGATTCAATCACATAACTTATCAATTACATAATGTTCCAGATTCATAGATATCACAAAAACGATACAGGCCTGCTTTCCACTTTTGTTATAAACTCAGCTGACGAACTAGTCAGAAGAACCAAAAAGAGAGATAGGCCTACCGATTCTCTTCTTATTTTTGGCAGAAGTGATAAAATTTGTATTTTGAGTGGTTGGGCCTGTACATATTGGATACATTATAGTTTATATTTAAGGAAGAATATTTCAAAGGTTGAGAGGACCGGTTTAAAACCACCAGTTACCTTTTGTGGACTGCCTGTCTCAAGTCAGGAGTGAAATTTGTTTTTTCACATTGGTATTGGAAGATGAATGTTGATGTTTTGGTAACTCTGGAATCTCTTTGCTGTTGTTGTTGGGTTTGATATTTATGAATTTGGGTCATGTTTTTGTACATAAGTGTTTCATACTAGAGACGTCTGTCCGTCCATGCCTTGTTAAGGCCATATCTCCAAAAATACTCACTTTACAGAGACCAAATTTTTAACACAGGGGTTATTGAGGTGCTTCAGGTGCCTATTGAAAAGTAGGTCACTAGGTCTCATTTATAGGTCACAGTACTACATTGCATAAAAAAAAACGGCATTAACACAGTGTCTAAAAAAATATTGAATGTAGCTTCATCAATTACTTATGACAGTTGGACCTACGGATACCCCAGATGCCTATCGAAAACTAGGTCACTGGGTCACATATTTAAGTCACACTGCTGCAGTGAAGAAAAATGGCCATACCATGATATCTTCAAATGTAAAATTACTCATTGTAGCTGCACCAACTATTTATGACAGTTGGTCCTAAGAATGCCTCAGACACCTAATAAAAACAGGTCACTGGGTCACATATTTAGATCACAGTGCTGCATTGAAGAAAAATAGCCTTGCCACGCCATATATTCAGAAATACTCACTTTACAGAGACCTGGTTTTTATCACTACATCATCTATAGTATCATGGCATATATACGGACCAAAATATGGAAATTTTGAGAATGCCTTTTTATCAAGACTTTTCTATGCAACATCACAAAACTTGGTAGGGATGTCAATCTGACAAGAAGACAAAATTACACCAATTATTCGGTGTAATCAGTTTTACAGTGCGATAGCAAAGGCACTGAGGGATCTGGCCTTTGACGGAACTTCAAAAACAAAGCCTTTCCATGGCTTTTTTGACCCATTGTGGCAGAACTAATTGTTAAACAAAGAACTGCTGAGTATGCTTCTATTACAGAACATATTCTAAAGACTAAAAAACCCCCAAAATCATCATCTTTGTCTGGACCGTTTCCTAGAAACAACCATAACTGTGCATTTGGAGGTTCCTTCCATTAACTCTAGTATTTACACAACCACTATATGCACACAGCGTAACTCAAATGGCTGAGAGAGACTCTCTGTTCACTATATAGTATCCTGTGTATCAGTTTGCCACCAGTTAGGAATAGTAATGATTACTACATCATATATTGGGGGGGGGGGGGTTGAAAGCCATTCATTTTCAAAGAATTATCACTGTGGCACTAGGTATGCACGTACATTCTTTGGTGAAGACGGAGCAGACATATTACCAGGACAGCAGTTTGCACAAGACCTGTTAAACTTCAGCAATTTCAACCCTTGGGACCTCCTGCTGAAACAGACCTACATGTCTGAGGTGAAACCAATTGCAGTGCAATGGAGGACAGAGCTGCGCCACGCCTTGTACGATGGAACTGCCATACATACAGGCAGGTGAGCAATATGAAGTTTAAACCATTACAGTGAAACCTGTATTGAGTGACAGCCAGTCTAGCCTGAGAGACCATAATGTATTTTTTAATTGATCCCATGTGTTGGGTTGTTTTGTAAGAACCAGGTGGCGATAAAAAATAAAAAAAAATTTCTTTAATCTTCATTGTTATCAAAAGTGCTTTTCTCAAAACACACTTTACAAATATGGCTTCTTTAAAAGTCTGCCACTTGGTCAGGTGGAGCACATTTTGATCAGGTTTGTCAACTTATAAGTGATAATTACAGAAACAATGTTGGTCTCCTTTCCCAGGAGTACTGTAATGACGTGTGGAAGAACATATCTCTGAACAGTAGTGCTGATAAGACAATCCATTCAATTCAAAGGTTCTTATATGCCTAAGGAGTCCATTATGTTGTGCTGCTTACATGTGGCTGGAGTAGAATATGAAGTATCTGTACTGTTGCCTTGATCTAGCGTGGTTCCTTGAGATGGATTTTCAAGTTCTAGCAAGTGCAGTTTTTATTTTTTATGTATTTATTTATTTTCTAAGTTGTATTTTTTCTTTCATTAATTGATAATTTTATTTATTAAGGATAAGCTCGGGTAATTTTGGGGAAAAAATTCATATTTTGACATATTCATATATCAGGTGCAATTTGTAATCATGCTTCGTTTTTTCCATCCGTAATTCCTCAGTCTTAATTCCAAAAGGTGAATTTTGCACGCCTTTTCGTATCCCTATCTGTGTGTTATGGTTAGGCTTCCCAGATTGATGTGTCATGCCACTGAGACCTTCCCCCAGAAGTTCGCATTTACAGTGGTTTACTGACTGCGACCTTCTGCATTGATCTACCATAATTCCCCATAGTTAATGCACACATTTAGCACCAAATTCATTTTCATAATGTCCTGATGCGTGTTATTCACAGGCACAGGTCTAGAGCATTTTTCCAGCCTCATGTTTGCCGGTTTTGAAACGTCATACATGTAGTTTGCGATGAATGGGCAGTTGGGCGATAATGCTGCGTTCATCGAAAGAGTCCTCAAAAACACTCAAGACTACCATATTTCGTTACGAAACTCACATAAATCCTCATACTATTTTTGAACAAACCATGGCTAAAAAAACTACTTTTTATACTACATGTACTATCATTTCTTGGTGTTTAAACTCCAAAGTGGGTTGTCTACAAGTGACTGAGTCGTCATTTTTAGCTCAGCTGACCTGTTGGTCAGCTGAGCTTTTAGAATTGTAATCTGTAGTCCATCCGTCCGTCATCCATCCATTGTCATCCACAATTTACTTTTTCAACTTCTTTCTCAAAACCGTCAGCCACATTCACTTCAAACTAGGTGGGGATGTGCCTTGGGTGAGTCTCTACCAAGTTTGTTCAAATGGTCATGCTCCATTGATTTTTGGGGCAAATCTTAAACAATCTTCTTCTGCAAAACTGCTCACCCCATTGCTTTGATATCGCACAGAGACACTCCTGGGGGATCCTAGTTCTGAATTTGTTCACCAGGTGACCCTGCGATTTTTTTGTGTGATTTTGCTATTTTTGACTCCTTGTCCAGAACCATCACTCAGATTAAGCTGAAACTTGGTGGACATGTTCCTGGTGGAAGGGTCAAACAAAGTTGTTCACTAGGTGACACTGCTTTGTATACCTGACTTTTAACGATTTTTATGCCCCCCTTCGAAGAAGGTGGGGCATATAGCTTTGCACATGTCAGTCGGTCAGACGGTGGTCTGTGGTTTCCACACAATAACTCAAAAAATTTTTAGGCTATGACTATGATACTGTACAGGTGTATTATTCTAGTCAAAAGCTAAGAAAAGTTTGAAGATGGGTGACCTTGACATCATTTCCAAGGTCACAGTGGTACGTGAGTTAACTTTGGTTTCTGCACAATAACTGAAGAGGTATTTAAGCTAGGACTTTTATATTGCACAGGAGTATAGTCCATATTTGGGGCTAGGCGAAGTTTGAAGATGGGTGACCTTGACCCCATTTTAAAGGTCACAGAGCCACTTTACTGAATATGGTTTCATGCTTTCTGCATGATTACTTACACCTTGGAGCTAGAACTTTTATATTGCACTGCTTTATGGTTCTCTGTAAGGGCTAGGTTGAGTTTGAAGATGGGTGACCTTGACCCAGTTTTCAGGGTCACAGAGAGATTGTAGAATTCCTGTGGTTTCTGCCCAATAACTCAAGAAGTTTTTAAGTTAGGACTGGGATACTTTACAGGTCTATAGTTCTTGCAAAGGGCTAGAAGAAGTTTAAAGTTTTGTGACCTTGATTTAATTTCCAAAGTCACGTTGGTACCTGAGTTAACTTTGGTTTCCACATGATCACTGAAGACGTTTTTAAACTATGACTTTTATATTGCACTGGATAGTTGTCAGTATTCGGGGCTAGGTCAAGTTTGAAGATGGGTGACCTTGACCTTATTTCAAAGGTCACAGAGCCATTTGGTTGAATACTGTTTCTGCATGATAACTTGCACTTTAGAGGTAGCACTTTTATATTGCACAACTTTATGGTTGCCTATAAGGACTAGTTTGAGTTTGTAGATGGGTGACCTTGACCCAGTGTTGAGGTTCACACACAGACAGTAGACTTCCTGTGGTTTTTGCACAATACCTGAAGAAGGTCAAGTGAAAATGAGTGACCTTGCCCTAATTTCCAAGGTCATAAAGCCACTTTGCTGAATATGGTTTCTAAATGATGAGTAATTTTTCAGCTATAACTTTATATTGTCCAGGTTTTTATTTGTTTTTTAAGGGCTTGGTTAAAGTTTAAAGATACATGTATGTGACATTGATGTATGATTTCAAAAATGTGAAAATCTTGTGACCACAATACTTTCCACAGTTTTCAAGTTAGCCCAATATAACTTTTAGGACTGAAAGGGGGTATAAAAATCTAGGTTTTTGTGACATTGGTGGTGCCACCTACAATATTATGCAATATATGGGTCAAAATATGAAAATCTTGTGAACACTCTAGCATCTTTAATTTTTTGGCATATCTTCAGCAAATTCCATGGGATTGTGGGGAAGGTCAAAGTCTAAGTCGCTAATGATACTAGTAGCACCACCTATAATTTGATTGAAATTATGAGCCAAAATGTGTTTTAAGATATAAATTTTCATATCTTGAAAAGTGATGGATTAGACTTGCAAAATTTATAGGCTATATAGACAATGTCCAAAGCTAAAATTGTATATAATATAGCTGATCCTGACCTATTTTTGTGAGGTGGTCATGCCTGTAAAGTTGAAAGAGGTGATTTTGTAATGGCAGGGTGTAGCTTGGACTTCAATGGCAATGTCAGCACAGCACCAGGCAGGCCTATGGGTCTCTTGTATTACATAATCTCGATGTCCTTGATATGTTGTTCCAAGGTCACTGAGGACATAAGGTTAAGGATTCACTTGTTGTTATCTTGGCACATGCAACAATGTTCATCATAGGAGTTGCAGAAACAAGCTATGATTACATGTGAAGGGAAGTTCCATCAGATAGATAATTTTTACATTAAATATACATAATTATATGTTCAGAAGCCACTTGAGGACTCAGAACTTTGATGAACAGGTGCAATATAGCCATGATGCCAGCAGAGCATTAAGCCCATTGGCCTCTTGTTTTTTTATTTGTTGTTTATTTATTTATCCATGTATTTATTTTAATGTTTTGAAGAAGGGGGAGTGAGAAAAGTAAAAAAAAAGAAAAAAAAGAAAAAAAAACTGCCATGCTGATGGTTTTACAATAACAGTACAGCCATGCAGAGACTGTTCAACAGGAACTACATCAACAGTTGGTACAGCAACAGTACCAGCTATGCTGTAAAATAAGAGACACATAATACAGAAAACAAATCTGTATTATATTTAAGGGCCTTAGCTTGGAGACTTACATGTGTATGAAAACTAGCTGTCTACATGAGATATGCAAAATATATTAGATCGTTTTTTCTTCAAAACTTTCTTTCTAGAGAGCTTATACAGCCAACTTTATTTAAAGTGGCCTAATGGTTCATACAGGTTTAATTATGCAAGTCATTGTCTACCAAGAGAGCAGTCTGAACATATTCTGCTGTGCAAAAAACAACAGTCTAGCCAGAATCAATTCTAAAACAGCCAAAAACTGTCTGGCCAGGTTCCATAAACCCTTTTAGGACCCCAGAGGGCAGCACTTGAGGGTGATCATTTGCATAGTTTTACTTATTGCATATTAACAAATCCCTTTGAAGTTTTGAATCGGCAGACAGCCAAATTTATGCAAATGAGCACCATCAACTGCTGCCATCTGGGGTCCTACACTTCACTGTTATACAGCAGACAGTAGGTGGTCAGACAAGTTCAGTTATACAACAGACAATAGCTGTCTAGGCAGGTTCAATTACCAGCATAGTTCAGGCAATCAGCAACAAGACTGGTTTTATACCAAACAGCTGTTAGGGGACAAGTTCACTTGTGGCCGAGGCTAGAGGATAACAGTTAAATACTGCTTATAGTCATTACAGGAAGGCAGTAACTGCTGCTGATTGTACTGCCCCCTACTTGAACTTGCGAGTCATAGATGGCTACCTGACTGGAGATATGAGCATGACACTTCCTGCCTTACCTCGGGGGATCTGGATGGATCTGTATACAGGGTAACTGTCTTTGTTTTATGTGAGCAACTGCCAGCAAAAAAATAAAATAAAATAAAATAAAATAAAAAAAATGAATCGGGCCATGCAAATTAATTAGTGAGTTTCTCGGGTACATTTTTTTTATCAAAATTGTTGAAAGTGTGCATTTATTCTAGATGATAATTTTGCTGATGTGTGTCTGAAAAGACCAGAAGAAGACCTGAATTCATTAAAAAGGGCCAAAAGTAAACAAAATTTTAATTTTTATCCCCTCAGCCTTTCAACCAAAGGGGGTATCGTCATCATCATGTCTGTGCATTCTTCCATTTGTCATTGCATCCTTCAGTCCATTACTCTTGTAGACACAATAACTTTTGAACAAGGTGAGCCACTACTGTGAAACTTGCACTGTAAAAACATCTCATTGAGCACTCAGCTGAGTTTGACATTGAGTGACCTTGACCTATTTTCTAGGTCACAAAGGGCCTTCGTATTTTATCCTTACAGATGCAGTCACTTTAACTTTTGAACAAATTGAATTACTATCATGAAACTTGCACAGCAGAAGCATCTCATTGGAAGCTTGGGTGAGTGCAGGCAGCAACCTTGACCTACATTGTATTTCAAGGTCACCCGTGCAGGATCATCATATTTTTACTCTTGCAGACACAGTAACTATAGAACAAATTGAGCTACAATCATGAAACTGGAAGCTTTGCTGAGCTTGACATTCAGTGGCGTTGACATATTTTTAAGGTCACCAGAGGTCCTCATTAAAACATTACCCCGGCTGAGAGGGTCTAATTAAAGTCATTCCAACTGTTGTACTTTCTCTTTTGAAGCCATAAAAAGGATGGTGGAAAAGCTGTGAAACTGATACAGTGGTAACTGCTGTATGTGGCCACCCCATCTGCCAAGAAAACGTGGCCACATACAGCAGGTGACCTGTCACCACAGGTAAATTTTACAAAGAAATTGCATCCCATGTCTGAGCCTTAAAGAGTGACCACAAAGAGCGGTGCTGCTGCTCATGGCACTGGTTGCATGCAGCAGGTACCACTGTACCTGGGAAGCTCACTTATTTGTGTGGTGGTTTTAGAGACATGGTTTTCATATGTTTGTACAATTACCCTGTTCCATGTATCTCTTGGGGGCACATTTTGGAAATATACTAATCACACAACAAGCTCATTGACACCAGCTCAAGTCTCACCGGATCTTGTGTAAAGGCAACACTTTATAGACACGATGTATAATGATTTGTATATTTCAAAGAAACTCGTCTTTTTGTTTTACAATTTTGACATAAGTATGCTTCAAAATATGAAAAAAGAATGATTGCTCTACCATTGCTCAATTAATATTTAGCATGTGATCATCAAAATAATCTCTTAACACTAGAAAGACTTCTTTCTTATGACTGAAATGACTGTAGTAAAGACAAGTGTCCCTTCTTTTAAGATGTTGATCAATCAACCTGTCACATTTGTCGTTACGGATTCTGCGAAATGTGAATTTGTTTTATTACCTTGTACAAATTAGAACAGTTTTACTTGTTTATCATGCTTTGGTTTTATTTCAGGTGTGTCCAGTTGCCTAGCAACCATCTTCCCCTGTGCATGTGGAACTTTGTGTCTCCTTACCCGAAGAATATGTCCGACTCAAATGATATATCATGTTGTATGTACATTCATTTCATTACCTATCTTGTACTCCAACCTTTACAGTTTAATTTTGTGTGTGTCATGCTAAACACATCAATCAAATTTTACAAATTTTGAAAACACAGTGTTCCCCCTGTAAAAAAGGCCACCCCAAATGTAGTCAATAAGTGGCCTTTTAAAAGGAGCGGCCACTTTGGAGGGGGGATGTAATGTAATAGTATGGTCCAGGATCCGTCATCTGTCCGTCTGTCCACAATTCACATTTTTAGCTCAGCTGACTTGTCAGTCAGCTGAGCTTATCTTATGGTCCTCCGTCCGTTGTCCGTCGTCCGTCCGTCCGTCGTCCGTCCGTCCATCCGTCGTCCGTCAACAATTTACATTTTCGACTTCTTCTCCGAAACCTTCATCCAGATCCACTTCAAACTTGGTGGGGATGTGCCTTGGGTGGGTCTCTACCAAGTTTGTTCAAATGGTCACGGTCCATTGATTTTTGGATTTTTAATGAATTTTTTTGTTCTTTTTTGGGCAAATCTTAAAAAATCTTCTCTGAAACCGCTCACCCAATTACTTTGATATCACACAGAAACACTCCCTTGGACACCTAGTTCGTAATATGTTCACCAGGTGGCGCTGCAATTTTTTTCTATTTTTTTTATGAATTTTTGTGTGTTATAGCTATTTTCGACTTCTTCTCCAGAAGCGTGAATCAGATTAAGCTGAAACATGGTGGATATGTTCCTTGTAGAAGGATCAAACAAAGTTGTTCACTATGTGAGAATGCTGCAGATTCCTGATTTTTAACGATTTTTTCAATTCGGGTACTTATCGGTCAATGCAGGTTTCCTATTGATTACTATGGAAGTCAATGAGCATTCGAATGCTAATTCACATTTTCAACTTCTTCTCCAAAACCGTCATCCAGATTAACTTCAAACTTGGTGGTGATGTACCTTGGGTGGGTGTCTACCAGGTTTGTTCAAATGGTCATGCTCCAGTGATTTTTGGATTTTTAATGAATTTTTTTGTTCTTTTTTTGGACAAATCTTAAAAAATCTTTTTCTCCAAAACCGCTTACTCAATCACTCTGATATCACACGAGAAGACACCTAGGGACTCTGTGTTCTTAATGTGTTCACCATGTGGCGCTGCAATTTTTACTATTTTTTAATGAATTTTTGTGTGTTCTAGCTATTTTCGACTTCTTCTCCAGAACCGTTACTCAGATTAAGCTGAAATGTGGTGGATATGTTCCTCGTAGAAGGGTCAAACAAAGTTGTTCACTATGTGGGAATGCTGCAGATTCCTGATTTTTAACGATTTTTTCCATTCGGGTACTTATCGGTTAATGCAGCTTTCCTATTGATTACTATGGAAGTCAATGAGTATTCTAATGCTAATTCACATTTGCGACTTCTTCTCCAAAACCGTCATGCAGATTAACTTCAAACTTGGTGGTGATGTACCTTGGGTGGGTGTCTACCAAGTTTGTTCCAATGGTCACGCTCTATTGATTTTTGAAATTTTTATGATTTTTTTTTTTCGTTTTTTGGGGGCAAACCTTAAAAACTCTTCACCTGTGAAACTGCTCACCCAGTTGTTTTGATATCGTTCATAGACACTCCCAGGGACACATAGTTCCCAATTTGTTCACCAGGTGGCACTGCAATTTTTTCTGATTTTTTTTTATGAATTTTTTATATGGTTTTGTTATTTTTCACTTGTTCTCAGAACTGTCACTCAGATTAAAGTGAAATGTGATGGATATGTTCTTGTGGAAGGGTCAAAACAAAGTTGTTTACTAGGTGGCACTGCTTTAGATTCCTGATTTATTAAGTATTTTCAACTCGGGTACTTATCGATCAATGCAGCTTTCCTATTGATTACTATGGAAGTCAATGGGTAATCTAGTGCTCATTCACTGGACAACTGACACAAAATTTACTGTTTACTTGATAACTTGAGATCTGTTTTGAGTTAGTACTGTGATGTTGCACATGTTAATGTTTTTGTATGAAGGTCATGCTCAGACAGTACATGAATGACTTTGACCTCATTTCTGGGGTCACAGTGCAACATACATGAATTTTACTCTTCATTATAACTTGAGAACTACTTGAACCTTGATGTTGCACAATCATGTTAGTGTTCTTTTATAATGGTCAGACTTACTCAGAACATGGGTGACCTTGATCCTTTCCCAAGTTCATAGATCTGCAAGTGTGATGAATGTCAAGGTCAGCTGAGCATGGGCTGTTCACACAGCCCTCTTGTTTTTTTTTAGTTTATATTTGGCAAAATCTTAAAAAAATCTTCTTCCAAAACCGCTTTGCAAGTTGCTTCAAAATTGCATCGGGACACTTCTGGGGACCCCTAGACCTTGATTTTTTTCAACAGATGGTGCAGCTGTAATTTTTATATCTCCTGGTGGAACCAGGGAAATGTATAATTTTGGTGCCCATTCCTCCTCCTCCTCCTCCTCCTCCTCCTCCTCCTCCTCCTCCTCCTCCTCCTCCTCCTCCTCCTCCTCCTCCTCCTCCTCCTCCTCCTCCGTCAAATTTGGTATGTGAAACTCTGTTGTGGAAAGTGTGGATGGTATTGCATATCAGTGACGTTGACCGAGGATCAAAATCACAAGGATCAATTGTGGTCCTTTGATGGCTTATTTGTTCTCATCACGATAAGTTAGGAATAAAAACGGCTACCTTGACTAAATTTGGTGTGTACAGCACTCCTACATATGTGTACAGGACCCTTGCAGAGAGAGGTTGGATGGGATTGCATATGAGTGACCTTGACTGTGGTCAAAGGGTCAACTTTATCAGAAGGGTCAACTCTTCATTTTGTGGCAAATGTATTCTCATTGCAATTGCTTCAGAATAAAAAAAGCTACCTCAACCAAATTTGGTGTGTGCAACCCTCTTATAAAGAGCTTGGATGGGATTGCATATCAGGGACTTTGGCCCTGTTTCGAGGTCACAGGAGTCAGCCTTGAAAGTTCCAGGGTCAGTGTGATAAGGCAAAAAAAAAAAATTAATAATTGTTTGTTTCCCCTAGCCCGAATGACCCATCTCTAAACCTCCCTACCAACCCACTGTTAACTTACTTTCGACCAAGAATAAAAAAAATAAAAACACCAACTACCCAAAATTGTGGAATATTTAACAAAGAAAACATACTGACCCACCCAAATTGCCTAACTGAAAAAAAAAAAAAAATGCCTACCTGCCTACCCCCCCAAATTTTGATCTGTGAGGGGAAAATGCCTGTATTTTTTTTTTGGCCTAACTACAGAGTGGAAAGAGCTTCTCCAACAAAATTTGGTACATGTGTTCCTCTTATACTGTATTTTTGATGATCGTGTACATGAGTGACTGTGACCTCATTTCAAGGTCATATAAGTCAACTTTGCCATAGTAAGATAAGCATTTTGGTTTGTGTGTGGGCAAAGATGGATCCTAGGCCCATGGTTACAATTAGACATTAATTGGAAAGCACTTATTGAGTTTCTTTTGGTGGTGTTAATTTTAACCTTGAGTGACCTTGAAAAGTCAAATCAAAATCACAGGCATAATATGAGCTTATTTCTCAAAAGTGGTTCTTATCATGATGATTTAACAATGCAAAGAGCTACTTCAACCAGATTTTGTGTGTGACGCCTTCTTATAAAAAGCATATTAGCAACCTTGACCTTTTAAGGTGTGAACTTTGCTATAGCATTTTGGTTTATATCTTTGCAATGATGGATCCTAGGCCCATGTTTACTATTAAAAAGTAATAGCTCATGATATATGGAGTTTTTTTAGCTCTGCTGACCAAAGGTCGCAGAGCTTATGCAACCGCTCATGTCTGTCCGTCCGTCCATCAGTAAACTTTTGCTCGTTAGCGCCATACAGTCCACAGTTTTTAAGTTAGCCAAATATAACTTTCAGGACTTAAAAGGTGTATGAAAATCAAGGCTCCTTTTGATTTTGGTGGCGCCACCTACATTATTATGTAATACAAGAGTCAAAACGTGAAATAGCTTGAATATCAATGGCAATATCAGCCCAGCACCAGGCTTATGAGCCTTTTGTATTAGGATGATTCAACATTACCATCATTTTTTAAGTAGTACTTAGGGTACTAAATTTCATGACCCTCCTTCCCTTCCCCCAAACTAGTACTTTAAAAATGATGATTTTCCAAAAAAATCATTGCAGAATTGCACAAACAAGCCAAAAATTGACCTTATATTCTGTGAAAGTGTACACACCCATTTAACCCTTCCCCCCTTGTGTACTGTAAGTACTAATTCAAAAATGATCAAATGTTGAACCATCCCTTACATAGTCTGGGTGACCTTGATCCTCTGTCCCAAGGTCACTGAGGACATAAAGTTAAGGACTCGCTGATTGTTGTTTTGGCACATGCAACAATATCCATCACAGGAATTGCACAAATAAGCTATGATTACATGTGGAGTGAAGTGCCATCTGGTGGATGTTTTATACACTAAATGTACATAAGTTTTCAATGTTCAGAAGCCACTTCAGGACTTGCAACTTAAATGAACAGGTGCAATATAGCCCCGGTGCCAGCAAAGCATTTGGTCCATGGCCATGGGCTTCTTGGGGTTTTTACCTCAGCTGACTTGTCAGTCAGCTGAGGTTTTGTGAGGGTCTGTCGTCCGTCGTCCGTCCGTTGTCCGTTCGTCCGTTGTCCACAATTCACATTTTCGACTTTTTCTCAAAAACTGTCAGCCAGATCCACTTTAAACTTGGTGGAGATGTGCCTTGGGTGGGTCTCTACCAAGTTTCTTCAAATGGTCATGGTCCAGTGATTTTTGGATTTTTAATGAATTTTTTTGTTCTTTTTCGGGTAAATCTTAAAAAATCTTCTTCTCCAAAACCGCTCACCCGATTGCTTTGATATCACATAGGAACACTCCCTGGGACTCCTAGTTCTTAATATGTGGGAATGCTGCGGATTCCTGATTTTTAACGATTTTTTCAATTCGGGTACTTGTTGGTCAATGTAGCTTTCCTATTGATTACTATGGAAGTCAATGAGCATTCTAATGCCAATTCACATTTTCGACTTCTTCTCCAAAACCGTCATCCAGATTAACTTCAAACTAGGTGGGGATGTAGCTTGGGTGGGTTTCTAACAGTTTTGTTCAAATGTTCATGCTCCAGTGATTTTTGGAATTTTAATGAATTTTTTTGTTCTTTTTTTTTTTTTTGACAAATCTTAAAAAATCTTCTTCTCCAAAACTGCTTACCCAATTGCTTTGATATCACACAGGAAGACACCTAGGGACTCCTTGTTCTTAATTTGTTCACCAGGTGGCGCTGCAGTTTTTTTCAATTTTTTATGAATTTTTGTGTATTTTCGACTTCTTCTCCAGAACCGTCACTCAGATTAAGATTACACGTGTTGGATATGTTTCTTATGGAAGGGCCAAACAAAGTTGTTCACTATGTGGGAATGCTGCGGATTCCTGATTTTTAATGATTTTTTCAATTCGGCTCCTTTGCGGTAAATGCACCTTTCCTACTGATTACCATGTAAGTCAATGGGCATTCTAATGCTAATTTACATTTTCGACTTCTTCTCCAAAACCGTCATCCAGATTAACTTCAAACTTGGTGGCAATGTACCTTGGGTGGGTGTCTACCAGGTTTGTTCCAATGGTCATGTTCCAATGAATTTCGGATTTTTTTATGATTTTTTTTTCAAAAATCTCAACAAAAATTCTTTTCCTCTGAAACCACTCACCCAAATGCTTTGATATCGTACATAGACACTCCCGGGGACACCTAGTTCCCAATTTGTTCACCAGGTGGCGCTGCAATTTTTTTTATGAATTTTTTGTATGGTTTTGCTATTTTTCACTTGTTCTCAGAACCATCCCTCAGATTAAGCTGACGTGATGGATATGTTGTTGTGGAAGGGTCAAACAGTTGACTGTTTAGTAAGTGGCACTGCTTTGGATTCCTGATATTTAAGGATTTTCAATTCGGGTACTTATCATTCAATGCAGCTTTCCTGTTGATTACTATGTAAGTCAATGGGCATTCTAATGCTAATTCACAGGACAACTGACACGAAATTTACTGTTTACTTGATAACTTGAGATCTGTTTTGAGTTAGCTACACATGTTAATTATTCTGTATGAAGGTCATGCTGAGACAGTACATGAATGACCTTGACCTCGTTTGTGGGGTCACAGTGCAACATACATGAATTTTACTCTTCATTATAACTTGAGAACTACTTGAACTTTGATGTTGCACATGTAAGTGTTCTTCTATAAAGTTCAGACTTATTCAGAACATGGTGTCCTTGATCCTTTCCCAAGTTCATAGAGCTGCAAGTGTGATGAATGTGAACATCAGCGGAGGCAGGGGTGTTCACACAGCCCTCTTGTTTTTTATTTCTTCTCCAAACCGTCGGCCAGATTCACTTTATACTTCAATAGTGGGAATGTACCTTAGGTGGATCTCTGCCAAGTTTGTTCAAGTGGTTGTGCATCATTGATTTAGATTTTTTTTGTTCATTTTTTGGTGAAATCTTTAAAAATCTTGTCTGAAACCACTCAGCCAGTTGCTTAGAAATTGCACAGGGACACTTCTGGGGACCCATAGACCTTACTTTGTTCAAGAGGTGGCACTGTAATTTTTTCTTTTTTTTTTTTTCTTTTTCTTTTTTTACAAATTTTGTATGTTCAGGCTATTTTTGACCTCTTCAAAACTGTAACTGAGATTGTTCTGAAACCTGGTGGAAGTGTAACTTGTCAGTAAACAAAGCTGTTCACTACCTAGCGATACTGTGGATCCCTGAATTTTAACAAATTTTTAAATCTGAGTGCTTGTCGGTTAATGCATGCATTTCTATTGATGACCATGCAAGTCAATGGGGATTGTAATGGAAACTCACATTTTTTACTTCCTCACCAATGTCCTCATCCCCTAGACTAGAGATGGACTTATTCAGGGTTGAATATCAATGTCAGTTGAGGAGGGGCTGTTCGCGCAGCCCTGTTGTTTATTTTTTCCATTATATTTTTAATCAGGAGGTGCAGACCATGTAAATTTTGTTAAATTTTGGAAAACTGAATACATGTATTAGGCAGGTGACAAGCAATTTAAAATATGGTGAAGCTGGAACCAAGACCTTATTATCTCCTGTCCACGGAGTGGGGAGAGGAGGAGATATGGAAATAACGACCGCCTATTGTAGTCAGGAATTACAAGACTTACATGATAAGTTTGTCATCACACCTGTTGACAAAGCTAGCAATAGCATCGCACTAACTTGTAAACCATACTACATTACAATACTGAGTGAATTAAATAATGAAAGTTATCAACAGGCAGGAACCTATGATACTGTTATGAAGGACCAAGTGGATAAAAGCAAGGAGTTGAAATGCATTGTCTCAAATGAGGACAATTACCAATCATATACGCAATTGTCAAAATGCATAAAAACCCTGTTAAATTCAGATTCATCATTGCAGCAAAGAAATGTGTTTCGAAACAAGTTGCCAAATGACTCACTAAAGTCCTCAAACGTGTCAAAAATTCACATACTAACTACTGCAAAAAAGTGAAAATGTACACGGGAGTGAATAGAATGTGGATTACAGATAGCACAAGTGATATTTTACTAAACATTGACAAAATCAACAATAATAGTGGTGCCAAATCAATTCCTACTTTTGATTTCTCAACATTGTATACAAAGATCAACTTGACAGACTTAAACAACGTGTTAATTTCAATGTTGGATAAAGCGTTCAAAGGTGGCACATGTCAGTATATTAAAATATCTGGTGCTGAGGCTAAATTTGATAAAGGTAGGAACAAAGGAATATCTTACACTAAGCAAGAGTGTGCTCAAATGATATAAGTCTAAGAATACATTATCAATAATGCATACTTTTGCTTTGGAACCAGAGTCTATCAACAAATAGGAGGCATACCAATGGGAACAGATACAGCCCCATTTATTGCCAACCTTTATTTACATTTTTATGAATCGAAATGGATGGAGGAATTGGCAAAAACAAACTTTACAGCTGCAAGAAGATCATATTCTCACACAAGAAGATTTATATATGACCTGTGTGCTTTAAACAATGGAGATGAAATAAAGGGGAACTGGAAAACCATATATCCCAAAGAACTAATATTAAATCTGGAAAATGAAAGTGATACAAAAGCTACTTTCCTTGATCTGGATATAGAAATAAAGAAGAACCAGTATGTAACAAATATATTTGATGAGAGAGACCAGTTCAAATTTGATATTATCTCCTACCCTGACCTGACAGGAAACATTCCAGAGAAACAAGCATATGGAGTTTATATCTGACAAGACATACGTATTGCTAGAAACACCACACTTTTTAGCGATTTTGTCAATAGAGGGTTAGAACTTTGTTGCATAAATTACAACACAAAGGTTACAAAAAACAACAACTGCACAAAACTCTGTTGAAATGTTTCGAGAGATATGACAAAATACCTAATAAATACAACACTAACTCAAGAACATTAGTCAAATTGTGTCAAGATGGAGTTTGAAATGACAAAGTATAGTCCTCAAAGTGTTTAGAGTGGTAAGAGGGAAAGTACCCGGGGTAAAGTATACTTAACCCACTTAGAAAATTTCTCTAGTCCATCTTAAGTCAGAAAACCATGATTATACTTACTTTTTGCAGGATTTCTTTCTTTTTAATCTTCATCCAGTACAGTGGAAGAGGCGGCTTTCAGCTAATACCTTAGTACACTTTACCTCATAACACCTCTAGTCAACTTTATGGTGCTAAAAATTGTATTACTATTTACCGGTTTATACCAGTGTCAGTATGGTGGAATACTGTATGAAGCTTTTAAGTTTCAAAGGAGATGTCTGTCCCGTCATCATTTCCAGGCCATTTCTTCAAAGTTATTACACTTAGCAATCTGAAATTTTTATGTCTTTTAGTCCTTACTTGCAAGATGTGCCTTTGAATGGTTTTGTGTAGTTAATTATTCCCCTTTTGTAAGTTAATTAGTGATGTTCACTGAAGGTCTTGGAATGGTTCCCAGGCCATTTCTCCAAAACTATTACACTTAGCAATCTGAATTTTTTATGGCTTGTAGTCCTTATCTGCTAGATGTGCCTTTTGATGGTTTAGCGTGGCTAATTAGTTTTCTTCCTTAGTTAATTAGTGATGTTCGTTAAAGGTCTCAGAATGGTTTCCAGGCCTTTTCTCCAAAACAATTACATTAAACAATCTAAAATTTTTATGGCAGATAGTTTTTACCAGCTAGATATGTTTTTAATTGTTTTGTGTGGCTAATAATTATTCTTTAGTAGTTAATTAGTCATGTTCCTTAAAGCTCTGAGAAGTGTTTCTATGCCGTTTCTCCAAAACTATTACATTTAGTAATCTTAAATTTTTACTGAGCCTGGCAAATATGACACAGTGCTAAGCCTGGTATAGCTCCTTGGGGTGCTCTCTCAAGACAGAAACCATAACAACATGTAGTTACCTGGGCAGGAGATATGGTTAGCGTAAGTGTCAATGTGCTTTGAGGTTTTCTTAGCCTCCATGCATGGCCAAAGCAGTATCTTAAGAAAGGTTGTGACTGGAGTTTCAACTGGCTATGAAAGGCTGACAAGTTTTAAATTCAACTGAAATATCAAAACCAGACTCCATCATGGAAATTTTATGACAGACTTCTTTGCCAAATTTTGGAAATGCTTTGAGTGCAAAATTTTGAATGCTGTTAAGTCAGTGTTTTATATTTTATAAGTCAGTTAGATGAAATATGCTGGGTTGTCTGTCACTTTAGTATAAATTTCACATTTTTTCTTGGGGGGGGGGGATGGGGGTGGGGGGGGTGGGCGGTGAGGTTGGAGGTGAAATCTTCCAGGCTTTATACTATAAGGCCACTCTCATGATCAACAATTTGTAAATTATTAGTGCACCATATTGTCCAGAAGTAGTTGAGGACAAATTATGAATGCAAGCACTTTATCATCATGTCACTGTGTATATTCATCTTTTGCAGGTTCACTGCTAAATGTACCAGGTATGATCAGGTTATTTGTCACTCCAGAGGGCAGTGCTGTGGACCTTTTTGTATCTGTGGTGGTCAGACAGGCACCTGACCACGCTTACTATAACCCCTGCCACTGTCATTGTGCTATGTTGTATTTCAAGCTGCCAAGTGGTCAAACCCTCAAGCTTGACCTGAAGAAACTTCTTCGGCAGACACAGAAAGAAGTGAGTGAAAAAAGTCTACAAGACAACCATGCTTCTGCGACATGCTTGGCAGTCCAGACATATATACATGCACATTTTTTTTTTCACTAGGAACACCATTCAGTGGCATTTGGACATTTTGGCCATGATGGGCTGGGGTGGTGGCAATTGGTGGGGAAGGGGGGGGGGGGCCTTGTACGGCAGTCTGCAGCCACCAGCAGTGCTCAGCATCAATTGCCAACCACTGCCACCAAATGCCGCCTGCACTTTTCACTTGGAATGCAGCCTTTGCAGGAATGTGTGTGAGTGGATACACCGCCCTGGGCCACTAGTGGCCACCCATCACTGCCTACTGCCTTTGAGAAACTCAAAGCAGCCCAGGGAGCATTTTCAGATGTAAACTACATGTATGTGAACAAATATATGCATTTGTTTGCAAGAGAGGAGTGAACATACAAGTCAATAATGTATATAGCATATACATGTATGTGTGTGTGTGTGTGTAGTATAATAGTATAGATGTATATACATACATGCACATAATGTTTGTGTGTATAGATACTGTGTTCATGTTAATGGTAGAGTACAGCTCTTGCCAAGTGGACCACGCATGCTAGCCGTTATTTTCATGCTGCCAATTCTGGCACAAAACTAAGCATGCAATTGGCCAGATATGTGTGCCACTGGCATGTTCAAATATGGGCGCACATGTGTTTAAGCATGCGAATCCTTTTGTGACATTTTTCGCTTCTGGCGACCGGCGTGCCACTTAATGCCATAAGCCAGATGCATGATGCTCAGTATGTGCATTTGGCACTTACGCCAATGCCAAAACCAATGGGCTGAAAAGCTTGATCTTGCGTGCAGTGCCAGCATGATCTGTCGATCATTGCACTATCTGCATGATTTTCCACTTGATGGCGTCACTGCTTTTCAGCATTTTGCTTAACTTTTCAAGTGCTGGTCACTTCCAATGCAGTGCTGACAATTTGTGACCCCTCAGTGCTAGTCTTGGTATTTGTGTTGGTTACAACAGTTACTGTAACATTGCATATATTCATTCTGCAGTGATTTGTTTGAAATGACTGTTACCACATGTGACTGATTTCCCTAGCATCAAATCTTATTATCTTGCGTATTTTACAAGTTATATACAATTATTGGTTAGATTTATTGAAGACAAAACTAATGTGCTTGGCAAAAAACAATGCTTTTGATGTGCAAATGGAGTCTGTGCACAAGACATTGCCTTCATTGTTGTAAAATGTACAGTGATTTTCCTTCTATATGTCTTGCAATCATAACAGAAAGCTTCAGAAGAACTATCTCAGTCCTAGTCCTATAAAAACATTAAAGTTTTTAAACTTTAACAGCATCAAAAAAGCCAGATTTGCTGCTTTTATCATGGCCAGCAACCCTGCTTTCACCAATGACACATGGTTTAAACCTGGGTGGAAATGATGGTCTGATTAATCTCTATGCTCCTATTGGTCCACATGAAGGTCATATGACAACCTGACTACATCACCATCAGCCAATAGAAAGGATCCTCTTTCTAAACTTTGAAACAGTGATTTTGGGCATAAATCAACCACATTGCAGTCACATTTAGCCAACAAGAAAATAAGAAAGCATTTTATGGATGTAGACGAAGTTCTGAACTTTGCAATGATACCAAATATGCGGTGTATCCTGGAAGTGATCCAGTCCTATGGAGTGCACAAACAGGTGCAATTTCACCGATGTTTTTACATTGTTTTGCCAATTTTCAACCATTCAAGTGCCAAAAATGCTACTGCAAGGTACAGTAGCCCTCAGTTTAATTAATTTTATTAATACTTTTATGTGGCAGTAAAGACATCAACTTAAAAATACCACAACATTTTGTCAATCATATAAGCTCAAGTTGTATGCAAATAAACTTACGAAGATGGGAGCATGGTTCTACATGTACGATTAGAATCAATACAGTATACACTAGGAGAGCCAAGACGCTGAGAAAGGGCCATCCACGGTGCTTTTTGCTGAGAAATTTGTACAAAAATCTTTTTGCCGGCATCTCTTAGCACTTTTGCCGAGAAACACTGAGAGAATCAAGTTTGTCTGTTTTCTCTTGGCATTCCTCAGTATTTTTGTTGAGAAACCCTGAGGTCTGCTGCAATGCGTCTCTCCTCTTGGCGTTACTTGGCAAAAAATGCCAAGAAACACCAATGTGCCTTTCACCCTACTCCTTACAATGTACCTGTGAATTTTCACTGAGAAATGCCGAGGTAATGTCTAGAGGGAGCAGCATCTGTGCGTTCCTCTGCATTTTTGCTTGGAAATGCCTTGGTATATGGATTGGACACTTGAGTACAGTGGCATTTTCCTACATTCTAGGAAGTAGATATTCATGAGAAGTATTGGCAGGCATTTTTTAAGGTAATGCAAAACAAGACAGACACCATTTATTCATTGTGGAACATAAAAATGATTGTACTTTACTGTTTATAAGAATCATTGTTGCCTGCTAGTGAGTGACATTTTTACCAAGTCTAGAAATATGAGAGATGCAAACTCTTCATTCAGATTCACACAGGATCATTTCATATTCCCCAGTATTAATATCTAAATGAGGCAAAACCCTGAATAGTATGTTGTTACCTGAGTTTAAAAAGTTGGTGCTAAAGTATAAAACAGTGGTACCTTTCAAGTAAGACCATCCCAACCACCAGCAAAATGTGGTTTTATGCAGCAGGTGGTCTTAAAATAAAGTTATATTTGACAAAAATACCACAAAGTGGCAGGAATGCCAAGATTCTTTTCACTTAGACATTACCTCAGCATTTCTCAGCGAAAATGCCAAGAAATGCAGAGGTAATGAGTTGGGTGAAAGGTACCTTGGCATTTCTTGGCATTTGTGCTGAGAAACACCGAGGTAAGAATAAGGGAGAAGGTAGCCATGGGTTTTTCTCGACATTTTTGCCTTGAAACGCTGAGGGAAGAGTAGCATTGCAGCACAGTTCTGTGTTTCTTGTCAAAAATGCTGAGGAATGCTGACAGAAAACAGACAATTTGAAACTTGGTTCTCTCTGTGTTTCTTGGCAAAAATTGCCAAGAGATGCCGACAAAAGGATTTTTGTACAAATTTCCTCAGCATTTCTCAGCAAAAAGTGCCTAGGATGGCCCTTTCTCAGAGTTTTGGCTCTCCTAGCGATATATACACATGTATGTTAGCATGTATGTGTGTAGGCATGTATATACAGTGAAACCTCCCTCTACCGAACACCCTTGGGACCGGAAAAAAGTGTTCGGTATAGCATGTATAGTGAGGTGTTCAGTATAGGGAGGTTTGATAGCATTGAAAGTATATATTTGGGACCGAGAAATAGTGTTCAGTATCGAGAGGTGTTCGGCTAGAGAGGTTTTACTGTATGCACATTGACTTGTATTTTCACCCTTTTGGGGTCACTGTCATGAGTTTTTCTGTTCACTTGAGAACCTGAAAACTATTTGAATTAGGGCCTATATCAGCAAGGACTTGATTAAGCCAGTACATTGATATTTGGGCGTGAGTCTTCAAGACAGGAGATACTGACCAAATTCAAAAGGTCTTAGGAGCACTTCATTTTGCGCATGCAAGGTCAGCTTAGCACAGGACTGTCACAGTCCTCTTGATGCAATGTATAATGAAGTAACTAATACTCTAACCATATTCATATTATATTAAGGAATGATAGGAGACATAATATGTGTAACAAGTCATTGGTATGTTATACATATTGCACTTACGTATCGATGTGTCCATGCTTGAGAGCACATCTATTGATGAGCTCTGATAAAATCATCCTGTAATACAAATGTGCATCACTTCCTTGTACCTCATTTCAGATAATGCAAAGAAAAGCTAGGGAGGAGTTTGAAAAACACGAAGTAGCAGATCAGAGAGATGCAGTTGTGGAGTATAGTCTGACGTGGCTTAAGTTGATGCATCAGACCATGGACAAGTGGCACAGTATGGGGATAGACCTGGAATATGTGGTAGATATCTGCTCTTTATCTATCAGCTTAGACAGCATACCAAGGAACTGTATGTGTTGAGTTTATGGAAGCCTTGGTCACTGTTTTTACCTCAGCTGACTTGTCAGTCAGCTGAAGGTTAAATAAGGGTGGGTGGTGATCCGTCATCTATTCATCCATTCACAATTAACATTTTTGTTTTTGACTTCTCCAAAACCTGCAGCCAGCCTATCTTCAAAAATCCACACAAAACCATTTGGCCAATTGCCTTGAAATTGTGCTAGAACCTTTCTGGCTACCCAGGGACGTGTAGACCTTAATTTTGTTCAACAGGTGTTGCTGCAATTTTTATGGGGTTTTTTTTTCATATTTTTGTGTGTTTTTGCTATTATTGACTTCCTCTGTGAGACTGTTCCACAAATTAGGGAGAAACTTGGTATAAATGTACCTTGTGGAAGAGACAAACAAAAGTATACACTAGTTGGTAATGGTATGGATTGCTGATTTTTGACAGGTACTTGTCGGTTAACATGGTTAATGTGTACTTGTATATTAATTATCCCCAAGTCATTGGGGATTGTGATGATATTCATATTTGTGCCTTTCCCAAACCTGTCAACTAGAGTCCACTGCATTGACATTTTTTGGGGTCAAGTCCCTTTCGGTGACAATGTCTAGGTTCAAGCCAGATTGGGCCCTTGATGATGACAAACTTTAAGATGAACAGCTGTGGATGTCAGATGCACCTTCAGATATAAGTGCAGAAACCCCCGGCATCTTTACACTATAGTGTTGTAATATGTCCTAGCTTTATATGAAATTTTTCAACAGTAAAACTTTTATTGTCTCCTTTCATTTAAAATGAAGACTTCAGACCTGTGTGAGTGAAGACTGTGATGTTGCAAACAGTGATGATGTTGCTACAGAAGGTTGACTTCAAATGATGTTCTTTCAAAGTTCACAGGACCATTTCAGTCTGTGAGTGTAAAGTCAGCTGAGCACAGGACTGTCACAATCCCGAAGTGTGTGTACATATTATGTATAATATAGATAGAGCACAACTTTTGTTTTACTTAGCACTCTAAGAGTTAACCCTTGCCCCCTTGAATTAAGACTGAGTCAACTGATTTTGACATGGCTTGGTGCCCTACCCATTCCACCCAACCCATGCCAAGGAAAGCGGTTGACCTGAGTTAGTGCTATGTAAAAGCAATGGGCCAAGCAGGTTTGATAGGTCTCGTCTACTTTTCTCAGTCAAATTGTTTTTTATTACCATTGAAACTAGTGGAAAACATTGAAGCGGATGACATTTGACCACCAGCCGGTTTTGGCTGGTCCACAGGGGAAAGGGTTAAAGTCAGTTTGTTTTAATAAGGTTAAAACAAGTTGTCAGTACATACTAATAGATATCCTCATAAAATTGAACCTTTTTCCTGCAACTCCCCAATGTCCGTTTCTATGGCTGCAAGAATTCTAAGATTGACATACGTGTAGTCTTTTCATAGCACATTTGACAACTCAAGTTTCAGAAACCTCTTGCATCTTTACACTATGGTGTTGTAGTTTTCTTTTCTTTTTGTGGATTATTATTTTTTTTCTTTTTCCCTAGAGTTTGAAACAATATGTCCAACGTAAATATATCGAGAAGCCGGAGGCATTGTATGGAGAGAAGGCAGGAAAAAGGCAGGGGAAGACAGTACCACCTAAACAGTCTGCAAAGGATAAAATGCAAAAAGTAAAGGCCCCGGTGAATTTATTCATGATGCAAGTAAAGAAACATAGAACATATGGAAATACATTGGTGCTGTGGTGCTGCCTGGGAGCAAACATTATGCTGGAGGACGTTGTACTTGTGGTAAGTACATGCATCTCTTTTGGTGTTGTACATGTACATTCCGCATCCTGCATTTTTCAAAAGAAGCCATCGTGTCTGTAACGACGCAGCGCCATGGAATTCCCACAGGTTCCATGGACATACAGGAATGCAGGTACATACAGGTAAATGAAAGTTTCTAGGTTTTTGTTATATTCAAGACAAATTTGCATCTGGGATCATTATAATAATTCAGGAGGCATATGGCAAGCTGCTTTAACATTTAATCAGATTTATGGATAATTTATCCATAATTCAATTTTGGATGTCCAAAAATAATTTTTGATATCCAAAATTGATTAATGGAAAATGCAAAATTGATTTATGGAAAATGCAAAATTGATTTATGGAAAATCCAAAATTCAATTTTTGAAATTGAAAAATCTGATTAGATGTTAAAACAGTTTGCCATACAGGCACGACTTTTATTTTGACTGGTGCTGGAAGAGTTAATTGACTGAAAATTTTTGTCCAGTGACAAGTTTAAAGTGCAACAAGTGTATGTGGTATGTCTCAGGATTTTATACAAACAGTGTGCTGTCTGTTGCAGATCATCAACTGTGAGAGTGGGGAGACATTCCTGAAGCCACGTGTACATTGCTTGATTCCTAGAATCAGTCATTACATTGATCAGGTCACTGGACTCATTCCTGAAGATGACCTCATTCATCATCCCCATGCTTGGGTGTTTGGCATCACAAATCAACACCGGGAACAGTACAGCCACAGGTATGATCCTGATTGTTACTGGTCTCATTTTTGTCTCACACCATGTTGTCTTACTCTGTTAAGCAAAAGGGGGGGGGGGGGGGGGTGTTACATGCAATCATACCAGTCTGCAACCATAGTGTGTTAATATGCAGCTTCCTGCAGTTCCTATCAGGCCCTATCTGATATTCATTGTGGATGATACGGTCTATGCGAATATTAACCAGGTCAGGAAAGCCCCATGGGAATCCCCATTATGAAAGCGAGGCATGCATGCACAAGCACTTGTCTACGTCACAGCGACCGACTGTGGGCAAAATTCACCCACAGTCAGTCGCAGTGATGTAGACAAGCGCCTGTGCATGCATGGGGCTTTGGATAATTTGCAGGTCACTTGATTAGCTTCCCATGAGGTATTATCCTTGACAGGTACAGTGCAGTTGAAACATCAGAAATGGATGCAGATTTTTTCAGGAAGCAAAGTCTTCCATGGCGCAGTGGTGGTTGAATCATGATATCACCTTCTCCACGTTGCAAGCCCGGATGTTCTCTATATACTTCCAGCTCCAACCATCTGCAATGGTAAAATTTCTTGAACCACCAGAGTTGGAGCCATTTCCCATCTTTCTGCTCATCTTGATACTAACAAGATTACCTGTCGCTACTATTGTTTGCGCGGACATTGACACTTCCAACTTGCTCCCTATGAGCAGAGACGCCATCTATTAGTGAAAATAGACAAAAAGAACCTGCATGCCTTGTTTTTGTCCCCCGCCACCGAAGGTGGCATAGGGGGACATAGAGTTAGTGAGGATAGGGGGCCTACCGTCCGTCCGTGCATCCATCCGTGCTTCCATCCGTGCGTCCGTCCGGGAGCATATCTTTAGAACCCTAAGATATGGAATAATGAAATTTATACCAGATATGCATCATACCATGGGCATGTGCACTGTGTATTGTTTTTGACCTTGACATATTTTCAAGGTTACAGAGCCCAAGAACATATCCATTTTCATGTAGAGCCTAAGAACATTATCCATTTACGTGTGTCTGGCAGCATATCTCTAGAACCCTTAGAGATGGAATAATGAAATTTATACCAGAGATGCATCATACCAAGGACATGTGTGCCATTTATTGTTTTTGACCTTGACCTATTTTCAAGGTCACAGGGCCCAAGAACATATCAATTTTCCGTGCATCCAGACATGCTTTTTTATGGTATAGCTTAATTCTGTATTCTCATGCTATGAATGCTTGCTTGTAGTGGCACCTACCATGGCATAGGGGGACATACAGTTAGTGACGATAGGGGGCCGTCCGTCCGTGCATCCGTCCATCCGTGCGTCCGTCCGGGAGCATATCTTTAGAAGCCTAAGATATAGAATAATGAAATTTATACCGAGATGCATCATACCATGGGCATGTGCATTATGCCTAGGTGGTGCATTGTTTCAACAAGTGCAACCACTTTTGCAACTGTTTGCCCCTCTTGATGTTATATTGTATAGGCCCTATGTGTGGCATTAAAAAATACTGTGGCGGGGGACGTAGATCCTTTGGATCACTGTGCACTTGTCTTATTGGAGATTGCTGGGGGATGCCCCGACATCCTAAACCTGAGCATACCGCATGTTGACTTTCAGTGGGTCTCAAGTAACCACATACATGTATTAGTGAGAGCATCACATGTCAATATCACAGTAAAAAAATCAGTCAAAGTCAAAAACGGCCCAAATCTTGACCAGCCCATCAACATGAACATCACCAGACACAACAGCAAGACATAAATAGCCATCAGGCAATACATTATTCATTGAACATCTAGAGAGGATAGGATGTCATATTGACAATGTAGAAATAATGACTGTCATGAAAAATAGAAGCAGAAATTTAAACAGTTCTCAATGATGTTATAGAAGCTGCACCAAAAATCCCAATAAACAGGAACTATGCATAATCGAAACCCTTCAGTCATGAAACAAGCCAGGTCAAAATCCAGAAGTTCAGGGTAGACATAACAACAACTTTATGATATTTTTTTTTAATATATCAGTCAATACATACAAAATGCAGTATGAAGGAAAACATCTCTCTCCTGACTCGAGACAGATACCAACAAAAGTTAGTAGCAGTTTAAATTGTTTTGATGCCAGCAACTCTCAACTTAAAAAAATATCTGGCCTCACACATGCATTGTATAAAATGTTGGTTACGATTGTTAGGTTTACATATTACAACATCATCTATATAACATCTCAAATGCACTGAATATCTATATATTAATAAATTTTAATTTTTCCCCAGAAACTTCAGAAACGATCATCAGTGATCATTTTAATTTCATTTTCCAATATCCTTGTTTCACAAGTTTTTGAAATGGCAGCAAGTGACGCAAGTCAAAGTTGTCAAAATCAGTGCATACTCTAGCAAAGGTAATTAACTTTGACATGGACACCATAAGCTGGCCTGAGGGAACCATTACTGTCCATATGAGGGTAATTTACTGTGTTAAATTCAAAATCATCACATTAGTCTTATAATTTAAACTTCAATTCACTATTATCATTATACATAATATTATGTCTGGAAATGAACATTTGATGTCATTTTCTGTAATTTCTTTAAATTCCAAATCATCAGGGTATATTTGTGAAATATATTAACGAAAGTGTTTATTATTGATGCTTAATAGGTCATCAGTACATCTAAATGTAAACATAAAACATTTATCATGAAATTTCTTCTCTTTTGACACCTTTACAAGAAACTTATACTCCTCATAAAATAAATGTAAACTGGCCAAAAGAGGTGCACAATCCGTACCCATTGGAACCAATTGTCTGTTTAAAGATGGAATCTCCAAAATTGACCTGTATGTTATCAATCAAAAAGTTCAACAACTCAACAAACTGATCATATTCAAATGCAGACTGAGCATCCTTCATGTCATCACCAAAATATGCACCTTTTTAAGATAATGATCATTTTTTGAAAGTTATTTTTCTCATATGTTTTATAAATGAGAGACTTGATACACATCTTTTAAATTGGAATGAGGAATAGTTGTATATACATGTAAAGTGAAGAAGTCCCAAGAAGAAATCTGTTCAAAAGGTAAATGATTATCAGTACCATTCAAGTGCTCCAACAGGATCTCAAGTTAGATAAAATCCCAAACCTGTTAATGCCAGAAGATGCATCTATCAGACCATAATAATTAATCCAAAATTCCTGTACTTTTTTCAAGCCTTTAGACAACAAAACGAACACTTCTTTAGTGGAGCAAAATTTAGAACCTGCTTTGAATCGAAACTCATGAGGATTTTTATGCAGTTTTGTAAGCAAGTGAATGATAGGTAAATGGGCATACACACCAGAAAATTTCAGCCCAAATGAAGATAAAGATTGTTGGTGTTTGTTCAAAATAATATCCAATGATTCATTTACTTTTTCATACGTGAGAGAACTTGAGTTGGTCAACACGGCCTAATTTGTCAATGAGAATCTTATAATAAAACTGTCGGCATGTGAAAGTAATATTATTTGATGATTTATCAGCAGGTGCAAAAACATATTTGTAATGCATCTCTTGCAAGTACTGAACAACCTCTGGGTTTGTCAGAACAGCATCTGGTGGTTGTTGTGTTGTTTTCTGCAATTTTCTTATTTTGTTTGTAATGGTATGTCTTATTATACAGATCTATTCGTTAAAGATGGACATATCAATCTGATCATTAATTACCCATTTTCTACCATATTCTTCAACAACTTCCATAATCATTTTCTTTTCCTTACCCCAAGCAATTTTCTTTTGCTTGGGATATTTAGCTCCTTTTGGAATTTGATTATGTAGTGCATCATTTGGTACAGTAGAAAGATAGCCAGTAATGAAATGACCATGATGATTTGAAATGGAAGGCAAATAACAACATGGACATGGGAATTAGCATACGTAATGTTACCTCTTGACCACCATTGCCAAGACCTCCTTGTCTGGCCAAATGACCTGGGTTACTCACTTGATTGTTCCCAAAAACCTGACGGTCCCACTGGTGCCATTTCTTGGTTCCTTGTGGACCCTGTGCTGACTCCTAATGTGTATGTCCTTCCTCCTTGGGGACCTATGTGGCATGGTCGAATAGAGTTGAAAGCTCTGTTTGCACTTTTGCTCACAAACACTGTCCTAGGGCTTTACACATGTTCTTTTATGTGGAAAATCTTTTCTGAGTGGTCCAGGACTCTTCAAAGGCCAAGATAGTTTATATTTGATCTACAGATACCTGTCAAAACATGGAAGTACAGCTGGTTGATTTGGCTTGAAATGGAGATTTCAACATGGCATCTCAACAATCAGATTGCATAGTGCCGGAAGACAGTGCCAACCAGGCAATCACTCCTTAGCAGCATGCAGTTAGTGTTGTTTGCCCAGGTTCTACAACCTATTCTTCCTTCTCCCCAAGTGGCACGGAGGTTGGCGCCTGGTCATAGAACCTGTTGATGTTCAACATGTACACATACATGTAGGTCCTGTCTTGCAGGATGGAGACCCCTCAGTTGGTGGCAGCAGCCCCAGCAATGAGCGACATCCATGAATCTCAAGGATGCATTCTTCCATGTGCCAATTGAGGAGACTTCGCAGAGGTATCTGCGGTTTGCATTTTTGGGCCAGGTCTACCAGTTCAGGGCGCTGGTGTCTGGCCTTTCCATGGCACCTCTGATGTTCACCCAGTTTGTGCAAGCATTTGCCGGGCACCTTCACCAGCAAACTGTATGGATTCATGTATATCTGGAGGACTGGCTAATCCGGGCACCATGGCGTCTAGATTCATAGCATAACACACAGACTGTTCTAGAGCTTTGCAAAAGCTTAGGCCATATTGTGAATCTCTCAGAGTTCAGCCTAATGTAGGAGCAGATCTTTGTCTTACTTAGCAGCCAGTTTGACCTGGTAGCCTTCATCGGTCGCCCTTTGGAAGACAGGTGGGTGGGACTTCCTCAGAAGCTCAAGGCGTTTGTGACTTGTGAGCTTTGTTTGGCTCAGCAGTGGCAAGCCCTGTTAGGTTTCCTCTCCTTGATGTTCACCCAGGTCACCCTGGGTCGCCTTCACTGTTGTCCCTTGCAGCATGCAATGCAGGACAGATTGTTGGGAGACAAAGGCTACCAAGCCCCAGTGCTGGTCCTCCAAGAGGACTGCCAGCACCTCCTGTGGTAGACTGTTAGGGAGCACATCATTACAGGACAAATGTTGTTGCCCCTTCAGGCACAACTCACCATGTATATGGACTCTTGTTGTTCTTGGTGGGGAGCCTATGTGGAGAGCTAGATGGTGTCGGGCATTTGGTCTGAGTAGTCTGCATTCCATCACATCTGGTTGGAACTGGAGGCAATATGCTTTAGCACTTCTCTACTTTCAGGACCTTGTGGAGCACAAACACATCCTTGTAATGTGCAACAACAAGACTGCAATCACGTAACTCAACTGGCAAGGAGCTGTGCTCCCGGAAGCTGATGGCACTGGCCAGTTGTATCATGCGATGGTGTTTCGAACTCGATGTCTGCATGCACACGATGCATTTGCCGGGACTACAAAATGTCCTGACCAACCAACTCTCGAGAAGAGGTCAGCCGGTAGGGAGGGAGTGGTCACTCCACCCATGGGTCATGCCAGCTCGGGTACCCCACGTGTGGATCTATTTGCAATGGGTGTGAACACAAAACTTCGGGTTTATATATTGCCTGTCCTGGATCACGGGCCCAAGCACTAGATCTTCTTGCCATAGACTGGAGCAACCTTTGGGCATATGACTGTCCACTTCCACAGATCCTCCAAAGGGTTCTGCAGAAGGTTCAGTCCCACAACTGCAATTTGATCCTGGTCACCCCCTGGTGACGAAGGGCAGATTGGTTTCTGCATGTTCTGGAATTAAGCATCGAGCCTATGCTACGTTTTCCGGCATGGCCAAAATTTCTGGTGCAACCGCAGTAAAGTGTGTACCACAGGAACCCTCAAGTGCTCAACCTCCATGCTTGGCAGTTGTTGCACAGCACATCAGCAATGGAATTTTGTCAGAATGGGTCACATATAGAATTGCCAGAGGGAGACCTCGATCCTCTTCTCTCAGTTTACTCAGCTTGATTGGTGCTCCAGTTGCAGAACACGTCCATGGTCTCTGCACATTGCAGATATTACCGACTTCCTGCTATACCAGTTGGAAGTCCTCGGGAAGAGCTTGAGAGACATGGAGGGGTTTTGATCAGCCATCTCCTGAACCCTGGCAAATATCTTGAACATTTGCATTGGGAGCGATCATTATCTGTCAGCACTCATCGTATCCTTCTACACGGACAGACTGGCATACAGGCAGGTCCTACCATGGTGGGATCTCCTATTGGTCTTAGTCATGTTGAGGAAGTGGCCCTTTGAGGGTCTATAGGACCCCAGATGGGTGGACCTCAACTACTGGATGTGGAAAACTTGTTTTATATTTACATTCACTTCGGGGGCTAGAAGAATCAAGATTTGATCACGCTCTGGCACACGACGATTCCAATGGTCACTTGACCACTCCCAGGTGACCCTGAGGCCTCACTTGGGTTTCCTTGCAAAGAATTAAGTGGCTCGAGATCCTTGTATGGCCTTTAGGGGTTTCACGCTCCGTGCTGTGGATACTGCTCTTCCCACTGGGAGGAGAGTCCTGTGCCCCGTGAGAGGTAACCCTCGGAAGGAGCAAGTTTGCTGACTTTGCGAACAGATCCTCAGGCATCTTCTTCCAATTGCCTGAAGGCCTCTGCAGATGCCAAAATGGTTCTCGGCTGCCGAGCATCAAACTCCTCTCAGTCCAAGTCCACCGGCAGTGAACCTGATGGGAAGATATGCTCGGGCGCAGAGTACCACCTCCCCTGGACATCCGGCTTAGGGAGGAGTCGCCTCTGCTTCAGATAGCCAGACATTGGCAGCTCCACGGAAACCTGTGTGCCATGAGCCTTGGCTGTGAGCTGGTCGTAAAACTCAGCTATCAAGGGCGAAAAAAGTCTGGGCGTATGTTGACGTGTGTCCTCCAGAGATAAGCCCTGACACGACAGCGCAACAGCGCAGGGGATCTGTCACCATGCTGGGCCTAGGGGTAGCGAGTGCCTCCGCAAACGTAGTCACCGCCACAGACTCTGCCTCCAGCTGATTCTCCCACTTGGGGAGAGATGAGGGTGGGACAGAGGCTCATATGCCGAGATCTCAGCGGATGCTGACTGAGAAGTCTGCTGGCTGGAGGGATTTTGCTGAGTCTCCACCAAGCCACTATCCTGAACCTCAGCTGCCACCGACTGAGAAGTCTGCAGGCGAGAGGGGTCCGGAGGGAGTTCAGAGAACTCCTGGGCCAGAGGTCCAAGTGAGAGCTGGCTCAAGGTGGAAGCAAAGAGCTGCTCCCCTGACAGGGACCGCTCAGACTCTGGGCAACAGCAGTGGTGGCCAATGCGGAAGAAGACTGAGCCTCTTCACCCAACCCCTGGTTCTTGTGGAGCTTGAGAGAGTGAGGCAGGGTACAGGTTCGAATGCGGGAACAAGCGGCATCACCAACTGCTCACTCCGGGGCTAAGCCACTGGGGGTGCAGGAGGGACTGCTGGTACTGCTGTGGGGGGAACAGGAGGTTCCACTTGAAAGTGCTGACACCACCAGGGCCAAAGACCCATGAGCAGTGGAAGGGTCTGGGTGTCTTCCTCGTAATTCCCCTATGCCTGCTTCTACAACCCGACCTCTCAGATATGGGAATTCAGGGTTTGCAGTGCCACCAGTGCCTTAGCTGGCACTCCAGGCTTAAAGTGCGAGTGCTTGGACTGGTTAGGGTGCTGGCTTCCCGTACTTCTTGGATTTTAGGTCCTGCGCTCAGACTGGCCGAGGTTCCAGAAAACCGGGGCGGGCACCCATAAGTTTCCACTCCAGATACACCGGCTTGCGTGACTGCTGTTTGTCCGAGCACTCAAACCCAGAGGACAGAGAATTCGACAGCTGCAGCCGATGCTTGGCTGACTTCTTTGGCACAGAGATCAAAGAAGAAACAGCCTGCTGAGAGGGGGCAAACAATGTACACAACATCTCAGCCTCCTACATCATGCTCTGTGACATTACCTTCAAAGCATGGACAACCTTTGGATTGGTGCCAAGAGCAGATGTGGCGGTCTTTTGGGGCACAGTCTTTTGTGCAAGATCCCTATGTGGTGATCTCGTGCTACCTGACTTGCGACTCCGACGTCTCTTCACCTTCTCCCAAGGGGTATCCAGAGTATAGACATCTGTCATCTGGGACTGCGGATGAGCCAAAGCAAATCTACGCTTTATCCCATCAGCCACATGAGACTGCGGATGAGCCAAAGCAAGTCTATGCTTTTTCTCATGGGGGTCTGTGGTGAAGACTCAGTGGAGTCAGTCGTCTCAGCTTGGGTTTGGCGGCTCTTGCAACGTGCCGCCAATACCTCACACAGTCAGACTTTCTCCGTGCCTGCTCACAGAGCAGCCATTTGTCTTCTCCCCAGTCCTGACAGTCTCTGCAAGTTCGCTCATGAGAGGAAACTTGACCCAACTGCAGGCGACAACCATAGCAGTGAAGATGGTCATCTCAAACTGCCATGTAGTGGTTCGTGGAATCCAACTTTTGTCTGCCATCCAATAAGAATGAAGATGCAGACAAAGTGGTCTCCGGATCAACACCCATGGACTGCTTCCAAAAGGAAACAATAGCCTGGTATGCACTGCTTTACCTCTCTGTGTGTTCTGTTTGCTGGGACGCAATCTTGAAAGATCACAGAAATCAGTTGTCTAGCTATCAGAAGATTCCCGGACCGTGAGAAAAGATTTTCCACAGAATAGGACGTGTGTAAAGCACAAAAACAGTGAGTGAAGAAAAGTTCACGGAGCTTCAACTCACAGGCATGCCAGTAATGGCCCTGAGAAGAGGAAGGATGTTAAGGGAAGCATGTGCACTAGACGTCACCATCAGTTCCACATGGACCGAGAGATGGCACCACGGGACCGTCATGTTTTCAGAATCAAGTGAGTAGACAACTCAACTCCATTTTTTGGGTATTATGCCCAGACACAGAGGTCTTGGCAATGGTGGTCGAGAGGTAATGTTAATACGCAACTAATATGTGTTTTCAGATATATATATTTCCATATCTAGAAAAATAATTGGATTAGACTTGGCAAATTTATAGGATATATAGACTATGTTCCATGCTAGAATTTTATTTAAAATCAGTGACCTTGAGGTCACCGTGCCTGTAAAGTTGAAAGAGGTGATTTTGGAATGGCAGGGTATAGCTTGGACATCAATGGCAAAGAGAATTGAGCCTCCAGATCAAAATTGCACTTTTTCACATTGCACATAAAACTGTATTTGGTGACTTACTTTTTTTTCACCGCAAATAAAAATATACATGTACAATAAATAGTGTAAACAAGTACCCACCTTCTAAGATGCAAACAAATGTTCATAAGTTCATGATACCCCCACATGAATGTCTTCATATTTGCACAAAAAATGCATCTCAACTTTCACCCTCCACAGAGTGCTGGGACCAGTTATAGCACTTCTTACATTCCCTCTAGAGATTGCGCAAGAAAGGTGGAGCTGTGATTTATATGTAAATATGTACATGTACTATTTTGAGCTCAACTCTTTTTGGACAGACTGTGTAACCCTCTGCCCCCCCCCCCCCCCCCAGGCACTTACGCCTTGTTCAATTTTGGTAAATGCACCTATTGTATTGATTAATATGCAAGTCAACAGGCTTTCTATTGCTTATTCACATTTTGGACTTCTCTGAAGAAACTCCCAGTCAGATTGATGTCACACTTCGTGGCAATGTCCTTGAGTGGGTCTCTACCAAGTTTGTTAAAGTAGTCATGATCCAGTGATTTTTTTTTTTTACGTGTTTTTTTTTTTTTTTAGCTCTGCTGACCAAAGGTCACAGAGCTTATGCGACCGCTCATATCTGTTCGTCCTTCAGTAAACTTTTGCTTGTTAGCACAATACCATCCACAGTTTTGAAGTTAGCCCAATATAATTTTCAGGACTTACAGGGTGCATAAAAATCTAGGCCCCTTTTGATATTAGTGGCACCACCTACATTATTATGTAATATAGAGGTCAAAATGTGAAAATCGTGTGAACACTCTAGCATCTTTAATTCTTTGTGGATCTTCACGAAATTTGGTGGAATTGTGGCGGAGGTCAAAGTCTAAGTTGCTAATTATACTAGTGGCAGCACCTATAATTTGATGGAAATTATGAGCCAAAATGTGTTTTAACAAGTAAAATTCCATATTTGGAAAAGTAATTTGATTAGACTTGCCAAATTTATAGGATATATAGACCATGGCCAAAGGTAGAATGTTATGTAATACAGTGGTACTTGCTATAAAGACCACCTCTCATGAAAGACTGCACTAGTTTTTAACCCTCTGGACCCTAAGAGCCGATATATCGGCCCTAAACACATTGAGTTGTGAAACTCTTAGGACCCAGAGGGTTAAGACCGCCGTTTCAAGACAATGGCCTTCAATTTCTTTGTAAGCTCACCTGCAGTGAAAGACCACCTGCAATATCTGACCACTTTTGTCTGGCTATAAGGATGGTCTTAAATAGCAGGTTCCACTGTATCAGTGACCTGCACTTTTTTTGTGAGGTTACCATGCCTGTAAAGTTGAAAAAGTGATTTTGTAATGGCTGGGTGCAGCTTGGACATCAATGGCTAAGAGAATTGAGCCGCCAGATCAAAATTGCACTTAAGTATATAATACATAAAACTGTACTTGGTGACCTACTTTTTGTGTCACTGTGACCCAATAATTATGGAGTTTGGCGCTTGTCCTAGTTTATTGTTTATCGTTAATAACTCAAAAAGTTATTTGAACAGACTATATATGGAAAGCTGGAGGTGGGGTGCATATTTTGAATATAACAATTTTTTAATCCGAGTTGAAGGTCAAGGTCAAATGTCCAGTTTAAATATAAGGGTCATCTTGTGAATGCTCTGCTCCCTACAAATCTGGAGATCGGCCCATATAAGGTGTAGGAGTTATAAAGTGTATAAAAATCTCTGTTGGGATTAATGTTGGTGGCACCACCTATAGTATTATGTAATATACAGGTCAAGATGTGAAAATCTTGTAACCGCAATACTGTCCACAATTTTCAAGTTAGCCCAATATAACTTTCAGGATTTTTTGGGTGTACAAAAATCTAGCTGTAACCCATGTCTGCAGAGTAATTGACATAGCTGAACGCACATCTGCAGATGTGCTTAGTGACATAGCCAAACTCCCCATCTGCAGTCAATGACATGAATGCTCCATTTATAGAGTCATTGACATCTACAGAGGCCTTGACAAAGCTGCACATCACACATCTATATAGCTGAGGTCCCAGACTACAAATGTCATCACAAAGAAGTTACCATGGTTACAGTGTACATATTTACCCGAATGCTCTCGGAGATAATTTACTTGTGACCTGTCTGGCAAGTTGATGTGGAAAGACTTAATATCAATATATACACAGTAGAGAGTGTCTGGTGATATGATCTGTGTGCGCGCCATGCTTGCAATTTGATAATTCAGTTCCCTGCCCATCCACCCACCCCTCACCCCCAAAAAAGAAAACAAAAAACAAACAAACAAAACAAAACAAACTAACTAACTTAGATTAAAATGCTCTTGTAATCTTCACTGAACTTAAAAACAAAAGTTGTATTCCAGGATCATGAGGACGCACGTTTATGATGCAAATGGTGCCCTCCTACAGGATCACGAAATCCACCTTCGGCGTAGGCTGCGGCCAGCAACCTTCAAACAAGTCATCAAGGGGCAACTTTATGGCATACATCCCAGTAGTTTAAGGTAAACTAGAAAGAAAGATTTGCTTCAAAGCAAATCTCTCTGTTTGTCTTCAAAATTTGTAAATATTACGGGCTACAACCTTTATCCTTTGGTACTTCACATTCCATTAAGCTTATGGCTGGATGAAAATTTTAAAGTCCAAGATGTAAATTACAAAAATGTGCAGTGTTAAAATAGCTACGATTTGAGTTCAACATGATCAGAATTGGATAAAAATTGACTGAGTTATGGGTAGATGAAAAATTCAAAGGTTCAAATGACCTATATCTTTGACCTTAAGAGGTCACATGTAAATTACAAAAATTTGCAGTGTTACAATAGCTACAATTTGAGCCCAATATGATCAAAATTCGAAAGAAAGAAAGAAAGAGAGAGAGAGAGAGAGAGAGAAAGAAAGAAAGAAAGAAAAAAAGAAAGAAAAAAAGAAAGAAAGAAATTGGCTGTTGCTTAGGGTGGTTTTTTAAGACAGGTGTGTGTGTGTGTGTGCGTGCGTGTGTGTATGCCAACAGTCCACAGGTTTGCCTTGGCACAATCTCAGATGCATTTCGTTGTGTCAGTCATATATATTATATATATATATATATATATATATATATATATATATATATATATATATATATATATATATATATATATATATATATATACATGATATATATATATGTATGTACATGCATGTACGTATGTATATATATAATATTAACTGAGTGAATGTGCTTACCCATGCGAGCAAGTGATCTCAAAAAATACCACACAGAAGTGGACAGGAGCTTGGTTTTACTTTTATTCCGTACTCCTTGATCGCTATTTTGTTGATATAAAGTAAACTTACAAACAGGTACCAGGATTGGAAAAAGAATACCATTTGATTTACAACTAGCAATCCAACTAATTACACTCCAGCAATGAGTATATTGGAGGCTTCATGTCCGTCCATCCAGTATAGTGGAAGAGGTGGCTTCCAGCTAATAGTACACTTTATCTCATATCACCTCTAGTCAACTTTATGGTGCTAAAAATTGAATTACTATTTACCTGTTTATACCAGTGTCGGTATGCATGGTGGAATAGTGTATGAAGTTTTTAAGTTTCAAAGGAGATGTCCGTAACACTAAACTTGTATCTGCAACTAGTCCCAGAATTTTCATTGGATCCCTTTCAAATTTTGCACACTTAACTGGCATTATGTGTGCCAGTGCATATTACATTGCCATGTCCCGGCTTTCATTCTCTAAATTTTTAAAATTTATTTAAATTCTACAGATCCTAGGTAAATATACATGTTCATATTCATGGTTGGTCTGACCTTGTATCCACAACTAGTACCTTGTTTTTCATTGGATACCTTTCAAATTTGAGACACTTCATTGGCATGGTCTAGGCTAGTGCATATTACATTGGCATGATACTGCTGTCATTTTCTGATTTTTTCTGACTTTTTTTAAATGATAGGTAAACATACATGTTAATATTTATGGAGGGGGCTGAACTTGTATCCTCAACTAGTCTCAGGTTTTCCAGCAGAAGTCTTTGAAATTTGGTAGACTTTACTGACATCATGTGTGTTAGTGCATATTACTTTGTCAGGGTGCTGCTATCATTTTCTGATTTTTAATGCATTTTAAAAAATAATAAATAAGTTTACAAATTGGGATTATGTGCAGAGCTGAACTCAGGGTTTATATGATTGTGCTCCCCATTTTCAAACCATGCCAAATGCCTTGGGGATACACTCTTCATGGAGGCTCATATATAAGTGATCTTGGGCGCGGGTCAATATGTTATCATGTCATTGCTAGATGACACTTCACTCTGGTTATGTTACGCTAAATATGCATGGCATATCTCGGATTCACCCAGGTGAGGCCAGCTCACCAAATTAAATGGTTGAAAACAACCTGTTTTTGTCCCCATAGATTCAATGAATATGGAATTTATGTATTTCAGGTGGCCAAAGGCTCAGTCTGGGGAGTCTCCAATAGTTTCCTTCTTTAGCAGAAACTTCACTGGAATGAATGAACACCATCATTGTTGTTGTTTAAAGACTATAAATCTGAAGCAAGAACCTTTGAGTTTGGTGTCAATTTAACTAATAGACGTAATTGGACCTGAACATGATGGGGAAATGAGTTTTCATCAAAGTTATGGAAATTTAATGCATGCAAAACATTAAGTCTTGAACATCTTTAAAACTATTATAGGTACAGATGCCATTCTCTCATTTATGTACATTTTTGCATATCTTATGAATATTGAACAAAAGTCATAGCATTCTAAATTATGTCCAGTGTGGACATTTCCAATTTTGATCTATAGCAACTTCAAAACTATAACAGAAAGAGATGCCCTTCTAACCTCTATGTAAATCATATCTACTACTGAGAACTTAATTAATATAGAAAGTCACAAAATTTTAAACTATGATAATTTGAGAAATTTCAAACTTTATACATCTCGATATATGCAAAACTGTACATTATAGAAAAGAGGTGCAAATCTAAGTTTTAAGTATTATACATGTACTATGTTGTTGACTGCATGTAGTGAATCTAATGAATTTTGAAGATAAGTTGCAGCATGTCTGTGAGGGGCATTAAATAGTTTAGGCCTAAGTGTTGAGCATCTTCAAAACTCCAGGCCCAAGAGGCCATTTAAATTCTAAATGTACATGTATCTTATATTGAACACTGCGTAATGACTATCTAGTGACCTTTGAATAAAGGTTGTAATATTCAAAGTCTGCCAATGGCTTATGTCCATTGACAGGAAGTAGTAGAAAATAGCCCTGATCAAAGGTATCACATGACCTACCCTGACCACAGCATTGGTCAGAATAGGTCAGATGACCTCCTTTTCACCAGTGCTGCCCTCTGCCTCTTGCTTCTTGGCCTATGCAAGTAACAGCATTTCATGGATTTGCAATGTATTATCTATGGTACACTATTAGTATTTTTTTATTTATAATTTTATGGATACAGGCTGAATTTTAGGGGAAATGTTTTTTGGGGAAAAAATCAAAAATTGTAGTTTTGTATCTTTTGAAATACAGGCTTGTGTGTAACCACATTACACACTGCAGCATGACCAGCAGGAGATTCCCCATCATTAGAGATCTGCTGGTTTTGAAGAGCACCTTGCTGGTTTTGACTGACGAAGGCCTGTATGTCTGTGATGAAGACATGGAACCTGTCCCCATAACAATGCATGGCAAGACCAACAGGTATATAGTGTGCAATCAGTTACGGTTCCGAGCATTTGATTTCTTGAATTGATGCCGAAACTGACCTCCCAAGTTTGATTTTCCTGCAGTACAGTTAAGTATGGTTCAGTTAATCCCTCTATTGAATTAGACAGAGACTGTTAAAAAGAATGTCTGAATTAAATTGCAGGTGGTGCAGTTAGTAGTATGGTTCAGTTAATCCATCCGTTGAATGAGGCAGAATTTAGATGTCTTATTTTATGGATGTTTTCAGTGCTAGTAATGACTTGATAACTTTTTGCTCATCTGAAGCACTGTTAAGTAATGATTCCAGGTTTTTATATTTTTCACCAAACAAGCATTTTATCAGATACAGCATGTTCATATTTCTAGAATGGATGGAAAAGAATGGTCCAATTGAGCAGCTTAGCACTGAAATGGTCGTTTTAAATACTAGGCAAGGAATTGATGTCAAGCAGATCAGGGACTGATCATTTATAAGAAATATTTATAAAGTGATTGAAAACACAAAATTTAAACAAACAAAAAATACATGTTGGTGTATGAAACTCTGTTTGCAGTTTATACGGTAAATTATGCAACTTTTGTATTGCACTAATCCTTTTTTTTATTGTTAATTTATTTTAAGGATTACACTCACAGACGAAAACTATCTGTTGAGAGGCAGCTTCTCACTGATGAAAGTGTTGATAGAGAAACATTGCGAGACCAGTCAAGTAGGTCTACCAGGTCAGGTATACACAGGCCTGGTGACCCTCAATAACTTGGTGTTGTCACTGGAACTACCTGAAGTGACTGACAGGTGTGGACATTTCCAACTGTTGTTATATAAAGTCAGCATGATGAATGTAGTGGCAACTATGAAAAGCTGTCAAGTTTCTATAAGTTCAGTTTATATGTTGATAATTTGGAAACATTTACCGGGTTGTAATTGTTTAAATAAGAAGTATGAAGTCCAAACAAAGAGATGACTTCTCTACATAATAAGATATACATACCGTCCATCAGCATTACTTTTTGAGATGTGTGGTACTTCTGCATGATCGAAAACACGAAAATGAAAATTTGCTTACAGACCATCCGTTGTTCAGGACCTTATGTTTCATAAATAATTAAGCTCAACTTACTTCTTAGCAGTTGTCAACTACTTACAGGAGCACACAATTTAACTCATAATTTAAAAAAAATTATAAAAAGTTGATCCAATTTTAACACATTTGAGGTATAGGGAGTGTCCTAAGACTACACTGGACTGACTTAGACTGCCCAGTTACGCTATCAGTTTTCATTACAATGGTAGCATGTTGTACTAATGCAAAGATTTCCTGAAGCAGACATGTTTTTTGCAGAGTTTTGTGATAATGATGGGTCTTAATTTACAATACCGCAAGCAATTACACTTATAAATAATCCAGATAGCATAAAAAAATAAACAATGAACCCTCTTCTCTCATGAGAAGCAGTTAAAAATATTGAAAAATACCAAATATTTTAATAACCGCCCAAAGATAAGGGGTGTGCTTCTATTAGTGTGCTACAATTGGAATGAATATGGTATTCACCAAGTACAACAAGATATATGCCTATTACACAACTAAATTTGTTCATACTCAGTATATTTTGAATATCAGGACATACTTTGCACCAATTTTACAGACTAGTAATTCTTAAGAATAGATGGAATGGGCAAACTTAAGAGTGTGACAGCAGGGGACAGGGGAGGCACTTGTCTGTCCATCAGTACGTCTGTAAATATTTTTTGTTAATCTGCGATACAGTCTACGGTTTTTGTTAACATTCAAGACTTATAAAGGGTAAACTATACAAATCTAGGTTGCTATCAATATTGGTGGCAACACCTAATATGTAAACCAAAATGTGAACATTTTGAGGATGCTATTTTTCAGAGTTTTCTACGAGCAGTAGTCCCTGTCTTGAGAGGTCACCCCAAGGGCAGGCCCAAAGTGGCCTCTCAAGAGAGATGGCCTTTCATTATGAAACTTGGTAGGAATGTCCATCAGACAAAGAAACAAAAATATACTGAAAGTTGGTGGTGCCACCTACAGTATTATGAAATATAGGACCAAAATGAGTTCAAAACATATTAAAAAAAAAGCCCAAAAAACAGTGTTTTAAAAAGTAAGGACAGTGACACCAAATGTACCATAAATATGTGTTGTCATTTAGTAGCTTCATATTGCATAATATGAATGACCTTGACCTACTTTTTGAAGGTCACAGAGAGAGTATATTTCAGGATTTTTTTTTTTTTTTGTTATGGCTGTTGGATCTGAACTTGTGTAGGCCTACATATATCTGTATACCATTACTAGAGCATTACACAAACAAAAGCCTTAGTAATTTAATACAAAGAGAAACTTAACAAACCTAATTCTGTAAGCCCATGTACCATTTGAACACTATCAAGTCCGATATGCTAAGAGCAAAGTCCTATTCCGTACCATTCACTGAAAAACTGTATTGTTCTAAATCATAATAGCAAATTAATTTATGAAAGGGACAAATCATATTCATAAAATTTGAAATTTAGAAGAAAGTTTTAGGCATTATTAGCCTTCAAAAAATCGGGTCATCAGCGGGGAACCAGCGCAAGACTTGTTTCGGTGCCATTAATCCCCGGGCAAGTCATTCTGCTAACTGGCGGCACCATGTTTGCATTTCCAATACAAACATCCTGAGCGGATGTATTTCGGAATAAAGCGAATATGATGTTCCTTAGTTAATAGGCCTACTTATAAACGTAGCCCACATGACATAAATATGATGAAACTACACCTAACACTCATGATTAGGCCTAGCAAAATTGAATAATAAAATAATAAACCATCCCACACTTACCTATTTATAATTTATATTATTTCTATTTATTATAATAATATATTATACATCTGTGGTACATTTTGGTATCACTGGCCTCATCCTTTTTCAACTGATTGCATTTTAGTATCCTTTACTACAGTACTTAATGACCTTGAAAAAATACGTCAAGGTAACAAAACATTTTACAAAATATGACCATGATAGCCTAATGCATGTTTTGTGTAAATTTTGTTACAGTAGCTCTTCCTCAATTTATTATCATAATAACGAACTTTATATAATATGTAACAGTTCTTCACACAAATGATGTTGCTTCCAATTAAAACCACCAGTGGCACTGCCACCTTCTCTTTGGTGGCCATAGGAATTTTAAACCAAAAGATGTGCACTGGAATGCCGAGAATCCATTGATAATTAAATTACCTTTGATGAATATACATGAGATTGAAGCTACAATGTGTATTTATGTTTTCTTTCTTTTTTTTTTTTTTCATTGGTATTTTTTGTTTTTGTTGCTTACCAAAAAGGTTTAGCACATGAGAAGTTAAAATGTATGCAGATTTCTGTGTTGTTTGCAGAGTTTCTGAAGTCCATGTGACTTTTGCAGTGGAGCTACCAGGGAGCCCTCTGGAGGCCTGTTATCTAAGCCGAGAAGGTTAGTGGCATACACATGGAGTTAGAGTTGATCAACCCATTTTCCTTTGTGCACATGATACAGATCTGCTGAATGTGTGTGTTTATCAATGGGTACAAAGTAACATTTTCTGTTTTCAGAAGTTAAAAAAGAAAAAATTCCCTCAATATCAAAATCTACATATGATTTCAATAGATATACATGTACATACAAACAAACTGTAGGTAGGTGGAATCTGAATGCTATAATGGCTGAAGTACTAAACCATAACACGTAACTCATTCCATACCAGTCCCTGATTTTTCCGCATATTTACTAGATTTAAGACAACAATTGCATGTTTAAATTCTTCATGAAAACAGCTTTCGTTCAAGTACCAATATGCCTACAGTCTTAGGTCAGTGGTTCTGGCACTGCCTGGCAAGTCATGCTGCAGCAAGGCAGTTCCAGAACCACTGACCAAGGTCTGTCACCATAGTATGGAATGAGTTAAGTTATGGTTTCATATAATGGAGCTGTATCACAGTGCAAACTGCAATGACAGTATGGATGTTGCAGACTGTTTTACAGTGATGTCAGCTGTGGCAGTATGTATACCTTCCTGTTCAGGAGAAAATGCTGTAACTCTGAACTATTATCGCTTTCAGTTGGTTTCCTTGTGGTGACATCTTTGCATGACCAAGAGGACCGCTTCCCTATAAACAACCTGTTTCATGTCAGCTGGGAGGCTGAGATCCTTGGGGTGTTACCCTGCCTGGGGCGGGGCCCACATAGCCTGTGTCCTGTCTTCCTGGGTGGCAAGGAGGAGGTGCACAAGGCCCACCCAGACATGGAACTTGGACGACCGGGATGGTACGTCTATCTGCAGGATGGACATGGAGGAATCATCTGTATTGTCTTCAGTGATGCCGAAGTTCAGTAGACATGATCATCAACAGGAATGATCTTATCACAGAAACCTGATCTGGACATTAAGCAAACATAAATTATTCATTTCAGTGGCAAGTCATGGGTCAACAGCTGTCCACTGCTGGTGTATTGTGTCCAAAAGGCAGCAAGGAAAGTTATTGATCTGGATCATGTTATCTGGTCCCAGGAACTACCAGTCTGCCAGCACTTCAGTGAACGGTCCAATTTTTTTCTTAGGAATTTGAATCTTGGATTATTATAATTCAGATATGCATTACCGGTACTTTTCTTGTGATCAGTTAAAAAAAAGAGTTGATTGGCTCAGACATTATGTCAGGACCTACAGCTTGGTTTAATTATAGTCCATGGCACTGCGGGCCTCCACAGACTTGTGGCAAGTACGTTATGCAGACATCAGCAGTAGACTACCAACATTGACTATATTATTCACACAGTCATACCTGTATACTTGTGAGGAACTCTGCAGTATATAGGCGATTAGTTCCTGAATTTTGTTGATAACCAATATCAAGGAGTCTGTAGGGAAGCCATCTGCACTTTGGAAGAAGTTTTTGTGGCTGTGCATGAGGCGGCAAAGTAATCTGGTGCCTTTGTACTTCCATTGTGTTGCCGACTTCATATGAAATCATGCATATGGTTTAAATTTCAATATAAATTGTTCCATTCTTTGCTTGTGATGCACACAAAATAGAAATATCCCTTTACTTGTAATAAATCAATTTTTGTCCCAGTACGAACTGTCCTAGTACGTTTCCTTGCTGAAATTGAAAGAAGCAAGCAATGTTTTCCTAAGTCGAAATTTCATTTTTTTACATGATTTTCCGACGAGTTACAATGAAAAGCACCTTTCTGCAAAGTTACCCTCAATGTATCATGGTGATCAAGAATATGCAAGTATAGAACTTTCAGATAAAGTTGGTCACATGGAGGGTGACTTTGGGAAACGAACATGTGCTTTAAACATGGATTCTTGGCAGATTTAGTTCACTTTCAATGAGAACACTCCTCTCCAACATGTTGTCTGAGAGGTCTCTTGCTCTCATGAGGAAAGAATTGGCATGGAAAGTTGAATTCCAAGACAGCGAGCAAGCATGGAAAATTCTGCTGGCAGTTATCCATGCCATGTTAACTTACCCTCCCTCCCCCCCTGACCCAACACTATCTCCCACTAATATTTTATATTCAAAATGCAAGAAAGACCAGTTCTGTACATCATAAGAATAGTATAAGGAAATTAAGACTTGAATACTGGAATAGAAAGTTTAATTGTAAGACAGGGATCATGGGAAATGATAAAAAAGTAGTGTGGGGTGGGTGGGGGAGGTTGTCCAGACCAGGATAATTTACCAACCTCCACAGTAAGTGCTATACTACATTCGTACAACAAAACAGTCCTATTCTTTACAGAAATACAAAAGCATGATTAAATAATTTCCATAGAAAGTTAAATGGCAAAACAGGGAGAATAGAAAATGACAAATTTGGGGGGGGGGGGGGTATTTAGACCAGGATATCTTGTCCTCCATAAGCTTTATCTTCCATCAGTAATTTTTATTTGAAATGCAGGGACTACAAGTTCTTTGCAGTTTATAAAATTTTGAGGTAAGATTCAGTATGTAAAGTTGAATTGCAATACAAGGAGCATAGAAAAGACAAGGTGGGGGTGGGAGTTGACCAGGCCAGTCAACTTCCCCCTTTTCCCCTCCACCCCCCACCAAGTGCTATTTTGCATCAAACTTTATTACATGTGTATAAAATACAAGAAAGGCCAGTTCTTTACATAATAGTATGAGGGAAGACTTGAACAGAAAGTTGAGTTACATGACAGGGATCATGGAAAATGAAAAGGTTATCCAGGCGAGAATAACCTGAGACCAAGACATTGTCTTGGTCTCAGGAACTTACCACTATAAGTGCTATGTTTCATCAGTATTTTTCGTTCAATTACCAAACATCCCCATTCTGTACAGTAATTTAAAAGCATGAGGAAAGAATTGATTGGCATGGAAAGTTAAATTACAAGACAGGGATAAAAAAAATGACAAATTTGGGGGGGGGGGGTATCCAGGCCAGGATAACTTACCCTCTCCCGTAACCTTCCATCTGTAATTTGTATTTGAAATACAGGAGTTAAGAGTTTTTTACAGTTTATAATAGTGTGAGGTAATTAAGATTCAAAATGGCAAGTTGAATTGCAATTAAGAGAGCATGGGAAAAAAAGGTGCATTTACTTCATACTTTTTAGGCAAGATATGTAAATTTTGCTTATTTTAAAATGCTGTTAGATAACCCACATAAAATCTTAAATCAAAAGAACATGAGCTTAGGGACACTAGGACTGTGTGATGGATGGAGATTGTTTAGGCCTGCAACTCGCCCCCTGCCTCCCACAAATATCTGTTACCTTTCCTTCCACAAAAGTTTTAGCCAACAAGTGTCCATGTGAGAGTGTCCATGTCTAATTAACTTGCCATGCCCCATTCCATCTCATAAATATGTATGATGCATTTGTTGCATAAAAAAATACAAAGCAAAGTTAGTACTGGTTTACAAATAAAAAAGAAAGAGCAGCATATGTATGGGGGACAAGTTAGCCAGGCCTTGACAAGCCACTCCCCCCCCCCCCACACACACACCAATATCAGTGTCAGTCTATGTTCTTTGTGTTGTTGTTTATGTTTTAAATCAATCTTTTCATTTATAGTTTTTCATTCTTTCTTTTAAAAATATTGAGGATAGGAATCACATTTATTGATGGAGGAGGGGGCAACTTATTCAGCCCTGGACAATCTACCCCCACCCCATCTTTTAAGTTTGTCGGTGTGCTGACAAGGGTCTTTGAGTTTGTACCTTCCTAGATTCTGAGCTATTGAGAATTTTTATTTCACATATAGAAAATACTGCGGGAAAGCAGTAGGCTTATTTGGATATGTGAGGGTTAGTAACCCAGGCTTGGGCAATCTCCTCCACCCCTGTTATATATTTTGCATTCATTTGTCTTTCAATTCCAGGGATATGTATTTTGCTGGACACTTAGGCTGTTTCATTATGCTCTACTAAATGTCACAAGAAAGTTTTCAAATCAAGGTCTTAGATTTTAACAAGTCTACACAATGATGATCACATATTACTAGTTAAGTATATAATTATGTCTAAACTTGAATGGACCGACTCTGATTGTTCATGTATTATTTCAGAAATTAAAATTTTGCTTTCATATTACAATATGTACATTCTGCATAGTATGATTCCTATGATTTTGTTTCGCAAAAATAAGAATATTCATTTTGTTCTTGATTCAAGAATGCTTGGGCAAGTAAAGAATAAATAATAAATTATGTCACACTGACTATTACTGTTAATATATTACACTCTATGAACAGATAAGTCTGAATCAAAATATCAAAACAACATATTTTTTAAAGTCCAACAGTCATTCATACATTTGTAGCATGAGAAGGATATCACTAATCCATGTGATGTGCAAGATTGGACTGGGAGAAAGTTATCCAAGGGGGAGAGAGGAAAGTTATCGGGGGGGGGGGGGGGGGAGGGGAGGGCGGAGGAATTTATACTGTTACACTAGCACCACTCGTCTTTACTTGGGTCGTGAGCGAGTACGTAGCAGCCTTTGTGCACCGGCAAGGGTTCCCGTTGCACATTTATATGCATGATTGGCTCCTGCGGTCTCGGGACCATTGCCCACTTCTCCAGAACATGCAGCTGGTGCTGGATCTGTGTGTGAGGTTAGGCCTTATTGTGAATCTCCCGAAGTCCAGTCTGACTCTTGTGAGGGAGTTTGTGTTTCTGGGGATTCAGTTCATGATGGGCCCTTTCATCTTTTGCCTGTCAGAGGACAGGTGGAGGTGTCTTGTGTCCCTCTTGAACAGGTTCAAGAAGGCATTGGTGCGTCATTGGATGCGTCTGATCAGCACCCTTACGTCCAGGGATTCTCCGGTTCCTCTGGGGAGGCTTCATCATTAGCCTGTCCAGCTCATCTTTCGAGGTCGATGGGATCAACAGAGCAAGCTCCTGTCCCACATATAGATGTGGGACAAGAGCTTCAGAATCAGCTGATTATATGGCTGGATCAAGATATATCTTGATCCAGCCATACAATCAGCTGATTCTGAGTTGGTAGTCTCGTCGCGTGAACATGATGCCAGGGCAGTCCCTGGTTCCATTCAACGCTGAGGTGACCCTGTTTACCGATGCGGGCTGGAGAGCATATTTGGACTTTTTGACAGCCTCAGGTGAATGGTCTCAGTAAAGACAGTTTGCCATCAATGGGTCAGAACTGGAGGCGATTCATCGTATGTGTCCATTTCCGTTCATGATGTGCGACAATCGTACAGCGGCTGTATCAGGTCAATCCTGGCTGAATCCCAGGGTGATGAAGCATCCGGGGTCTACCCACATCAATCTCTTTGCCAGCAGGGACAATTGTCAGATCAACACCTTTGTGTCCCCATTTCCCGGCAAGTTGGTGTGAGCAATGGATGCCATGTTAATGTCGTGGCAGGGGATATGGGCATATGCCTTTCCTCCAATGCCGCTCTTGCCAAAAGTTTTCTGCAAGATCCGGGAGGAGCGGTGGGAAGTCTTTCATGTGGACCCCTGGTGATCGAAGAGGGAATGATCCCTGGAGCTGACCGTGGAGCCTCGCGAGCACTGCCTCTTCTTCCTCAAGTGCTCTGGCTACCAGGCTCAAACAAATTCCATTGCAACCTGTTGTTTCTCAGACTTCATGTCAGGAGGTTATCACCTAGGGCATTGGGTCAGCCAACTTCTCAAAGGGAGTGGCTGAGCGGGTTGCCTATGTGAAACTTCGCAGGCCGTCTTCTTGAAAGAATTGACTGATCGTGGAACAAGTTTACAGCTTGGTGCACTGTTAGGGGCTTTTTGCCTTGGAAGGCTTTGGCTCAGCAGATAGCGGTCTTTCTTTCAAGTGTGAGGAGGGGTACTTGAAGGTTTACACCATCAAGGAATATAAGTCAGCCTGTTAAGTCCAGGGGGCAGAGTTTATAGGGATGAATCCCTTCCTCTGCTGGCTTGTCAACAGTTTTTATACTGATTGGCCAGTGGAGTGCAATTTTGTGCCATGCTGGGATCTCTCTGTGGTGCTTGGGTTGCTGAGTAAGCTCCCATTCAAGCTAAGAGATTTTGGGTTCCATTGATCTTATATCCTAACCTTCAAGATGGTCTTCCTGTTAGCTGTGGCCATAGCTAGGTGCTGGGCATGGGGAGATACATGCTTAGATATTAGTAGATCCCTCATCAAGTGGTCTGCTGATGGGAAGCATGTTTTTTTCTGAGGCCTCAGGTGGGATTTGTGTCTAAGACACAAGTGACCGGAGATCCATCAACTAAAAGTCACTCACAGTGACAATTTTGAGGTCCGAGCCAGTTCAGGCCCTTTGTCCCATTAGAGAGATCTGGTTCTATTAGAGTAGGGCTGAACCTCCTCGAGCTGGGAGGAAACTTGTTTCCCCTTTTTGAGCAGATGGAGTCCTGGTCTCTGTTGCCTAATACAGCGAAACATCATTATGTTGACACCATCTGTTCCCTGAAATGTGTCAGATAAATTAATCACAATCATAGTAAATGTGCTTTTTGTTTCTTATAGGCATGTCCTTTTATTGGATATATATACCTGTGTCCTTATGGCGAGCTTTCGCCATACCATATCGGGATGGATAAGGAAAATGTTTTCCTTGCCATACTGGATGGCTGGAAGGGATGAAGAGCTTGCACGTCTTCATTCTGTCTGGGCTGCTGAGACTAGAGCATTCTTTGCCTCCTGCCAAATGTTGCACAACACGTAAGTAGAGGATATATTATGGCCACTATTTACATGGCACTCCCATAATACCTTCACTTTCTTCTACCTTGGTAGAAGTGGAGGTATGGCTGTTGGTGCTCAAGTGCTTCCTGACAGCCACATCCGAAAGGTCTTAGGGGGTGCCTGCCCCACCTCCTCCAGCTCAACGGAGCAGCTAGGTGTAAGCTAGCTACCAGGGGGTCCAGGATGGCTGCCTGGTCTGTGGCTCTCAAGTGCTGCAGAGACTCCAACCGTAAGCAGCAGTCAAACTGGAGATTCTCCCTCCTTGGGTATTTGTCAAATTGGAGATGTGAGGGAATGGAGCGACCGAGCCGGGGGGGGGGGGGGGTCCGGGAGGTGGCGGGGCCCCCGGGGGGGGGGGGAATTTTGCAAAAATGGAAGTTGAAATGGTGCATTTTGGTGCATTTTATGTATGAGCTATGAAGGATATGAATGTTGGCCAAAAATTGACCATTTTGCCTACCGAGTCAAACCAACAGGTACATGAAGGATCCAATCGTCTAAATCATGCTTATAAGACACTTACTCACACATATAGACAGCACCATTTATTGTACATTATGCATTGGCAGGTTATTCATTCTGATTCAATAGAAAAATCATACAATATAAACAAAAATGTACACTGTTCACAGGTTAAGGTTGTCATTTTCTGATCAAACTGATCAGTTGTTGCTCTTACAGTGTCTGCTCTTGCAGCATGTAACTACACTTACAGTGTCATAATATGTCGCTTAATTCCTGATTTCTAGACTTTGTTCTAGATTGTACTTCCTAGTGACCACCTTTGCTGTATCTATCAAGCACTTTGACAGTCTGAATTGGTAGCAGGGGATATCGCAATTGACTATGCAGTCGAGGATAGCTGAAGTTGCATCTGTGGTCAAATTCGGCCTAAACTCAGTGTTATTTTTTGCGCACCAGTGAGAACATCCTCTCAACAGAGGCCTGATTGTAAGGCAACACAGGCAGTGTACTAATTGCTTTTGCCAGGCAAGGATACCTGGGATTTCCTGTCACAAAATTAGGATTCGACCTCACTGTGGTTCGAAAGTCGTGCGTACAAGGCTGTGGGGTCTATAGTGTGCCTCATGTAGGATTTATAGTGTGCCTCATGTAGGATTTAAAGCGCCACAGTATATTTATATTGTCGCGCTTTAGATGGTACCAGAGACTCACTGTATATATGTTAGAAGCTAAATCACTTACCTGTGTAGTTTTGTTTCTTGTCAAGGGATAGCGCGAGCCGCTCCAAACAAAAACACGGCAAACATGGCACAAAAGGGTTGATCAACATTTTTTCATGACATTTTTTTTTTATGTTGGGTGGGAGAAAACACAACCTAAGCGGGAGAACGGGAGAAATTAGAAAATTGCCAGAAAAAAACAGGATATCTCCCGCCGAAAACCGGATGGTTGGAGTCTCTGGCGCTGAGTTTTTGGACTAGATTTTTCGGAGTTGCCTCCCACCGCCATTCTGATGTTACATCAGCTTAAGTGACCTATGGTGTTGTAATGTTCCCGTAATAGGAAGTTTTTCAACAGTTAAAATATTACAAAAATATTACCATACATAATTTTAAGGTTCTACATACAGCAGTTCTGTGGCTAAGTTTCAAATTGCATTGGAAAGTAATGGGAACACAGAACCCTGGTCCTCATGGCCACAGTGCTCTCCAGGTCTACAGGGTGGGTGGAGAAGCCATATATTCTAGCTCTTATCTATTATGTGCAGGAATAAAACGAAAAAAGTACTGTAACATTTCAAATTTATGCTCTGTCACCAGTGCACAGTTGTGATATGGCCTGATATGTGATAGACAGTATGTTTTAAGTTTCTCTTTTTGCAATAAAGTTTATAATTTGCTAATTAATACCACTTAATCAATTTGAGTACTTTTTTATCTGCCAAGTTTTTTCAAATGGTCACAATTCAGTTATTTTTTTAACTTTTTATGAACTTTTTTGTTAAGTTTGGGCAAAATATCTCTGAAACCACAAGGTGAATTTTTTCGAAATAACACAGGGACACTTTTCAGGGGTGTTGCGATATGTTTGAATTTCTTATGATTTCATTTTTTTTACCACTTTCGATTTCTTCAAAGCAGTCACTTGTATTCTTTTGAAACTTGATGGAAACGTAACTTGTGGAATGGTCAAAGATGTTCACAGGGTGATGGTATTCCACATCTCTGATGATTAATGGATTTTTTTCAATTTGGATACTCACCAGTTAATTCATACATGCCCATTGATTACAGTGTATTTCAATGGGGATTGCAATATGGTAATTAAGTCACATTTTGACCTTCTCCAAAGCCATCAACCAGATTCCCTTCAAACTTGGTGGGAATGTGCTTTGGATGGGTCTTTACCAATTATTTCAAATGGTCATGTTCCACTGATTTTTGGAATTTTTATACATTTTTCGTTCCATTTTTGGGCACAATCATTTTTAGACAAGAGGGCTGTGTGAACAGCCCATGCTCAGCTGACCCAGACATTCCCCACATTTGCAGCTCTGTGAACGTGGGATAGGATCAAGGTCGCCCATGTACTGAGTAAGTCTGACCTTTATAGAAGAACACCAACATGTACAAAAGCAGGGTCTCTGTTCAAGTAGTTCACAAGTTATAGTGAAGAGTAAAATTCATGTATGTTGCACTGTGACCGCAGAAATGAGGTCAAGGTCACTCGTACTGTGTAAGCATGACCTTCACAGAGAAACATTAACATGTGCAACATCAAGGTAATAACTGAAGACAGATCTCAAGTTATCAAGTGAACAGAAAATTTCATGTCAGTTGTCCTGTGACCTTGGGAATGAGGTCAAGGTCAAAACATCACTGGAGCATGACCGTTTGCATAAAATAGGTAGACACTTATAAAAGGTACATCCCTACCAAGTTTGGTACAAATCTGGCCAAAAATATTTAAGTAATAACCATTACAAGAAATTCCCATGTTCAACTTTCCTATTAAACTTTTTTAAAGATTTAAAAAAAAATCATAAAAATTTCAAAATTCACTGGAGCGTGACCATTTGAACAAACTTGGTAGAGACCCACCCAGGGTACATTGCCACCAAGCTTGAAGTAAATCTGACGGACAGTTTCTTCAGAGAAATCCAAAATGTGAATTACCATTAGAATGCCATTGACTTGCTTAGTAAGCAGGTGCATTTACTGGTAAGTACCCGAAATGAAAAAAAAAAAAAAAAAAAAAAAACATTGAAAATCAGGAATCCACAGCAGTGCTACCTAGTGAACATCTTTGCTTGACCCTTTCAGAAGGAACATATTCACAAAATTTCAACTTAATCTGAGAGAATGTTCTGGAGAAGTGACAAGTAACGAAAACACCCCAAGAATTCATAAAAAATTTGAAAATTGCAGCACCACCTAGTGAAAAAATTAAGAACTAGGAGTCTTCTTATGTAATATCGAAGCAATTGGGTGAGTGGCTGTGTGGAAGATTTTGTAAGATCTGTCCAAAAAAAGAACCAAAAAAATTCATTAAAAATACAAGAATTACTGGAGCTTGACCATTTGAACAAACCTGGAAGAAACCTACACAAGGAACATTGCCAAGTTTGAAGTCAATCTGGATGACGGTTTTGGAAAAGAAGTCAAAAATGTGAATTTGCAATAGAATGCCCATTGACATGCACAGTAATCAATAGGAAAGCTGCGTTGGCCATATTGACGGAGGAGTACCCGAATCGAAAAAATTGTTAAAAGTGAGGAATTCGCAGCAGTGCCACCTAGTGAACAGCTTTATTTGACCCTTCCACAAGGAACATATCCACCAAGTGTCAGCTTAATCTGAGAGATGGGTTCTGGAGAAGTCAAAAATAGCAAAAACACTCAAAAAAATCATAAAGAAAATCGAAAAAAAATCGCAAGGCCACCTGGTGAACAAATTCAGAAATAGGAGACCCCGGGAGTGTCCCTGTGCGATATCAAAGTAATTGGGTGAGCCGTTTCAGAGATTTTTAAAGATTTGCCCCAAAAAGAACAAAAAAAATTCATAACCCCCCCTCCCCCCAAAAAAAATTCACTGTAGTGACCATTTGAACAAATATGGCAGAGACCCACCCAAGGCACAGCCCCACCAAGTTTGAAGTGAATCTGCCAGACCGTTTTGGAGAAGTCGCAAATGTGAATTGTGGATGACAGACAACGGGTGGCTAGTCATAACATAAACATGCGCTAAAAATCTTAACTGTCAAGCCAATTGCTTTGGGATTGCCTAGGGACACTTTTCTGGACCTCTAGACTTGAATTTGTTCAACAGGTGGCTCTGTGATTATTTTTGGCTTGGTGAGAATTTTTGTGTTTTCACTTTTCTGGACTGTTATTCCCAAACCAGGAGTTGGATCCTCTTCAGACTCAACAAAAATGTTGGACTTTGATCTCCACCAAATTTGTTTGGCACTCATAATGTTAACAAATGTTTATTTTGTTAGCCTCAAAGGGAATTCTTCTACATACAAGTTACTGTGATGTAAATGTGAGATTATGACTTAACAACAAACACAGTGATTTAGAAAGTAAAAATTTATTGCCTGCCATACACATACATAATTAAAATGGGAGTGAGTAATCCTCTCCCCACAATGATACTTGTGACAGATGCAGGGGCTCTTGGCATGATTGTAAGATTAAGTGACTGCTTTCTTGCTAAATTGTGACAAATTGTGAAAGCCGTTTTCTTAACATTAAGAGAAAAAAGTGAATGAAGAAAATATGACCCTTTCAGTGCAACATTGGACATTAAAGCACTAACTTTCTTCAGCACACTCCTGACTACTGTGCCATACAACCCTGTAATCCAGGACCATTCTCTCTCTCTCTCTCTGTATCTCTGTCGATCTTGATCTCTCGATCAAAATAAAGGGAGGCTGTAATTGCATAAAAGGTGTTTTTACCAGGAATCTAAATCGGGAATCATTGTCATAGCTCAGATGAACAAATCTTTTTCCAAGAGAGTATATTAATGTGACCTGTATGGGTCACCATGTATTCTGGTGCTCCTGGTGCTTGTTCCTTCTTCCCCTTGAATTAAGACTAAGTCAACAGCTTTCCTTGGGATGGGTTGGCCTCTAACCCATGCCAAGGAAAGCTGTTGACCTGGGACATGTTCTTGATAATGGAATAAAATGGAAATCATACCATGACAAAGTGAAAACAACAGGCCCAGGAGCCTAATGTATTGTTAACATGTAACTGGTTGATCATCCAAAAAATAAGTTTTTGAAATGCATTCCCTCCATAACCCTGATAAAGTAGGTCAAGGTCATCCATATTATGCTAAGTCAAACTTCCACATGATCCACATTTGTGATACATTTAATTGGTATCATCAGCCTTATTCTTTCTCAGCGTATTCAATTTAGTGTCATGTAATTAAGTGCTTAATGACCTTGAAAAATAGGTCAAGGTCAAACAACACATTGCAAAATTTGACCATTGGCCCAATGCATATTGAGCGTAAATTTTTTAGTTCCATTTAATATTTTGTCAAAATAACGAACTGAATGAGTTTTTGTCACCTTTGATGTTTCTGCCACCATCAGGACTCCATATTTTGCTTTCTGTCTGTATGATGTGGCCACAATGGTTGATGGATGTATGTATATGCAAGTCAACATGTAATCATTTACAAAAAAAAAAAAATGTTTCCGGAAACACATTCTGTGACACAAATTTCACGCACCTTGACCATTTGGTGTAAAAAAAATTTTTGTTTCTGTGACCTTGAGAAAGCAAGTCAAGGTCATCCATATTATGCAATATGTGATAAACTTCTCCATAAGATACACATTTGGGGTACATTTGGTACCGTTAGCCTTATTCTTTCTCATCATATAAATTCAGTGTCCTCTACTAAATGCTTAATGACTTTGAAAAATAGGTCAAGGTTATGAAAAGTTAGAGAGAAATTTTAACCATTGGCCTGATGCATACTTGGCATAACTTTTGTAGTACCATCTCAATTTATCATTGCAATATTAATTAATTGATGGGTTTTGCAAACCTAAGCTGGTGGTACTAATTAATGCCACCAGTGGCACTACATGTACCATCACTGCACACGTTATGGATTTTGTCTGTGTAATGCTCCTGTAATGGTACCTTTATATGGAATCTGTACACACAAGTTCAGAGGTAATGACTATCACAAAAACATCATTTTTTGAAATATATCGAATATCACATAATGACCTTGCCGAGTCAGTCAAGGTTACCCACATTACGTAATATTAAACTTTCACACATAATACACGAGTCATGTACATTTAGTAAAATTAGCCTTTGAGTTACCATTTCTCGATTAAGATGATGAATTTCATACGTCATCAAATATTAACTTGTATTTTGTATCCCTCTACAGGTGGCACCACAAGTCTTGTTCTGGTTTTATATTTTGGCCTTCAGAATATTTACACCAATTTCATAAAAATCGACTGAAAATCAAAGATAGTAGACTAATCTCAACTTTTACTTCAGCTGACATGTCAGCTGAGGTCATAGTAATTGGGCCATGTGTCCACAATAAATATTTTTGACTTCTGTGAAACCATCAGCCAGATTCACTTCAAACTTGGTGGAATTACCTTGGGTAGGTCTCTAACAAGTTTGTACAAATGTAACATTTTTTAATGAATTAAAAAAATATTGGGGGGGGGGGGGGGGCAATAGCTTCTCCGCAACCACTCATCCAACTGCTTTGAAATTGCCTAGGGGCACTTCTCTTCTGGGCACCCTTAGAACTTAATTTTTTCAAGAGATGGTGCCGCGATTTCTTTCCTAACTTTTTCTGAAATTTTGTGTGTTAAGGCTATTTTCGACTTCTCCAAAACTGTCTCTAAGACAGTTCTGAAACTTAGTGGATATGTAGCTTTTGGGGGGGGGGGGGGGTAAATTTAAACAAAGCTGTTCATAAAGTAGTGATACTGTTCATTCCTGATTGTAAACAAATTTTTAAATTCAAGCACTTGTCGGTTCATGCATGTGTTCCTATTCATTACTATGCAGGTCAATGGGGATTGCGATGGAAATTCACCTTTTCCTCTTCTGCAAAACTGAACCAGATTCACTTCAAACTTAGCGAGAATGCACCTCAGGTGGGTCTCTACCAAATTTGTACACATGGTCATGCTTGATTTATTTTTAGAATGTTTATGAATTTATTGGCAAAATCTTAAAAAGTCTTTTCGGAAACCACTTAACCAGTGCTTTGAAATTGCTTTGGGACCGATGGCATTGTGCTTTTTCCTTCCTTTTTTTTTTTTTTTACACAAATTTTTTATTTCTTCTCGAGAACTGTCTCAAAGATTATTCTGAAACTTAGTGGATGGGTAGCTTGTGGGAGGGGTAAACAAAGTTGTTCACTAAGTAGTGATACTGCGTGGATCCCTAAATTTTAACAAACTTTTAAATTTGGGTACATGTACTTGTCGGTTAAAGCATGCATTCCTATTGATTGTAAGTCAATGGGGATTGCAATTGAAATTCACAATTTGGACTTCTCCAAAACTGTAAACCAGATTCACTTCAAACTTGGTGGGAATGTTTATTAGGTGGGTCTCTACCAAGTTTGTTTAAGTGGTCGTGCTTCAGTTATTTTTCGATTTTGTATGATTTGAAATTTTTTTTGGCAGAATCTTAAAAAATCTCAGAAACTGCTCAGCCAATTGCTGTGAAACTGTATGAAGACACTTCTGATTAGTTCAACAGGTGGCACTGCACTGTTTTTTCTACTTTTTTTTTTTTAACAAATTTTTGTGTATTCTTCCCATTTTTGATTTTTTCTACAAATTGTCTCTCAGATTGTTCTGACACTTGGTGGAAATGTAACTTGGGGGGAGGATTAATCAAAATTGTTCACTAGGTGGCGATACTCTGGACCTCTGATTTTTAATGAACTTTTCAATTTGGGTACCTGTTGGTTAATGCATGCATTCCTATTGACTACCATATAAGTTAATGGGGATTGCAATGCAAACTCACATTTTTTACTTCCTGTCAAACATTCTCATCCCCCAGACTAGTGTGGGACTTATTATGGGTTCAATGTCAAGGTCAGCTGACGGCGGGCAGCCCTCTTCTTTTCACTCTTAGGTTCTGTATTATGTAATCTACTTAGATACTAGAGTGTCCACCAGCAATTGTTTACAGTCAAATCGATGGAATGACAGAGGGACACAAGCAGTGACAAGTGATTGCATAAGCTCTGCAACATATGGTCACCAGAGTAAAAAAAAAATGCTCATTTATGATGAAGAAAAATCAATGGATAAAAAGTGCCAAGTTGGAGACCTAGCTTAGTCAATGCCAGTGTGCCAAGGAAACCCGTGACCTGGACCATTCTGCACGATTCTGTTTCACTGGAAAAACAGAGCATGCTGGTACATTCAAGCCAGGTTTCACTGTGCTTAAATGGGAGTGGGTTGTCTTTTTGTGTATGTGTATGTGTGTGTATGTGTGTGTGTGTGTATGTGTGTGTTTGTACAAAATTTGAATCTGAAATAACTGAAATGGTAAGATGAGTGTAACTATTTTTTGTGATCAGCACAAAAAGGTTATTTACAGGAAAATAATATACATGTAGAAGTTATATACATGTACATGTATGTACACACACATGCACACATATCATCTACCTATACACAAGCCAGGTCACTTCCATGGTCTTTTCAAAACACAACACACAAATAAGTTTTATGTAGACAACATCCAAATACTTATGCCAGCAATGTTGAATGTATTGGTAGTACCTGATATCCTTAGTTGGGGTCATCCTGACAGTCTTGGGTTTTTTTCTTGCATGAGAGCAGTATTTTTCTTGGTGCCAACCATTCTTGCTTTAACTCCGTATTGTGTATGTTTTGTGTTTACTGGACTGTCAAATAAATATGTTCCGAGTTCTGACCACATTGTAGTGAAAGTACACCAAACAAGAAACTTGCATGTAATTTGCTTTTCAGAGCCCACTGAACATAAGACTAATATATACATGGTACAAATCAGAGCAGTAGAATATTATACCTTGTGATCAAATGATATCCAGTGTTCTTACATTTTACCTCGTATCTTCAACAATGTTGACCACTTCTGATGGCTACTGATAGGTGTTTTATCGGATGATCCACAAATCATTGGAGACCCTGCAGTCTGTCTCTTCCTGATGGTCTGTGGATCCCACTTTACTAAACGATGGTATTCATGGTATCAATAGTGCTCTTTTATCATATATCTTATTTATTCGGAATCTCTTTTTACATACATGTACTATGTTATTATTTATGTGTTCATGGGCCGCTGTGCCATAACAGAATTTGTAATTTCCGAATGATGGATTGCCAAGCAATAAACCCTGAAACCTTACATTTTGGCCTCAACAGTGCAGTCATGCAGCCATCTTGGCTAAATATTAATCCCACAATGCAACAGTGATGACATAGTGTCCTTACATGCAAATTATCAACATTTCAATTTACTATTAAAGTGACAATCGTTAAAAGCTTTTTATTGATTACATCTGGTCTTAGTTGTTTACTGTTACTATTTGAAATACAGTTCATGAAGGTTTTATTGTCAAAATTTGAAAAAACAGCATTGAGAGGTTGGTATATATCCTCACTGTTGCACTCGAGTATATATCAATTGCTGCAAAGATGGCAGCCTCCAAGCCACAATATATGTGCACCGATATTTAGAACTGCTGCAACTTTTGTACTCCTGATCTGATCTGCATGAATTTACATCAACACAATTTAACCGGTACTTCCATTCTAAACTAGTTTCATATTAGCAAATCATATTCACTCCATTAATCATTACCAAAGTCCATTAAGAGGAAGTAATGACTGGATTTGTGCAAGTAGTATCAACTAGAATATGACCATAACACCACAAAGTAGCTCCATTGTATCGATCTTTTCCTAATAACAAAAATATGGAAGCCCTTTGGAATGTCAACCAGCTCATGTCCTGTAAGAAATCAACAACTGTCACTCCATCTAGGATCTACATGTACCCCCCCCCCCCCCCCCCCCCAAAAGAGGACCATGACAATGTCCCCATCAAAGATACAGAGACTGTGTCCCTGGTAATTGAGAGTAATTAAGACTCCAGCATTTAAGGATGATGTTATATCCATGCAATGAGGACTTTGCCACAAGCAAGTAGGTGAGGGGAGCTGTAGGGTGAAGGGAGTTATCGCTGGTCTCGACTGAATGTTCTATAATTAAAGCAAGCCCGTCCACTTAAATGTGAATGTTCAATCTTTTGTTCACCTGCTGTACTGAAAGAATTAAGCCTGTAGCACCAATGCATCTGTCAGTCCTCTCCTCTAAGACGTACACGCTTTCCACTTCAAACTTTTTGCATGATATGCATGGGAAGATTTTTATTTCCATTTACCTAATATAAATACCTGTTAAATATACACATGAATACATTAACAAAAGCAAAATCGTCTGGTGACAAAGACTGCAGACAGTTTCTTGTATACCTGAGACCTGGCCGTTCCGTGGTCACAAAACAAATATATTTTCAAAAAAGTTTACTGGAGTGTGCTACATGTCTAAACACTTAACATGTCCCTGCTAGAAAGTCAAGTAACCATCATTTTCTCTCACAATCTTTCATATCTGATATGTACATAATGGAAGTTGTCTTATACAATATGCTTAATATAAAACTCAAAATAGAATTCTGAAGTTAAACATATTTAAGTACATTTCTCTCACACAAACAGGAGCAACAGTGCCGCATGTTCAGTGCAGTTCAAAACCAAAAAAAAAAAAAAAAAAAAAAAAAAATGCACCAAAGACAATCTCTCTGTACTCCATAACCCAGTCACTGTCCATGTCTAAAACTTTATCCCATGTTTGCACCTGCAGCCCCTACAAACACCTATGTGATTTGCTTTCACGAATCACATTGCCCATATGCAAACTAACCCCGTGTTGTTAGCAACGATGGATCTCCTTGTTCGGGAGGGACTACTTTATTTCTGAAAATACCTTCTGCTTATGCCATGTTGTAGCATGTAGGGATACACCCATATCGCCCCATGGCTACTTTCGCTGCAACGTATTGCTGGGCAGTTTGTTTGTCAACATGAGTAAACACCGGTTTGAAATTAATTATGTATTTATTTCGCTGTAAAAAGGAGATAAATACAAACCATGATAGCTTGTTTGGGTATCTGTTCCAAAAGAACAGACTCCTGTGTGCGTTGGTGTGTGGACACCGCTTTAAGCCTCCAGTTCTGCAGTGTGCCCCGCACCAAAGAATACACTCCTCCGTTTTGTGGGCCCATGACACCCGCACTCACTATGGTTTGTCTTTTTATCTTAATCAATCATATTCCATGCAAAAATTTTGAGAATTCAAGGCTTCAACAGCCAAATGAATTTTCAATGGGTCATCAGCGGCAAGCCACTAAGCACATTTTGCAGCTCTAAATTAACAGATGCAAGTTCCCATAAAGTATATTATTCTCAATCACCTCACTGATATGTATGTTTATAGCTCGTGTCCTGTGGCCGTATTCATAAAACAAATTAAGTTCAAAATTCAGACTAAGTTCAAAAATTGAACTGTAACTAGGGTAACACTCATTTTGTATTTTGTGCATAGAAAATAATGTTAATCATCCACATGCTTCGAAGGAAGATGCTAATTCATGTCGGATAAAAGTGTTCAAGACTTTCCTTTTGTGTAATATGAATTCATTCAAAATGGACATGCATGTCAAAGAAAAAACAGCGGAAAAGTGTCTCAAGTGTTACCCTAGTTCCAGTCCAATTTTTTTATTTAGTTTTTTTTTTTCAACTTAGTTTGGTTTTATGAATATGGCCACTGGCCAAAATATGTAAAGAAAAAAAAAAGAAAAGATACTTAGTCTGGCTAATAAAATTCTGCAGCAGCACTCTGGGGTTTTACTCTTTCTCCCTGGCACAGCACTGTGTTGGTGAAAATCAGTATTTATCATCCTGCATGAAAATAAATCTTACTGTGATAAATTGTGGAATCGGTCATGTTTTCCTTGGCATGTCTTTGAAATATAAATCTGATGGGACTTGAATACAGGGTGGTTTTACACAGAATCTGGACCTGGCATCTTTATAATGACACCAGCAACTTCAGTTGTGATAAGCAACAATGAAGTAAATTACGTACATGTATTTACTTTTGAACAATTATGTGGAAAGTGAGGAACTTTGTATGAAAAGTTTGCCTGCACAGCAGCCCTAAACTTGTAGCCCTGGCAAGACAGACATGTATCATTGTTCCTGTTTGTGCTTGATGAGATAATCTGCCTGCAGTCTCCGACGTTTCAGACAGCAGTTTATCAAGCAAAACAAACGAAGTCTGCTGTCTTTACACTGACATAACTGAATTGTCTTGTGGATACCCATGTTATATATTCTGAACTCTGATCCCAGCCCATTTTTACACCCTTAAAATTTTGGCCCCACAGTCTGAAAACAAATTTTTGCACACTTAACCTATATAAAACAGCACCCATTGCATACCAAAAACTAGACAATACCTTTGTTTATTTATCTCTGTAAAATAACATAAAAAAAAGAAAAAAAAACGAAAAAAAGTATTCCATCACAACCTGACATTTGTTGTGAAAAATAATTCCTGCTAACAAAAATGCTAACAGAATGCTAAACCCAGTTGATGAACTTTTCCCCTCTTAATATGTACTATAAATTGCTTTAATCTTGCTGTACTCTTATTTTCGTTTATTTCGCTGATGGAACCAAACCGTGAAAATAAAAACGCAGTGAAATAGTATTTCAATATTGTTTGAATACGAATTATGTCCAAAACAGCAAAATTAAAACTGCAGTGAAATGTCAAAAAAGACCAAAATTGTGCAAATTTATACACATGAAAATAAAGCAATTTACAGTACATTATTAATTTTAACAAGATTTAATTCCTACTTGATGAAATATTCTTCAAGTAATAAGTAAAAATGTAAGCTGAAAACAAACATACGCATGTGACAAAAACACACCACACTATCAACAATGCATAAATTCTATGAACACTATTTACAGAGCCCTGTATCTCTAATTTCATTGCAGGTTGACCAGTTAAAATCATACCACCCAGTTTAACCCACACTTAAATGAAACACATTAAAATGTACACAGCTCCTCCCATATTGGAACCCATGGAAATACTGACTTTGATAAAATCTTTTATCACATTCAGTGCCCCAATACTATCTCAGTCTTCACCAACTAATCATTTCGATTTCGTATTTAACAATATATATACAGATATGCAAATAATTTAATGTAGTTCAACTAAACTATTAGCTGCAGGAAATTTGCTGTAAAGGAGCAGTACATGTAGAGCACATAAATTAGCTTCCATCACGTCATATTTCGATTCTTTCACATTTTTACAAATAAATCTCATATTTCAGGATCACCATAAATGAACAAAAAATTTCAGACAGCAATTTGCATCGAACTCAATTGCCAAAAATTATATACAAAACAAATATTGCACCACAAATTTGATATACTAATTACAGAGATCTTAAAAAGTTTGCTTTCATCCCATTCCAATTCCCACTATATATTTCCTGGCTCTATGATACACCATTCCTGATTATCTACTGGAGAGACGTTTTAAAATACAATTACGTGTACAGACAAAATATTGCACAAGAGCTGAAAATTCCTTTGTGATCTTTGGCTTTCAAAATCATTAGAATATGATCATACTCTTACTTCTTCTCTTTTCCACTTTGCATAATACTCCATGTGACCATATATTAATCTACCGTGATCCATTATCAAACAAACTTTGTCCACCTGCTGCAGATGTGTTTTAATATACAACACCTAGAAACTAGCACCTGATTTGTGGACATTGATCTGAGTATCAGGCTCTCTGTAGCTCTTTCTTTCCTTGCTGAATATTTTATAATCTCAGGAGTTTTGGAAGAACAGACAAATTTGGCAGGGTGAAGGTCAGATTTCACAGCTGTATTACCAAGTCCTTGTGGGCTTTATTTCTGTCCATGCCAAAGTGATGGAGGTGGAGAAGTTTCCACACCTGACGGTCCAAATCTCTGAAATGACAAACCATCGAGGTCAACTTTCCTGTGCAATCATTAAACGGATGACAATTCATACACCACCCTCAACCAGCATGGCCAGTGCTGTCTTTCTACTTCACAACATATGACATAGTAGCAGTGACTTTAGTACGGCCTCACATTATTCTGGACACTAAAAAGAGCTACAAAGTTTCCTTTTGTGACAGATATAAACTGGACATTCTTGTCATTGAACTGCAGCAAAGCTTTACAGCCTCAATGTTAAAACAGCAATTGTGAATTCACAGTGAACTAGTGATTTCTACTCTTTAAAACAAATCTGGATTCAGTTTGTATATTTTGCACTTGCATTAAATTTGCAGCAAATTATACAATGTACTATATATTTAATAAGAGGCCTATGGGCCTAATGCTCCGCTGACATATAATCTGATGACCATCACCAAAAAGTCATTTCCTCAAAAGCATTCCCTCCTTGACCTTGAGAAATTAATCAAGGTCATCCATATCATATCATATATATATCAAACTTCCAAGATACACATTTGTGGTACATTTGGTATCATTCGCATTATTCTTTATCAGGATATTGAGTTAAATGTCCTTTTATTCAGTGCTTAATGACATTGAAAAATAGGTTCAGGTCAAACAATCATTGGGTCGTGGTGACCCAAAAAGTAGGTCACCAAGTACAGCTTTATTTACAATGTACTCAAGTGCAATTTTTATCTGGAGGCTCAACTCTCCTTGCCATTGATGTCCAAGCTATACCCTGCCATTACAAAATCACCTCTTCCAACTTTAAAGGACTTTAAAAATAGGTCACGGTCACTCATATTATATAACATTAGCACTGGACATGATCTATATATCCTACAAATTTCAAATGTTTAATTCAACTATTTTTTTAACATTTGGAATATCTTATCTTTCAAGGCATTTTGGCTCAAATGTTCAGTCAAAGTATACGTAGCACCAATAGTATCACACATAACTGACATTTTGATCTTCTCCACAATCCCACTAAATTTCATGAAGATCTATATACACTGTATAGAACTTTCAGGATGCTAGAGTGGTCACAAGATTTTCACAATTTGACCCAAATAATATTAGGTAATGCTGTAGGTGGCATTGAACTTGACCTTAATTTTCATACACTTGGTAAGTCCTCAAAATTAAGAGGGGCTATCTTGAAAACTGTGAAATATTTCATGCTAACAAGCAAAAGTTGAGGAACAGATGGACCGAAGGGTAGGCAGACAGACATGTCATTGAGTGATCACATGAGCTCTGCAATCTATGTTCAGCAGAGCTAAAAAGCAGGTCTCAATGTCCAGTTTTTATTGTTGTTCCAAATAAACAGATGTTTGAAAGGTTGGGGTGGACTGTGGGTAGACACAAAACTTTGTTGCTCCATTTCATACACACACAAAAAAAAAGATAAAAATAAAAAAAAACAAACACTGGCAAGATTATTACCCATGGATGGTGACCTATTTGTGGATATATATTCTATGATGTAGGATTGCTACATATTGTTCCAGCAGTATATGTACAATTTGTGCCAATACAATATCGGAAGGATGCACTGTTTTCAGATGTTTTGCAACTGCATGTGCAAATTATTTTCCAAAGTATTTTTTGCAAATTATATTAGCTGAATTTCATGGCTGATATGTCTGAAGTGAAAGCACTATATTGTAAAGTGCCTTAGTGTGTAAAACTTTATTTTTTGACGCATCTAAAACAGAGTAAGCACACAGTCACATATTTGAAAGTGTCAGTAACACCAAAACCTACCCATCTTCCACTGAAGTAGGAGGGAGGCTTCTCCACTGGCACAAAAGACCCTTGCTGCAGCTGACCCTTCACTGACAAAATAGTACACTGAGAATATCATATGTGTATTTTAACATTTTCAGGAGGCAAATTCAGATACAAAAGTGCTTTTTCCAACATTGATCCACTTCATACATACATACATACATACATACATACATACATATATATACATGTATATATATAGTAGTGCATCACATCTGGTAATTAACAACTCTTATTTGGACCATCCCACCACATGTGCATGTACCAAATAAGGCCATGCAAATTAAATACCGAGTTTCTAGATGCCTTTTAAAAATTGAACAATTTTTGTTCTTCCATGAAGAACGTGAACAAATGAAATAGCAGAGGAAAGGCTCCAAAACTGATGTGGCTGGAAGCTGAGACACCCTCCCACCCCCCACCCCCCACTTTTCTTGGCCTATTAAATTGAACACGTAAGCATTTCATTTGGTCCAAAATAACACAGAACCTGTTACTCTTGGTTTGAGATACTCTTACTATTGCCTTACATCAAGGAAAACTTCAAATAATTTCTACATACGTTCTCGTTTTTTGAAAAAGGCAGAGAAATCATGTTCTCAATTTTCTCCAAATGTGTAGCTTATTATAATCAGGTAGAGTCTGCAACATCATAATGGTGTCCAAGTAAAATGTCAGTCATACATTGCTGCAAAGTTACAACCCATGTACATGTACTATGGATAACTTACATTTTAGGCGAGTGTGCGACTTCTGTAGCTCCAGATCACTAAGCGCTCTCAGACACTCCAAATATGTACGTCTACATGTGTGGTCTGCACATGGCACAGGGAAGCGGGTGTCCTGTTGGTAACAAACACTTGATAATACTCCATCTACTACAGCAAAATAGTCTGCTATCAGCATTAACACAGTGGCACCTAACATCATCCAACTTAAATAATACCAGAATGGGTTTGTTGTCATCACAATTGTCGGCTTCTACGCTGTCTCTGCCGATAATCTAATTGTATGCCATCAGTCACCAGCTTTCCTCAGCACATCAAAGGCACTCTGTGCCCAAAGTGTGCCCAGGAAAGCAGGACCATCTTGCTGCACAACTTAAAGAAATCTTGACTTGATGTCATCTTAATTCAGTTATATGTTCTACTTTACAGGACTACCATTGCAAGTGTTCATGGTTAACTGAAGGGAACAATATTAAGTCATTTTATCTGCTTGTGTCCACATAAGGGTTGCATTAGCTACTACTGCTACATGGGCAATTAGAAGAAGTTGTTCCATCAGAGATATTTTGAAATCTTTTGCATTTTGTGCATATTTTCTCCCTGTTTCATATTTTCTCTTTTTTTTTTCATTATATATATATATATATATATGTATTTGCCTTGAAAAACATATGATGTTTACACGGAAATTTCAAATTCGTCCTGCTAAGATACATTTATTTTCTTGGCAACAATGGTTACTCATTATAAAATTACTAACATGTTAATATTTTATATGACAGGGACTGCATTTGATTCATGTATGTACATTAATAGTCATAATAAAATACATACACATCTGTAGCCAACATATTTTCTCCAAATAGTTGGCATACAATGATTTTTATTTTTTGCTTGTTTCAGCACAGTAATTACAGGTACAATTAAAGGAAGATTCGAACATCCATTTTCCATGTGAGGTATATTTGGTTATAATATGTCAACAAGGAAAACCGAGGTCTTCATGCAACACAGAACATTTTCAGGTAATCCTTAAGAAATCTTGCTACATACATATAAAACAAACAAACCATATTAAAATTTTTGTCTTCATTTTACAAGGTTCTCGTGTTCATCTGAAATAATACTTGGGAGTTACAAGTGCTCAGACAACAGCCTAAGCTTCCAAACAGGTGGACATACAAGTACCTCACAGACCATGCATACCTCTACTGAGAACAGTTTTTCTTTTTTTTTTTCATCTTTATTGGGGTGTGGTAGCACTTTACTTTCTTTTGCTGCTAAATTACAGCAAATTGAATCTTCTACACTGTTCTAGATTATAGGACTCTTCTAACTGTTTTGGAACCCTTATAAAAACTGTTTGCATACTTCTTATTTTCAACAAATACAAAAGGAAATCCTGCATGAAATCATACATGGAGTAATCTCTGTGTTATATTTTGCAGGTTTCATTTGCTGGCCCAAACACTTTTGCGTGAGCAATGGTCATTTCTGAACGAAAGAACTAGGGGCCCATTCCAGCTCATCAAGCTGTGACAGAATTCAGCTGGTGAAAAAGTAAAATTATGAATTTTTTTTTTTTTTTGACATTGCATATTTATGTCGGCAACTCCAAAACTGCAGCAGGAAAGCCACCAAAGCATACAAGCAAAGCAAACCATGACAGCCACAAGATACAGCCTACCCTCCTCCCCTCCCCCCCCCCAAAAAAAAAAAGGAAGCAGGACATATAGCTTTGCTCATGTTGGTCTGCTTGTCTATCAGTGGGTCGGTAGACCATATGTCTCATCGATGAGCAATGCAGGGTTGCATCTATAAGCCTCAAACTTGGTAGGGTTAAAGATCATAGTCAGCTGATGACCCCTGTTGATTATGGGGTCAACAGGTTAAAGGTCTTGCTCTTGAGGACCTTGACAGTGAAAACATAATTACATGACAGTGGTTGCAGTCAAACTTGATAGAGTGTTTTATTATGGCTAGAAGATGACCCCTATATTGATTTTGGCTCATCAGGTCAAAGGTCAAGGTCATGATGATACAGGGAACAACTATCTAATGTTCAAACAATAACTCAGCGACGTCATTAACATATTGATAATGTGGAGGGGCATATATACATATGTGCTTTGCACATGTCTTGTTTACAGATAAAATTTTATAATTTATGTTATTTTTCTTTCCCATTACATACCATATCAAATAATTTCTTACAGAAAAATGGTCTATCTGAGTAAATATTTCCTGTGAATAGTACAATCACCTGTGGCTGGAACAATATTATGTAATAGTGCATGTGTGACCAAAAGCTTCAAGAACAAAAATTTATGCACTTCTCAATCTCACATTCAAAATAAACTTAAAATCTACCAATCTCTTGGTGTGTTATTTCATTGCTGCAGATTTTGAGTGCCGATATTATATTTCAGCAGCTTCTAAAATCTTATATTTCCTGCATATGTTCCGGCCATCACATCTACTTTGTATATTGTACCAGTCACAACACTAAAACACTGGTTACCATACACCTATGAAACTTAGTACAGCTTTTTTTCCAATGATTTGTACCAGAAATGCATGTACAGTACACAAATGTCAGTGTTTAGACAGTTGGTACAGACAGGTAGACCATGTAGATGGCTCCTTTGGCTTCAAACTGTCATCTGTCATGTGCAAACTGACAAAGTCCTGTGATCAAACCATTGCCCCTTTTTCCAATGTGACTTTCAGTCAGTGCATTCCCTCCACCACTCATGCATGTGTTGAGCCCCTACAACTACTGATGGTGGTGTTAAATACCTCACATGGCCCTTGGTATTGCTTGCCCACACAGTTACCTATCAGTTCTATTCCATACAAGATGCTGCAAGTAAGTATTCACACCAATGGCATGCATTTTGGTTATTTACAGGTAGTCTCTTCAACTGTAGTTTTTACACTCTAATCTACACATGGCTGGACCAGACATGCATATATTAAACCTTGTTACACAATGCATAGCAAAATAAGATGTGGCTGGCTTTGACTCTCTTCATGCAATGGCTGTGCGCCAATACAACCTCCCGGGACAGCCTGCCACTCTACACCTGTGGTCTATCATGCACATGGCACCATGATGGTTACAGCACAAAGATTACATGAAGGAATATGTTTTGTAATAATTCAGTATGTACAATACACACAGTGCCCTCACACGAACTATTTGAACAAGTGCGCCCTCATATGGGTTCCTTTGGCTGCATGAACACAATTATCTCCAGCTGTCACACACGTACAGTCTACACTGCACATTAACATAATGGTTAAATGAGCACAGTTGATGCCTTGTGTGAATCACTCTCCCTGTACTCTGGACACAGACCATACCACCTCTGCCTGCAACAAAGACTACCACGAAGCATACGACACTGATCAAATTCAGATACATGTAGCCTACACAATAGGTAAGATCAAGATCAACTGGTTCATGTGGGTTCTCAGGAGAGGGATCTGCAGGCAGCTGGACCAGGTATGTGTATTTCCATTAGTTTCAATTGTAATTTGCACCTATGTAGCTTCTAAACTGCTCTACCTAGAAACACAAAATTTCTTGTGGTAAATGGTTCTATATGGTTAATAGATACTTGACCTTGTGACCTACTTTTGTTTCATGACACACCTTTAGGTCATGATATATATGTGAAGTTTCATTAAACTAAGTTAAATAGTTGAGGAATTATAGCCCCGACATGATGTTATGAAGCTATGTCACTGTGACCCAGATACTTGACCCACTTTTGTTACATGACAAACCTATGAGTCAAGATGTGTGTGCATCAATTTTCCTGAAAGTAACTATTACAGTAAGAACATGATTTTACCACGATATACCACCGTGACCCACATATTTAACCAGTGACCTACTTTTGTTGCATGACACACCTTCATGTCCAGATGCACCTGTGTGTAAAGTTTTATTAATCTGAGTTGAAGGACAAGCAAATTATAGTCTGGACATGAACGACTATATTGCTGTTTTATATAAAGGCCTCACGATGACCCAGATACTTGATCTAGTGACCTACTTTTGTTCCAAGACACACCTTTGGGTCAAGCTATGTGTGTGTGTGTGATCTTTCATGAAGCTAACATCATGAGTAAAAGAACTAGAGCCCAGACACGATTGTCTCAGGATATACCAGTGACCCAGATATTTGACCTAGTGACACAGATCTACTTAATGGCACACCTTGGGTCAAGATATATGCATGTGTGTGTGTGTGAAGTTTCGTGAAACTAAGTTCAAGATTAAAGGAATTGTCGCCCCGACACAAATCTTTTCAAGAATATGTATCTGTGACACAGATATTTCACCTAGTGACTTACTTTTAGTACATGATACATCCTTATGTCCAGATGCACTTGTGTGTGAAGTTTCATTAATCCAAGTTGAAGGACAACAGAATTACAGCCCGGACATGAAGTGCAGTGTAGTTTTACATGATTGTATCACTGTGACCTAGATACTTGACCTAGTGACCTAGTTTTGTTTCATGACACATCATTAGGTCAAAATATGTGTGTGTGAAGTTTCATGAAACTTAAGTTAACAGTAAAGGAATTATAGCCCAGATACAATTTTACAATTGTAACACTGTGACCCAGATACTTGACCTAGTGACCTAGTTTTGCTTTATGATACACATTTAGGTCAAAATATACGTGTGTGTGAAGTTTCATGAAACTTAAGTTAACAGTAAAGGAATTATAGCCTGGACATGATTTTACACGGATATGTCACTGTGACCCACATACTTGACCTACTGACCTATTTTGGTACATGGCACACCCTTATATCTAGATGCACCTGTGTGTAAAGTTTCATTAATCTAAGTTGAAGGACAAGTAAGTTATAGCCCAGACACCAATTGCAGACGGACGAAGGCGCACCCTTCAGACCTATAGATAGAAAAAGCGATTACTATATGCCCCTCTTCTGGTAGGAGGGGGCATAAAAATGATGAAAAAACATTGTTCTAAATGCAGTGACTGCTCTGATTATAAGATGAAAACAATAATGGAAAGTAAAAAAATATGTAATTCTAGCCCTCTTGGCTGAAACTTTCTCAAAAGAATGGGCACATGAACCAGCCACTTGTAGGGGAACTGCTTTTAGAATGTCACAGTTTTGCACATCTTGAGTTGTGTATGTGTTCTCAACTTTGTGCAGGGACTTACAACAGGAACTTTAAGAGACAAATTAACAAGCAAGATGAATTTGTATTTGAAAAAAACAAAACAAACAAACCTGTAATCATGCCATACATGATATCCTAATAAACTACCACTCGGACCTGTTTTCCAAACTTATGTCATAGTCACATAAAACAAGGGAATTAACACAAGTGTGACTGTCACAGTCCAGAGATTTTAGTAAACCTTCTTTTCTCTTTCACACTGCACTAAATAAACTGGATCATTCCTATTTAATCCCCACACTGTGTCACTTGCAAAACTGTTGCAAATATTTTTTAAGTTTTAAGTTGTGCACCTGCAAAAGTGATGATGTAAGAACACTGAAACTGACATGGAAAAAGAAAAATTACGAACTGACACAAGGATGTTCACAACATGGCAAAGTAAGACAAGGCTAACAATGGACAACAGATTTGGTAAAACATGCGATAAAAACAGTATAAAACAGAAGTGATACACAGAAACACACAACTGGCTTATGACAACATCAAATGACAGCAAAGTTACCTGGCACGGTCCATCAAAAGTATTGCCTACACAGGCACCTATCATGTCTAGTCCATAATTCAGCCTGGAATACATCCGACAATACTGCATACCCAGATACATTAACCCTGACGGACTAAATGCTGATGTATCTGCAAGCAACTTTCCCCATGAAAAATACGAGAAATCTCCTCCTCCTACATTTCTTCTCCCTTTTTATTTGATTTTTTAATTATTGGTGATTACCAATTACATAACTCAGTCTTCTGAGCACGTAACTTTTAGTCTCTAAGTAATTAGCTTTTAAAGTATTTTGTCCTTCCCACACTGAGAATATATACACCATTCAGATGCAGTAAGCTGCATGTATATAGATTGCCTGTAAAAGGTCTTCTGTGGTATCCAAACCCAATCCATTCCATGTGTAAACAACACACAAGATGCTCCAAGTCTGACAGAGAATGCTCAAAATGCTGCACTACCGTTGCATTTATCATAAACTGATGGAGAATATTGATTTTTTTTTTTATAATTATGAAGGTAGTTTATATCACATTAAAACACTGACAGGCTTTAATAATCATATGGGATCCAGAAAAACATGCAAAAATCGTTACGATCCTGTCTCGGATCAGGTAAAGTCATGTACAGCCAATATGCCACTTTGCAGTAAATTACACCTAATATCAGCTACACATATCTCAGCATTTTGACATGTTTGTAGTTCCAACAACAGCTGGAGCTGACAGGACAGCAGTGGACAATCTTGGCACAGAAGTTTACTACAGTTAGTTTCTTCCCAATATATGCATAAATACACTGGAAACAAAAATGTAGCAACTGGTGTCCCAATACAAGGCAGATAAGCACTGGGTGCTTATTTCATTACTCTATCTTTCCTTATATTATCTCTTTAGATGTTACGCTAATATGATAACAAACTGGCACCAGGAATACAGCGTACTTAATTTGGATCATATGTTAATCACTTGTATTAACTGACTGATTATTGGGGATAAAAGGAAGTGACCTACTTAGCTGGCTGCTTGCATCGACCAAAGTCCTTGACGGTCCGTTCATAATTCATTAACATTGCCATCACCTGTCACCAGAAAGAGAGGAAATCACATTATTGCTTACATTGATTGATTATGTAAAGGGACCAATACAGGATTAGCCCATAGCTGCACGGTCACCCAAAATTACACATAGCTGTTTGCGCAGTTTGATCAGAGTTGTGTAAACAGAAATGCTGCAAAACAGGAAAGACACTTTCTTGTAGAATTATTTCAGGTGTCAAAATTGTGTAACATGGAGAAACTATGAGCATGCTGGTGCCATTCCTTTAAAAGTAGGGACAAGGACATTGCAATATCATATTCATTGTACATTTCCCTATGGGAACTACACGTTACTGCTGCACAGTTAAGCTAATGATGCACATAAGTACTTCAGTCCAAGTGAACAATGCATTTTGTGTTTCAGATGAGCCATAACCCTAGAATATCCTCACCAGGGAAAATTAAATACCATGCTTATCAGAATAATTAGCACAAGAAAATCTTAGGGAATAAAGCAGTGATCGTATCTATACCTGAGGTGGCCTTTGAAGTACTCCTAGTAAGATTGGTAGAATTATCAAAGAAGCGCAACCAACATGAAGATGATATTAACAGGAAGGATCCTGGAATAAACTACCACAAACAGTTTTCTTTCATGGGTACAGCTACTTCCCTTCATGGGTGGTTATACTTTCATTAACACTTTCCCCCTTGAATTAAGACTGAGCTAACAGTTTTCCTTGGCATGGGTTGGGCACTACGTGCCCAACTAATGTCAAGGAAAGCAGTAAACCTGGGGCATGTGATCTTGATAGGTCTCATCTACAATTATCAGTCAAATTGTTTTTTATTACTGTTGAAATTAGTTAGAAACACTGAAGCGGAAATTTGACAACCTGCCAGTTTTAGCCATTTTAAGGGGTAAAAGGTTAATGGGTACAGCTACTTTTGTTGAGACAGTTATTTTTCTTAATGGGTACAGACAGCTTTCATGGCAAGTACTGTGAAAACATGAAATGAAATTTTCAATTAAAAACATTTATAACAAAACAGAGGGAGGCCACATTTTTCAATTTGATAAGCCTTTTCTATAGTCTTGCAGTTGACTACATTCTCATCAGACTTTCATTGAACTCCCCAACTTGAAGGACCAAAACAAATAGCTTCTGACATGCGATACAGTTGCCCCCCTCTGTACACTCTACTAAGACAGTATACAATGTACCAAGCATTTTCCAATGTTTATTCGTTTGCAGATTGTAACACAAAAAGACAAATAAAACCAAAAAGAATCACTCTCAGTACAAATCAAAGGCATGAGAAGACAAGCAGACGCTTAACCCATTCAGTCTCTCAAAGATTTACCACTCGGCAGGTGTGCCAAAACTACCATAATATTCCCCTTAAGTGCTAAGGAAAATTTCAAAATGAGAAACTGATTGAGATGCATGTTTTGAATATCATAACATTATTCTGCATGATAAAAGGTGCAAATATTGAATAGCTACCTTAACATTTTCTGGGCCATAACAAAGGTGGGGGGGGGGGGCGGCTTAAGGGGGCAGGTGTTTCAAAAACTGACAAAACCATACATGTATATGGGTAACTGTACACTGACCTGGAAGGCAGCAGGCACTACCTTGTTGAGAGTGACATCCTTGGTGTCATAGTCAATGTAGTCTAACTGACCACCTCTTAACACTGAAAGACAGATCAACATGGACAACAAAGCATCAGTGGGACTGTACATTAAAAGACACGTTACCGACAACATTCTATCACTTATACTTAGCCAGAGTTATCCTGATAATAGACTGCAAATGCCACTTACGTGTGTTGATATAAACTGGTTTTGTAGTCTATGACTATGTGTATACCATCATAACACATTTTGCCAATAACAGCTAAAACCGGCTCATGGTCAAATGTCATCTGCTTCAGTGTTTTCAACCAATTTCAACAGTAATGAAAAAAAAATTGACTGAGAATTATCGATGAGACCTATCAAGATTACATGCCCCAGGTGAACAGCTTTCCGTAGCATGGGTTGCGCACTTAGTGCCCAGCCCATGCCAAGGAAAGCTGTTGACTCGGTCTTAATTCAAGGGGGAAAGGGCGAACCATGTTACTGTTACTTGTCAAGTAAGTATGATTTGAGTCTTCAGGCTCTGTTGTTTGGTGCCATCTTTTGTAAGTTTGTATCTTTTGATGTAAAAAATGCATGCACAAATTCATGAAAAGGATGCAATAGAATTCCTTTGACCAATTAAAGCAATATGCCCATCCATGGCACCATAGGACTCATACAAAGAGGTATACATTGTTTACCACTAGAGTTTCCACCAGATGGCCTGTCAAACTAAGACAGCCATTCCATATTCATTAGAGTGCTCTTACACTAGTAACACTGTTCTGCGGTGGATGGCACATTTATGCGGCAAACTGCGGCATTTGGCGGTGATCTGCATGGTACTGCAGCAAGACGGCAGTTCCCTGCAAATTGCCGCCAATTATTGGCAGCTAGCACCTGGCCTGATAGGGAAGTGTGGCAAAGTGCAGGGAACTGCGGCAATGCCGCAGATCGCCGCCAAAAGCCGCAGAAGTAGGCCCAAACTATTAATAGTGCCCAGGGAGCATCTATTATGGACAAACATCCATGATACACAGTACTGGAAGCTATTTGGAGAATAGAGATCATTCTTCATAACATATCCATAGCTGCCAACATCCCCAAATCCAAAAAGAGGGAAATATTTTAAATTAGTGGGTGAAATTTTTAATTGTATATAGTATACAAACAGAAATACTTTATTTTCTTGGAAGATGATCAAGATGTGGTGAAAAAATTTGTCAAATTTTAAGTGAAACTTAAAAGTTTGAAATGAAAAAGTTGGAAAATCCCACGTAATGGGGGGTTGGACTATAAATTGCATATCAGATTATAGTCCAACAGTATTAAATATGCATTTATCCATTTTACCACAAACAAATAAACAAGGAGAGTATCAAGTGGAATTTATTCTGTGTGAGAACTGAACCCTTGGTCTGTTATTCAATGTATCATTATGTACACTCAGTCTGTTCTTTTTAACTGTATTCTATACCAATATACATTCACATGCTATATTTCCAAGCACATAACTAGAGTTATAGATAATGGGTAATTTGAATCAACAGATCAACTACTGATCTCAGCTCTCACACAGAATTCCAAGTTTCACCCACTAATTTAAAATATTTCCCTCTTTTTGGATTTGGGGATGTTGGCAGCTATGGATATGTTATATGAAGAATGATCTCCATTCTCCAAATAGCTTCCAGTACTATGTATCATGGATGTTTGCTAATAACAGACGCTCCCTGGGCACTCTCTATAGTTTGGGCCTAATTCTGCGGCGAAGTGCGGCAAAGCTGCAGTTCATCACAGAGTGCTGCACCTTGCCGCACTTCCTTATCAGGCCAGGTGCCAGCAGCAAATAATTGGCGGCGGTTGGCAGCGTACTGCGGTCTTGCCTCAGTATGCCACAGTTTGCCGCACAAATGTGCCATCCGCTGCAGAACAGTGTTACTAGTGTTAACATATGGTCTCACATCAAACATTTGAAATGAAGTGCACAATAATGCCATAAAATTCCCAGCCTTCAACGTCAAATATGTAGGATAAGTACCTATATTCCAGGGTGCCATGTCCTCATAGTATGGCAGGTGCACAAAGAAATGGTAGAATCGTTGTCGCTGTGGCTCCAACAGCCCCATCCGCAGCAAGGCAATCAGGCTGAACGCTGAAATGGGATCAAGTTATACTCAGTTCCCATGCAAGATCTCAGAAACATGTCTACACATATGTATTTGCAAGTCTTACAGATTTAAAATCTTGAAACTTTGAGAATGCCTGAACATAATATAAAAGATACTAAACTACTGATGAAAACTTCCCTTGCATCTGACAGCTTTATCTTTGAAAAAAAAAAAAGTTCCAGTCACAGCCACTAGATGATGATGTAGCTGGTTATAGGGATGCATTGCCACTGACTGTTGCTCTCAACATTCTCGTTTGTGTACACAGGTTTAGTTTTAATACATGTTTCCCATATATATGTACCTCACCAAATTAAGCAAACTTCACCTATAGGAATTTCAAAATTGACCACGCAAAAATAACAGTTTGGTTTCAATTGTTGTATGACTGTTGTCAACTTCTAGGCCTAGACCAAGGCCAATGGACCTTCACTAGCCCCAAGTGGGGGTCAAGGTGCTGGGTTGAGCGGCATGCACTAATCACATGAACCACCTGCGTAGTATTTAAGTTGATACCATTGCCACAATCCACTTTTAATGAATAATTATCCTCAATGCAGCATCAAATCCATGCATGTCAACTTACAAATAAAGCAATGCTCTTGCACAATCAATGCATGCACATAGTATTAGAGCTCATACCAATGCAGTGTGTGGGGCACCAATGCAGCCATCTCTGAATGATTGCTGTCCCTTCGGCAAAACAGAATATCATTCCATTACTGCTATGTTTGTTCATGCTAGCTATATATGAAACTCGTATTGGATGTGGTGCTGCTTTGGCCACTATCATTAAACACGGGTGTACCCATGTATCGTGCAGATGGCTGACAGTGTATTCAACTTGGCACTTCTCTGTTCCTGTTGCCAAACTTAGCAATGTAGATAAATACTGAGCTATCCTGGAATAGCCCTCTTTATGTGCCAGGAAATTTATCTGCCCAGTAGAGGGTATTGTAATATATCAGTATTAAAGGAGCTTAATCCGATGGTAATCAAAGCCCCTGATTGGTTACATCCATGGCGTCCCAAAATTAACTCTTTCAGTGCCAACCACGACTAAAGTCGATCTGCTTAAGTCAAACTAGTCTGAATTATAATTTGGATTCCAGATTTGTATTCCTTGTGAAAAGACCTTTCACCCAGTACCAGTATGACTGTAGTTCCACAGAGAATATCCCAGGTCAACAGTTTTTCTTGGCGTGCATTGGGCACAATGCACCCAACACGTGCCAAGAAAAGCTGTTGACCTAGTCCAAAATTTGGCACTGAAAGTGTTAAAACTGTAAATCAGCCTCTTTCTATGCAACCTTTCAAGGAAGCAAGACATGTTTTTAGCTGGCTCAATTTTTTTTTTTTAATTGCAAGCAGTTTGCAACAGTTCAGTAGTTGTCAGGTTCTATAGACTGAAGGTACAAGCATTATTGAGGTATTATTGTCCAGCTACTTGATGTAAGTTACATTTTGGTTTGTGTGGGGTTAAACCTGGGCAATGGCAAGCCAGCGCGACATTGGAGATAGTTTGCCACCAATGCATAACCCCGGACACAGTTTTATATAATGCCTGATGGACTACTGTTACTAGTCGGGAGACTGCAATGAGGGTCTGGGGCAATGCCAGATAGCTTTTAAAGGATTGAGGTGAGGTTGATGGCATGGCTCGATGGTCTATTTTGGCCGCAGGCTCAGTGCTCCCCTGCTTTCCCCCGAATAAGGTGGTCATTCAGGGTGGCAGCAATGACCTATGCTGGCCCAACATGTGACCTAAAACCATATATAGCCAAACAACTTACTGACATGGTTGATTTGACGATTGAACGTTTTCAAAGAGAGAAAGTAGTCCTATGTAGTTTTTAGATGTCCAACAGTGGATCTGGTCAATGGTTAAGGACAGAGTATAACTAAACCAATACCAGGGGCTAGAGTCTGGGTGCACAAATGCTTGGCAAATACTGAGGTTTCAATCTAAGGATGGGGTGCATCTTAGTGAGGTGGGCTTAGTGAGGTTTTATAGGAGCATTGGCAGGGCTATTCAAAAATCCCTGTGCCCAAGCCCAGCTGAATCTTAGTGCAACACAAAGGTGCACCAATAGTGTCCACAGCAGCCGTTAGAGGTCGCAGGAGCAACAGTCCCCTTGGTTGTGCACTCCCATTACTCTATGGTTTGAACAGTGCAAAGTATCGTGTGCCTGATAACATTCATGGTTTGGAAAAGTATACACTTACAATAATGACACTCGGCAGATCACTGCTTAGGGTGGTCAAGGGGCCTAGGTAAAGCATCAACCACAGCAGCCTTTTATTATCATGGGTTTTCACACAAGGCCAGTGGCAGCAGTGGCTATTAGCAATGGCTGGTCATGACCATGTATGTTGTGCAGGGTCAGTTGATTGACTGGTATGAATTTTTCATGAAACGCATGGTGTTCACAACACAGTGTGCAAGGAGTTTAAGTTAGGAATTGCCAGGGTGGTTTGTTATATGTGCAAGCAGAATCATGGTTCCCTATACTATGTTAGCCCTGGTAGTGGAAGTCAAATGATACTAAAACTTCAAAAACGCTAGACATGGTGGTATATGGCTGCTGAAAGTTCTCTGGTATGGTTTTTATGCCTCTGCACACATGCCAACATTCAAAAATTTATTTCACAGACAACTCAGTCAGCCCTGGATGGACCAAAAATCTATAACATACAACACAGTTACAGACTACATGATGATAACATACTTGGTCAAATGATAAAAACGGCCAATTTTTAAGCTAACTCCAGGGATTGTCCTTGATGATGTGGGACACTTGGTGTCCCTGCTGTGAAGCAGTACCAAGGCTCTGCTGGGTAGTAGGTAGCACCAGTGTCTACCACTGTGATTGTGCCTGGTTGTTTTCTTACAGACCTTGATTTGCTCCATCATATATAAAAGGCAGGACACATGAACCTACTTCTGTGCCATGCACAGTGATTCCATGACTTCCCAATCCACGCAAAACAAAATGTGTCTACCCTATACTGACCATAGACTGATCCATATGGAATCTTGAAACCATCTTTGCTTCGTATCAGGTACACTTCATAGTGTGTCTTGTTGGCACTGATGCAATGCAGCTGATACTTGCGACTGTGTCCATCCTTCAGGTAGTCAAAATGGTGATCCACCTGAAACCAATCATAACACGCAATGTTTCACTCGACCCTCCAGAGACTGGGCACTCACTGGGCACAATGCTCCCACAGTGTGTCAAGAAAAGCTGGCCGCCATTCACCTCAGTAGTTTTTGGTAAAAAAGAAAAAGCTGACAACCTTTTTTTTAGTAATTTTCACAGCAAAAGTTGCACATGAAAACACCAGCATACTGTTTCCCAGGGTTAACTTTCTTTCTTTCTTTCTTTCTTTCCCTCTCTCTCTCTCTCTCTCTCTCTCTCTCTCTCTCTCTCTCTCTCTCTCTCTCTCTCCTTCCTTCCTCCCCCTCCCTCCCTCCCTCCCTCCCTCCCTCCCTCCCTTCCTTCCTTCCTTCCTTCCTTCCTTCTTTCTTTCTTTCTTTCTTTCTTTCTTTCTTTCTTTAATTTTCACAATTTCTGTTGCAATAAACTGAGCAACTTTTTCAGTTTTCATGTGGTACACACCTGGAATTAGCACAGAAGCAGTTTTAAATCCTACACATTTAAATGCCAATCTGTCAAAAACCTCTGCCCTCGGTGTTCTTGGCTATAAAAGGCATTCACTTGTATCATGAAATATTTGTGTTTTGGTCTTCCCAATGTAACCTAGTCAGGGAGCTGTGTCTGTAACCCTTTTCGTTGAGTGGGGTGGGGCGGAGCAGACAGAGACGTCTGTATTTTATGTTGCTGAATGTTGTCTAGAATACTAAATTAAGAAAACAATCAAATTTCAACAAGAGGCCATTCATAGTCAAATACTGTCTTGAATAGTGAAGTAATACAGTATAGTGGACTTAAAAACAATGATATATTTGACAATAGTTCATAGAACTAACTCCACTTCAATCTCAAACATGTTTTATCGAGTAAATATCATGAAACAGCAAATTTCCACCAAACTATCTTTGTTATTACAGGTATTACATTTTATATCAACCTGTTCTAGACTCCTATAAAATAGACAAACCATGTATTATACTGTACTGGAGCCCTTAGCCATTGGTATTGCACAGTAAATTATACAATCATAACTAATTTACTAAAAGTTATTTTCCCTTATTCACTTTTATACACAACACATCAATCAATAGGGCAAAGTAAATTTTCAAAAACCCATAAGCCCACAGGGCAGTAGATAATGAAAATCACTAGCTTCTTTGGGAAACAACTTGCCCCCAAATTACTACCCATATTAATGTTTTAATACATGTATGTACAAACTGGGCTGAGGTATTTATGTGCGAGTTGGGTTTTCTGTTCAGCTCAGGTCCTTGTGACAAGATATTAATATTTTAGCTGACCCTATCTTCTGACTAACTTGTCCATCCATCCAGAAGTCCTATTTATAGAAGCAAATTTTGTGGTTCCCACCAGAACTAGTGTGTTGAAATCTTTACTTCCCCTCACTGCCATTTCACTTGTCCTGGGCTAATAGGCATGAAAATTGATGAGCCCAGATTAAGTATGATTAAGTATGATTAAAAGAATGATTGCTTGGAAGTAATACTAGAAATTCCAGTACAACACTGTTGTACTTAGCAACTTTGATGTATATAGAATTATGTTCTACAAAATCCCTACTTCACACCCAGGTCACATGACACCACAGGGGGGGGGGGGGGAGGGGCATAACAATGAATAAATCTCAAAATTGTCTTTTGTATGCACATCCTGCCTATTTTAGATATCACATAGCATTGATTAATAAGATGAACATCTCACTGTGAGGCTGAGGTTGGTCGTGTCCATTCGCAGTATTGACCACGGCTGCCAGGTGTCAGTGCTGGTCTGTCTTGCTTGGATCACCTCTCCCCTCACCTCTATGGACACATCTGCATGGGCAGCCTGCAATTAGCAGAATTAATAGTTATTTAAACAGTAATTCATACAACAGAATCTGAAACACATGCCTCCTCCCATGACATTGACAATGACACAAAACTGTCCAGTAATACCTTTCCAATATGTATACATGTAGCATTATATGAAGCAGCGCAAAATATGTTTTTGCAATGAAGATGCCTATTTACAATAAACTACGATGCAAAAGCAGTCCCTGTGTTGCCACATGCACTGGAATCTTGCTGTTGGTACATGTACATTTGATTAGCCTTATTTTTAAAAACTGGAGACACTATAAACATCCATGACCAAATTTCCTGCTGCTCAAAAGACATTCAAAATGCACTGTAGAATTGTCACTGTATAATCCCTTTTTGGCAATCCTGCCTCCATAAGCATGATAAACACCCTTCTCATTTTTATGACCCCCCAAAATTGACAAAATACTTAAAACTTTGACCATCACTTATGCAAAAATCTACTTTCATTCTATGTCAAAGGGTGAATTATCGTTTTCTAAGAGAGAAATTCAATAGTAACTCAATGTAGATCACATTACCTAATTGTTACAACTAAATTGCGACGTGCCTGCCTCAGTAACGAAGTGCATTAACACCTTGACAAAATCAAATGTATGCGTGGGATGTTTGATTATACGTCACATGTGACGATGAATAACTATGCTGAATGTAAACAAGCATGGCACACCATGTCCACATTGAAAGTAGGCCTAGGGCATATGTTTTTTGTGATAAATACCCAATCAAACACTGAATAAACAAAATCTTGCATGGCTGGAGAGTAAGTAACTATTTTTCTCTCACTCCAGAACATTGTTGGCAGGAAAAATCACTTGTCACCCCATGTAAGATTTGCTACATATTTCTAAACACAGATGAAAAAGACCAGGCAAGGGCCTGACAGCTAAGCTAGAAATAACAGAGGTTTAGTTCGACCGGTTTCGCCGCCAGTGGGGCATCCTCAGGAACTGATCATGACAGTTAGGACTTTTATTTATATACTCTGGTATAACATTGGACGTTGCTACGTCTTTGGAGTAACGTCACACGCAGGACCCGTGTCTGTGAAATCCAAAAGAAACGGTCCACCCGTCTCGTGACGTGGTGACGGAAACTGTGTGCATGTTGACACGTGTTTCCATGGAGATCAACCTGTGAGGTCACAGGTTCAGTGAAAAAGCTCTATTGAGTGTTTTCAATGCTGGGAAATGACCCTGGAAAACGTTGGGGAACTAAGTAGATCCCCAGTTTAGGGTAGGGTCAATTTTATAATGATAAGAAATAGGAATCCTGGGAAGGAATTCCAAGTGTATCTTATAAACAGAATCCTAGGGAAGAATTCCAAATATGTCTTATTATAAACAGAGTCTAGGATTGAAATGATTTTAACTGTCATGTGGTATAAACTAATGTTTATAACCTTTATTGTTGATCATGGGGAAAATAGGCATAGAACATAAAAATTTAGCATAAAACTGAGCAAGTATGCTTATTTTCCCATGATATTGAGACCAAAAGGTTCCATAGTGCAGAGTTGGTGGATCCAATGATATTCCCTCCTGAGTCTAAGCTTCTCGGTCTTTTTGAGCTTAGGTGGAGTTGGAATGTGTTCTAGGATCTGGACCTTGAGTGGTAGGCCCACGTGATCGTGTTTGGCAAAGTGCCTGCCAAGTGGTTGCTGTCTGTCACTTTTATTTATGTAATAAAAGTGCTCCCGGAGCCTATCCATGAGGTTCCGTAAAGTTTGTCCCACATATTGTTTGTGGCACTGTGTGCATGTGATAAGGTAGACTAAATTGTTATGCTTGCACGTGCCACCAGGGGGTGTGCTGTAAGTGCGTCCTGTGTGTGAGCTGGTAGCCACACCACTAGTGTCAATTTTTAAACACAGGCCTGGAGTTGAGTCTTAAAATATTGAAGATTTCCTAAGACCCTAGGTACTTGATAACAGGAATAATACATGTGCAGTAAGTACATTGATCAACAAAGGGGAGAAATAACCCAGCAAAGAAGACATCTTACAGTCACATGTCTGTGGAATTGATTACTATTATGTATACTTCCCCACCTGGCCTTCATACAAGTTGACAATATAACAGCATTAAACAATAGTCAGTGTATAATAATTCTCTGATGTACAATAATTGCATTTCTGGTCTTGCTTGGAACTCACCTCTGCAAGAAGTTTGAATTCTGCCCTGTCATACAAAGGCCAGGGATGGTTGTGTGCCATAAATGTCTGAAATAGTGAAAACAGTCCATGAAACTCTCATTAACACTGATGCACTTGCTCCATTGTACATGGACACTTTGTGTACCCCCAAATACTCTGGTAATGCATTTTAAAGGGATCCTGCAAAAATAAAACCATTCGGAAACTTCAATTATCCAATGGACTGAGATCCCCCCCCCCCCCCCCCCCTAGGAAAGGCCCCTCTTTTCCTGCAGTTTGGTTTCCATGAATACTAACACCCAACTGCCACTGCCCAACCTATAATTCAAATACTGGAAGGAAACAAGAAATATGTCATACAAATATGCATGCATATTTCATGTGTGGTAATATATATATATATATATATATCATGTTTGAGCAATTTTGGTAATATAACAGGCTTGTATAAATACCGTATCATAGGCCTAAAAGCTACAGTGCCGCGTTATGATGTATCGGTGCTCTTCCGGTGGTATCGGAACTCTTCCGGTGGTTTTGGGACTCTTCCGGTTTCATCAGTAATTGTGTTGATGAGGAGTAAAACTTTCTGCAAATGTCTTTCTTATTTTTCGCTTTGTGTATCGAAATGTACAAATCGACCCAAACATGAGATCAAAATTTTACAGCATGCTTTGTAGACAATATGAAGTAATCAACTCGCACTGGATACCACATAGCAGAACTTGTTCGCTTGGCTCACTCGTTCTGCTATATGGCATCCAGTGCTCGTTGATATACTTCATATCGTCAACAAAGCAGCCATGCTATAATCTATCATATATATATATATATATATATATATATATATATATATATATATATATATATATATATATATATATATATATATATATATTTTATATACAAAACTGCAGAAATAGATTAGTTGAAGTGTTGAAGTAAAAGTTTTAAAATGCATGGTAAAACTGCATATTTTGCTGTTTTCAAACTGCTGTCAGGCCCTTGCCTACTTCATTCTTCAAAACTGCATATTTCCAAAAGATTGGCAAAATTTCAATTTGAGCTTAAAACCCCTCCCCCTGTTCGATGGTTTATTAAAGTTTTGGAGTGGTTTTGTACATGATCTCATAATAAAATCATACTGACACTGTTCCAAATGATGCACTAACTATCCAAGGGAATTTGTACACATTGTACATGAATATTGTCAAATACTATATTATAACTTACCTCAACTTATTTAAAAAATACCTGAATCTAAGGTCATTTGAAGTAAAGTCAATGGTCTAACATTCAAAGTTAGTAAATAGTAAATCCGACATACTTCTGGATGTAAACAGTGACACCTACACAAATATTTATTAATCAAAAATCATCTCAGTCTGAATGCACTCATAGTTGAAATTAAGTGTACATGTATATTGTTTTGACAAAATGGAGACCTTGTATGATACCACTGTGCCCATACATTACCTCTTTGTCCTTCCTTCGTCTTAGCCTCCCGTGAAATGCTTCTGGGAAGAATGTTACCATTGCAAGGGACAGCATCTGCAACCATGCATTTGAAGAAATTACTGAGCATGTGCATCATCAACAAATTTTAGATCTACATATACATTGTAAATAAACATGTACACTGGGACATATAGGTAGCAGCAATTTGTGAAAAAACTTCAATGTCAAGGACCCTTAAGAAATTGACTATTTCTTACCATTGTATAACTATAAGTTAAAGCCAATGCATATGTTCATCACCATAAAAAATATTGCTGCACAATATGGAATAATCCTCAGAAAGACTGACAAAGTGCGATGAAATGATTACATAGATTGGCTGAATATTTGATTGGTAGGCACAGTTAAAGAGTATTGCAATCTAAGTTAAACTGGGTGAATACAGAAAGCACCCAGGTACCAGTCTATTAGTCACAGAATGGTACCGTACACTGCCTGAATACATAGAAAAAATGTTTAAATTTGTATCTGAAGTACACAGTGTCAATTGAGATGTGCTCTCTCTCTGCCTGTCTGTCTGTCTGGGTGTCAACCCAGACATATTGTTTTTCCTTAGGTTCTATATTTCTTTCTTTCCATGGCACCCAAATTTGTCCGGAGTTATTCTGGGACACCATTATTCCAAAAATCACCAAACTAGCCATGGTGATTGACCTCCCAATGAAATTTTACACCTGGTTTGGAACAGTCATGATGATTAACATATTATGCAAATGAAGGGCAATTAAAATTTTAAAAGCTCCATATCTTCCAAACTATTGCAGATAGACACAAAATTTCAATGTACATGTGTAGGTTTGTGACACCTGCCAATACAATGAACATTAAATGAAAGTTGTGGAATTTCAAATTATGCTAATTAGGGGCTTCAAAAAATTTCAAAGTTGAATATCTCCAAAACTATGAAACTATAACTAGATAGAGTAGCCGTTCTAACTTCAAATTATAGGTTTGTGGCAAAGCTTCATCCAATGAACTATGAACTAAAGTTGTAGGATTTCAATTTATGCAAATTAGGTGAATATTCAAAATTATATTCTTGAATAGCTTGAAAATATTATAGATAGATGTGTCATTTGAACTTCAATTTAAAGGTTTGTAACATAGCTGAATTCAATGAACCATAAGCCAAAGTTTAACATTTTAATTTATGCAAATAAAGTGAATACATAAAATTTAAATTTTTTTTAACATCTTCAAAACTATTATAGAAAGAGGGGCCATCCTAAACTTCAATTGAAAGGTTTGTAACATAGACAGATCCAATGAAACAAAATTGCAAAATAATAATTTATGCAAGTTAAGTGAATACACAAACTTTAAATCTTGAATAACTTCAAAACTATTATACATAGAGGTGCTGTTCCAACTTCAATTTGTAGGTTTGTGACATAGCCACAACTAATGAACCATGAACCAAAGTTGTAGAATTTTAATTTATGCAAATTAGGTGAATACACAAAATTTAAATCTTATGCATGTTATATTTCTGTGCACAGGTGCCAATTTTACAGCATGTACAGGGCTCTGGCAGGAACACTCACATGAGGACACCTTCTGAAATTAAAGTTTTCCACACACGCGCACACACACACACACACACACACACACACACACCACACACACACACCACACACACACACACACACACACACACACACACGTGGCACATAATTTTTAATGATGAAAAGAAGAAGCAGATAATAAGTTGCACATCAGATGCTTGCTGATAGATTAAACAGAAAAAAGTTACATGCCAATACATCATGATCAGCATCAGGTCCTCAGGGTCAGTGACCCCCACATGAACTATCGTTACACACCAAGTGTGCACCATGCAGGATTGGCAAGATGAGCCTATACAAAAAGCTGGGGCACTGGGACACCATAACATGAACGTGTTACCTGTGCTGAGGGCATCTGTACAAAGGTGGTCACTCCTGTAGCTATTATCTCTCCCATCATGAAGTTGAACTTGACACGACTCATTGATTTAGCTGCATCAAGCCAGCGCTGTAAGCCTGCGACATGCACCAGGTTAGTATAGTTAGTATCGGGAAGTTAGTGCCAGTTAGTACTGCAAATAATCCTCATCTCCAAGGCAATATTAGGTCTATATTCTCAAACTTCTTCAATCTACATGTATATCCTCATGCAATTTTCATCCTTTTTCACTAAATGTATCATGTCAACACATATTTGACATCATCATATATACAAACAAGATTTTTGTAAGAAAGCAAAGCAAATATTCAGACCTTGTTTTCCTGTCTACTTTTGAAGGTAGCCATGTACAGCTTTTTTCTCTAATAGGATGAACCTAACTACATGTCAAATATTATATGCTCCAGTGTTCTTACTGAACGTGTTACCTGGACATATAAAATTAACATAAAATTTGGGCCACTTTTGTGGCTTTATGCTGTCAGATGGTCAAGGTTTTGTTGGTAGAAGCTGTGACATTGGCGGGCAGAAGTACAACAGGTGAACACCTACTCCATATGCCTCAAGCTGGGTTCCAGCCACAAAAGTTATCAGATGTGAATTCACTTCTAAATCCTCAATTATCTTCTTTCGCCTCATGCCTTTCTTTTAATTCATAACATTGGGTAGAGAGCTGCAAGGACCACTCTGTGCTTTGATGGATACAGTCTACAGCCAGGATTTTTATTGAAAGAATAAAGAAAAAACACGCACCTATAATAACTTTAAAAGGTCATAACTATTTCAATCAAAACATCCCTTTACACCATTTTATCAATGTTTGGATAAATTTTTAACAGCCATAGGTAGGGTTTGTTTGTGTTTCTAGTGTATGACTGTACTAGTTACGTGAGGCTGCAGGGTTTCAATTAAGAAATAAGGGTCAATTTTGTGTGTCATGGTATATATATAACGCTCGCCCGTGATTGAAGCTGACATCGACGGCATGGCGCATGCCTGATGCCAGCTTCAATCAGTCACGTCATTATGCCATAACACACACAAAATAGACCCTCGTTGCTTATATTTACATTTCCTTCTTACTTTTTCTGCTCAATTACACGAAAGTTAGAAATTTAATACATAGAATTAAGAGAAACGACCAGAAACTGATTTGTCCAGCATGTTCAAGTGTTAAGTTCAGGAAACCCAGGACAGGTGGGCGTGGCTTATTGGAATGTGGGCGGGACACATGTGTTATGGTCCCATAACACACAAAGCTCATGTGTTATGGTCTCATAACACACCAGGCTCTGTCCTATACTTGCAATGCTAAAAGTTAGATTGAATGTAAATATTTTAAGTAGAACAACCAATCTAAGAATGCAATTTGATTGGTGCTTATCCTACAAACACCAGGTTAGGTTGATTTGTGATACCTTTGTGTTAGTTCAAATTCAGAGCAGTCATTCTGTACTTCAGCTTCTGGGTTGTCAAGTTGATTTGTTGTCCCCTCTCTGAGAACGTTCATGAATACATATAAGATCCTTTTCTCAGGAGTTACATGTAGTCGAATTTTTTTGCTATTTTTTCATATATTGGTGCATACGCTAGTTCATATAAGTTCACTAAGTCTTGTCATTATAGACAAGAACGTATGTTGCATTATTAATATATTTGTTTGCTTGTTTGTTTGCTATTATTTCATGTTCATACATTCTTTAAATTCATGTAGGTTGTCTTTAAGTACCTAATATGAAGTAAATGCAAGCAGCTGCCATCACAAAAAAGCATGTCCAGAAATTTGAAGCTGCAAAACACAGGCATGTGAGTGGCCAGTTAGAAAAATACCCAAGAATTTCCTGAATATATCTGAAATACCTCCAGATCAAGGCAAAATAGCTTCAAAGTAGCTGAACTAATATGACATATGAAGGAAATATACAATGTATGATCAATTTGGCTGAAATCAGGTGTTGAAATAGCTGAAATCAGATATATATCTGAGATCTCACATGCCTGACAACATGATTGATGGTTTCCCGCTGATGACCCATTAATAAATTCATTTGGCTATTGAAGCATTGAATTTTCAAAATTTTAGCATCAAACAAAATACTATTGATAAAATAAGGTAAAGGTTTCGACATAGACAGTGACTTGATTGTCTACGGAGTGTAGAGAAATTGAATTCTGCTGGTTTCTGATGGTTCAGAACTGCATGGAGGACGTGGCACTGTTGCTCCCCTTTGTATAAATGATCATGGAATCAGGTTAAAGGCAGTCCCACTACACTGATACAGATAATAATTTTGCCCCAGTACAGTAAATAGAAAATAAAAATGTTCCGAAATTTTGTCCCATAATGAGGTACAGAAAAAAAAGGACAGCTTCCGCTACACTGGTATAGAAAATAAAATGCCAGTACAGAAACACCCTTTACCCCCTTATCTAATGAATATTGCAGTCTATCCTGTTCTCAGTCTCCTTCTGATTCAGGATGCAATAACAGCACTACTGGGTCCCCGTTGCACATATTGTTGAGCAACAACAAAAGGCAGGTCTGAGTAACATCTGTCTGTCACCACGCTGATGCTAGTCACTAACCTAATGGAGAGGAAAGCAGCCAGTTTCTGTTTGGTTATGTTCTACATGTGAGAGGGTTAATGTATAATTTCACCAATAGACAGAAATTCACAGATCACCTCAGCAGCATTACAGGAATGTATTTTACATAAATGTAGTAGGCCACCGAGATCTAAATACATTAAACATGAAGGCGCTGAGTTCCAAATAGATAAAAATTTGGGTCCAGTTCCTTCTATTTTATTTATTTATTTTTTTTTTTTCAATGTTTCTGTGGAAGATTAACTCTTGAATCAGGGCCACTAAGTTTGAACAATAGGTGGTAGGCATTGTCACGTTTGGTTGTGATTGCACATGTGAATTTTTGCTACAGGTGAAACCCTAAACATTGGAGAGCTTTCCAAACCAGAAATGTAAATTTTACAGAAAAGTCCACAGTCATGTAGATAGACTCCTAAACTAGATATTCAAAGTAGCTCTTACTCAGATACTGGTAGCGTAGAAAATCTGGACTGTTACGTAGTTTCTGTACAAATGCCTCCTGCAGTTGTACCTTGCACACTGCTATGTTAGTGATGTTCTTTGTGGTCATCGCCTCATACAGAGCATTCGCCTGGGCATGTTCCTGGATGATAGCTATAAACGTGTTGTTGGGGTAACGCTGGGCCAGACTGAGTAGCACATGTGCATTGCTGCTGTCATAGTCCAAGAAGGAGAATGGTTTGGTGGCATCAAACTCTGCCAGCAGGATCTCAAGAACAGACTGAAAAAACAACAACACATACAGCACAAACTTTGAAGGCCACAGTGCACCTGTACTAGCTCTATGTATTGGGGTCTATTCCTCTTTCCTGCTGCATGTTTGCATCAATTTTAGGACAAATGAAAACCATTCTGACCACCATATTTTTCGCACTACAAGTCGCTTCATAATCAGGGACCCAAGCAGCAACTTTGGTTGGAGTACCTTTTCCCAATTTCAAGTTATTGCCAGGACATTGAAGAAGGCATAAAATTGAAAAATCTGACCCTGTGAACTTTTAAAAATAAGGTCAAGGTCACCTAGAATCCCATCAAAGTACCCCATAAGAGGAACCTTCACACCAAATTTGGTTGAGGTAGATTCTTCAATTTGTATACTCTGCAATATATGAGTTTCAAGTGGTTCCTAATCCAGCAAATGTGCTGCTGTTTTTCCATGCCCTGAACAGGTAACCGGCACAGAGAGACAACTGGGTCATACCTGGCTGTGGGTGTGTCTTTGAGTAGCATGCTGTTTTGCCTGCAGAGGGGCTGCACTGTGGACCATGTCACTGTAGGTGAGAGTGCTGTTGAACCATACAATGTTCTTAGGGCACATATCTGCATGCACTTTTACGTGAAGGTACTCCTCAAACAGCTGGGCTCTGCAAGCATAAACAGGAAAACAATTTTACATTTGATGAATGTTAGGACTACAAAATTCATGCTGAAGCTTAACAAAAGGACATATTGCAAAGTTTGGCCATTTCACACACAGATTACTAATGGGAAACCATTGCATTTTTTATACCCATGCAGGGGTATGTAAGATTCATGTCCGTTTATCAGTCCATTATACTGAACTTGCATCTGCAACTAGTCTCACATCTTTGATCTGATTTATGTAAAACTTTGCATGGCTGATGGGCATAATGAAGACCAATGCTTGGCCTTGATTCTGCTCACATTTCCTGATTTTTAACGAGTTTCTAAAAAACACAGTGATTTGTAAAGTGCTTGTGTCAGCATCGTTAACCAGTGTGCATAAATATACAGTATTCTCGAAAACTGCAGGCGAGATCTGCTTAAAAGGTGGTAGGAATGGAAGCCAATAAATATGTCTCATCATGGAGTGCTTCATTTTAGAAAACTAGGTCCCAAGGGGAAATATGTGGGTCACACTGATAAAATCATGTACTGTATGTCAAAAAAATTTACTGAACCACAGATGAAGACAAAAAGATGTGCTATGAAATAAATCCGGATCACCAGCAGGTAATTAAAGTATCTGGGTCACAACAACATCCATCAAGTATTTGGCATCTGTGGGCTATAAGTACCCAGTGCATCTGCTTTAAACTTGGTATGAATGAACTCTATGAAAGAAATCACATACATGTACATGTCTGTGGGGCTTCTTTGGGTGTTCTGACATTTAACCCTTAGTGAATAACATTTCAAATTGTGCTTCATTAGCTGACACTGAGAATAGCTGCTGGCACCGAGGTATACATGTATTCTTGTATCATCTTTGGATGTCACCTCACTGTGGGTTTGTTTGTTTTTTTTTTGGGGGGGGGGGGGAGGAGGGTACAAGTTGGAAGGTAGAGACCCATTCCTCTATCTATAGGCCAAGCAAAGCTGTTGATCTGGCACAAGTGATATTGCCAGGTTACTATTCTCACACAAAACGTTTTGAGAAATATGCAACATTGACGCAGTCACCATTTTGTGCAATTTCCTGGGGCAATTCTAGCAGGTAAAAAACATTTTTTTGTTTGGTATGGTACAATGTAGTTAAACTTGTCAGTCTTGTGAATTTGCAAACTTTTGGGCATAATATGGATGGCATTTCGTTCTTCTGAAATATCATTCTCTCCAACAGCAACAGTAACTTTCAAGTTCCATGACCACCTGGAATATGAGACCACTTTTTTCTGTTAGTAAGGGAGGTCTTAGATAGCAGGTACTACTCTATTGCAGGTAAATCATTATGGGGTAGCATTTTGTACCTTCACATTTCGGTCACGAGCTTTAGTAACAGGCGATTTAGCAAACGTTATTTGAACTTGCACTAGCAATCATGGTATAAAAATGCTCTTCCCAAGACATATTTGTTTGATGAGGTCAACAGCTTATCTTACCTGACCGCTGGAACCATTTTTGGATCCAGTTCTAGCAGCACATCCAAACCAAACGCCTCTCCAGCCCGAGCCAAGGGAAATTGTCTGTGAGATCCACTCTGCCTGACATACACTTGACCTCCAGAGGTCAAGGTCAACAAACCCCTTGTACTTCGACATTCCAGCCTCACCTGTAAATGAGAACACTTCAATGAGTTGTGGCTTCCAATGACATGAAAACTTCCAATTATGTGGTAGTGTTGCCAACACACGAGTTTCCCAAATTTTACAGGTCTTGATAAGTTACCTGTTGACCTAGAGATCCAACTCATTACTAGAAAAGAAGATTTCTACAAAGCAAATCTGTCTGTGGGACTCTAAAATTTGCATAAATTTAAATGTTCATTGCATGCACCAACAGCACAAACCTATACATAGAAGTTGGAATGGCATCTCTACCTTTAATAATTTTGAAGATATTCAACACTTAAACTTCCAAAGTGCCCTAATTAGCATTAATTAAAATTCTACAACTTTTGTTTGTGATTCTTCTGATGCAACTACAGCACAAACTTATAAATTAAAGTTGGAATGGCAACTATACCTATACTTTTGAAGATATTCAACTTTTAAACTTTAAAAATGCCCCTAATTAGCAAAAATTAAAATTCTACAACTTTTGTTTGGTGGTTCATTCGATGTGCTTACATCTCAAACCTTTACACAGAAGTAGGAATGGCACCTCTACAAGGGGCAGTGATTTTCCGCTTCAGAAAATGGTGTGTTCCATGTCAGAATTGAAAAATTGAACATTCCGGGTTTTTTTTCTGTTTTCTAGTTTTCTTAACAATTTTCTGGTCGAATGGGGCAATAAAGTACTGATTTAACCATATATAGAGGCTTGTCCTGTATTTATATGCATCATTGAAAGTTTTTGTATCTAAATTGAATGAAATTCTGAACATTTTTCAGATTCTGTTCGCATGACTGTCACTTCCTATCATGATGATGAAAATTAGTGCCCCTCCTCTACTTATAATACTTTTGAAGATATTCAAGATTTAAAATTTCAAATGGCCCTACATGTAATTTGCATAATTTTAAATGCGCTCAACTGTCTTTGTAAAAGTGCACAACTTCATGTATGTATCTGTCATCAAACCATGTTCGTAGTCTCTAAGTGTAATAGTGTCCAAGGAAATTGTCAGACAAAATTGTTGGTAAAGAAGAAAGAAATAAAGAAACCCAACAAAACTGGCACAGAGACCTAATTTCACAGTCTTTGAACAGGAGGGAAAGAATGAACAAGGTTTTAGGCTATTTTCGTCACTGAAACATGGCGCAACTGCCTCATGATGACCTAAATGTAAGTCGAAATCACCAACAGACTGCCAGAAAAAGGCCTAATTTAAAACCCATTGTACAAAGAACAAATGCCCCTACCCCCCTTCGACAGCCTTCTCATGGGTTTGTGGCTGTAGCTTCAAGTGCCCTTCATTACTACATCATGTACCTCACAAATTTCAAGCTCCAGTCTGTTGGCAACATTGCATGAGGATATCTACTAGGCTATAAAGAAAGCATGTGCAGAATATTATATGGCTTTTAACAGAGAAATAATTATGTGAAAAGCTCCAATCAGCCAGAACCATAACAAACCATACTGTTACATCAGAAACAATCTTGCACTGAGGAGCACTTACCCTTTAGTGCTGCTCATAACAAAACTCACATTTATCTGAATTGTTATTAGGATTCCACCTTCAAATGTCCTCATGTGAAGGTCAAGATATGTGTGTGTGAAGTTTCACGAAACTACGCTAAATAGTAATTTAAGGAATTATAGCCTTGCCACATTCTTACCAGGATATGTCACTGTGACCCAGATACTTCACCTAATGGCCTACTTTTGGTACATGAGACACCCTGATGTCCTGATGCACCTATGTGTAAAGTTTCATTAATCTAAGTTGAAGGACAAGAGAATTATAGGCCGGGCACAAATTGTGGATGGAAAAAGCAATTACTATAATATGCCCCTTCTCCTGCAGGAGGGCGGCATGATTGTTTTATTAAACACTGGGAAACGCTGAAGAGATTTTATTCAATACAGTCAATTTTACAGAGAAAATGAAAGACTATTGTGCATATTAGTGGGGCCATTGTGCAGAATTCAATTCAACCAATCTTCTGTAGACCCCCTTCCTCCAAACTGTGGCAGAAACTGCAAGACTATCAACAAACAGGAGTGACTTGGCAGGCATGGAGAATTACTTTGCGCTCAGCATACTTCAAGCTGACTCTCAGCAGTTTGACCACTGTGTCTATTCCTCTATCATCTTGGTTGGTGTCCAGTACTTCTAGATCTGCCTCCAGTCCTGCTGTGGCCAGCGCCTCATGTATCAGCCCCTGTCAACAAGAAATCCCAATGAACAGATCCATGAGTACAATAGTCCCACCTTTGAAAGACCACTCCTTTGGGAGACCACCTCCTTTGAGAGACCACAGTTGTCAGGTCTTTCAGTAGTACTTTTCATGTTATTTATACCTCCTTTGAGGGACCACCTGCTTTATGTGACCACCTTTTGGGTGGCACTAGGAGTGGTCTCTCAAAGGAGGGACTACTGTACCACTGACATACACAGACTTGTAATTATCCATGACTGTAGTGTCGGACTGTAAGTTACTTCCCTTTAAACTAGATGGTATACCATTGGAGTCACCTACCATGGTGTGATATCTTGCATCCCAAAAAAAAAAAAAAAAATTCTGGACGGGCATATATTACAATTAATAAGATGCTGTTGACCCTGACTATATATATACCTCCACCCCCCCCCATCCCCCCAAGTTCCAAAGGGGTAGCTGTTTCTGAGAGTACCTAACAAATTCTGCTTGACTTGAAGAGCAATTAATCAAGTACATTAATGCCAATGCACACCTGGTATGTAAGATCGTCCTGTGGCAGCTTCTGTGAAACAGCTCACAAAAGTTCTAGGTGTATTTATTGCGCTTTACAAATTAACAACAAAGGAGAATCACTTGGCATATAAAATAATGCTAACATTCATCCGTGCTGTACAGTCTACCTTTCATAATATATATATATATATTATATAAAATAGTTAGCTGCTGTGTGCTCCAAGATACACATCTCAAAAAAATTTACAGCCTGCTTGTAGCAGAAGGCTATTTTCCTCATCAAACATAAATAACAATGGTACCGCACACCTACCATGTGTCAGACATTAACCATTAGCCAATCGTAAAAAATTATACCCCAAATTGTACTATTATTATAATAGCACTTGGCTACATTGGCGACTGACATAGGAAGCCCTGCAGGATAGACAGTTCTGAATTCTTTCATCCAAAATCTTTCTGTTTCTTCCCAATCCTGCAGTTTCCTTATAATTCATTTTTCCATTGGAGTATTTACCTGGCTGTTTTATGCTTTCAATGATTTGAACTTTGAAAGATTTGTCTTTACATATGCCTGGGATAAAAAATGGTCAACAAGAACTGTTGATTTAGCACCTTTGTTTGGATTTGTGATCCTGTTTCTATGATCATTGAATCTTTCACCCAGTTTTGGGTTAGTTTCACCAACATGCTGACTAGAACAGTTATCACCGGTAATGAGATGCACTAAACTGTCTGCATATTGCATGTAACTTTTTTCTCTTTGTTGAAGTTTCTCCCTTTTCATTCCCAATGAGTAGTGCTACTTGTAAATGAAGTTGCTGCAGAGAAATCTGCACAAAGCTTCCAAATTGTATCAGTACAAGCTTTTACACAATTGAGACACTGCACCCCAGCAGAAGGTTCCAGACAACCTTCTAAATGCTCCTGTGTTGAACTTCCAGCTATGGGATTCATCATGCCTTATATGTTCATTTTCCGAGCAAACAGTAAAGGAAGTTGGTCATGGATAGGGAAAGAATATCAAAAGGTTTTAAACTGGCTTTTTGATACCAGGATTCTGAATGACAATTTACACATCCTTCATTGAGTTCACGCTGTCAGTCTCCTTTTGTATTGCATCAGTTTTAATTTTTGAGGATAATTCTTGTTTGATGACCAGAAAGGTGTTTGTGCCAAACTTTATGAAAATGGGGAAAAAAAGTCACTTTGTGTCAGGAGATGGTTTTTGCTGTTTGGCCTCAAGCCCTCTGCCACCTTGAATCAGATTATTCAATTTGAAATACCTACTTGTAAGAACAGCAAAGGACACTGTGAGAAGTGTCACCGTAACAGGGCATTAGTCCCTTTAAGGAGGTCTCACTTTGGGGATTTAAATTTTCTACAAGATACAAAGAACTGTTTGCTTACCTGGAATTTGATTTGTGTGTGGGTCTGTGATGTGTTGTGAGTCATTAGATATGCCAGCACCAGTTGCTCTGGTTTTGGTATCTCTAGGAACGTGGTCTGTGCTAGGCTCAGGAGTTGACCTAGATATACTGGGAATACAGCACCAAAGCTGGACAAGGACCTCCAGGTATCTATCCCAAGCACCTGAAATGCACCAAATCAGTTGCAAATCATGAATTCCAAGCTGGCACTGCAGCCTATTATTGACAGGGGTAGATTTCTGGGGTAAGGAGGCATTTCCCTCTTTTTTTTTTTTTTTTTTTTAACAAGTTCCTCCTGCTGGCTTGAGGTAGCAATTTAAATGGATGATAAAGGAGACAATGTGATAAAAGGGAAGCAATGTCTATTTCAACAGATATGTTTCAACAAACAATCCAATTTACCTTTAGAAATTAGCAGCACATGTCCCCCTTTTATTGGGACATGTTTGTCAGAGAGACAGGCCAAGATGGCAGCACTGAATCAGGCCAGCAAATTAAGCCAAGTATCAAAGTAATTTAGAACATTCCTTCCCAAGAAGCCATGGGTTCTGTCCCAAACCTATCTATCAGAATTTCAGCAACATACCAATATTATTAAAGTTTTCACCAGCGTATTCTTGGTGTTGTGCTGTTTTACACTGCTCCAATTTTAAATGCTAAGCCAGATGATTGAAAAAAAAAAAAATTACTCAACTTATTCCCTCTACCTTGCCATTGCTATGTTCAATATGTATTGAATAAGGCAATAAAATATTCACATTAATTTTGTTTTTCCCTCAATGAATACAAGATTGAAATTTCAATGCAGATGAATGGACTTCTCATGTTTCGTGCACAGTTTACAGCTGATCCTTGCAATAAAAACATCCACAGTGTCCATTCTTATTTCCATCCATTCTGCATGGGCACATAATGTATATTTCAAATCTAATCCCGTGGACTTTTTTTCACTTTTTACCCCACAGTTGGTGCTGCTGGCCCCTTTGGCATGGGTCAAAAGCCATAATTATCCTTCTAAGGCACATTGATCAATTGCATGGGGCTATGAGAAATCTCGAAAGTGGCAAGATTCCCACTTGTTGAGATCAAAACAGAAGACGAAGGTCCACATATTGGAACACAGCAATGGCGTACGCAAAATTATAAATTTAAAGGGCAAAACTTGACTCTCATTACATGGTGATGGTATGTTATAAATTTAAAGGGTAAAACTTGACTCTCACTACAGGGTGATGGCATATTAATTTTAGGTGGCAAACTCAATTTGTATTGCAAATAGTGAGGTGATACCACTTATTTGGAGTCTTGTTCAATGTTTGTTTTGAATCCTCCAAGGAATAAAAGCAACAAGTTTGAAATATGGGCAGGATTTCCAAGTCAAATCCTTTCTGCTACGTAAAAACCTCTCCTAACTTTGCTGAACTCTTTACAGAATTAAAAACAACTTCAGTGAACATTTAAATCAATATTTCACCACTATGGAATAAAGTTATTAAAACTCCCATGCTTGGAAGATCCTTTTAACAGTTCAGAAAATCTTTGACAAAGGTTTCAATTCCAAACAGATAAACTCTGTAGCAGCACCCATGACACCCTTCTTTTTTTATATGTGTATGTAAAAAGGTACAATAACTGTTTTTGGTGAAAATTGCCCTAAAGGGTGGATAATCAAAAGATCAAGCTGCACAACCCTACAAAATATTTAGAGATATAAACCCCCAGGAGAGTTCAGATACCAGGCCTAGCCGCCAGGTTTAACAGTGCTGCAGTGCTGTTGTAGTGAGAGCCAGGCAGTGTCGAGCCCATGGGCTCAATGTCCGGACTTTTAGCATCATGGCAAAACGCTGGCTCAGGGTGCGACAGGTCCCGGGTTCGATACCCGGCTGAATCACAACATTGGTGTCCGGGTGAACACGAACACACCCCAACAGGCTGCAGTGGCTGAGGGTGGTTCGTCGTTGGGCTCTGCCAGCTGGGAGCCGTGGGAACAACGGCTGGTGGGGTTGTGCTCCTGGTGGCTGGAGGTCAGGGAGGCAACCTGTGGGGTCAGTTTGGTGCTATCACTGGGCATTCCTTGGTCCATGGGAGAAAAGGAGAAGGAGTGTAGTGAGAGCAAGGCAGTGTTGAGCCCTCACGCTCAATGCTCAGACTTGTAGTGTAATGGCAAAACGTTGGCTCAGGGTGCGAGAGGTCCCGGGTTTGATATCCGGCTGGATGACAACACCAATACTGTATGATAAACAGGCCTTGATTACATAATATTATTTACATGTAGTAGTCAATATATGTAGCCTTAGCACTTCCATTTTGAAAATTACAGAATGATTTGTATGTGTTTTTCCTACTTAATTGTGTGGTGGAGGTAACCCTCGGATTGGAGAAAACCACTGTGGACAGTAAGAGTGGTAGGAACTCTTTCCATTTGCTTCCCAGCCTGACAGTCACAGAGTGAAAAGCAGCAGGTTACAGCTCCACCCACCATGCAACAAAGTTTCAGAACAATCTGAGTGAGGGTGTGGAATAGTCAAAAAGAAAGAAATCACATACATATTTGTAAAAAAATAGGAAAAAAAATTGCAGCGCTAGCTGTTGAACAAAGTAAGCTCTAGGGATCCCCAGCCCTAAAGTGTTCCTATGTAATTTCAAAGCAATTAGCCAAGAACTCTTGGAGAGGAGCATTTTTTTTTTAAGATTTTGTCCAAAAATGAAGAAAAAAATTGTAAACAATCTACAATTCACTGGAGTGTGACTATTTGTACACTTTTAGTAGAGCTCCACCCAAGGTACATCCCCACCAAGTTTGAAGTGAATCTGGTCAACCATTTCGGAGCCGAAGTCAATATTGCGGATTACCATTTCAATCCTCATTGAATCACATAGTAAAACTCAATAGGAATGTAAAAATGTATTTTGCATTAACCAACAAGTACCCAAATTCAAAAACTCATTTAAGGTCACTCACAGGGATCTGCAGCATTACCATCTAGTGCACACATTTGTTTGACCCTTGTACATGGTGCATTTCCACCAATGTTCAGAACAATCTGAGAGAACTTTTTGGAAAACAAGCTGTAAATAGCAATAACACAAAATTTGTTTTACAAAAACGTAGAAGCATCTGTTGAACAAATTAAAAGTGTAGGGGTCACTAGAAGTGTTCCTATGCACTTTTGAAGCAATCAGCCAAGTGGCTTTTGGGAGAAAAAGATTTTTTTGAAAAATTACCAAAACACGAACAAAAAATGTCCAAAACAATCTAAAAAGCACTGGAACGTGATCATTTGGGCAAACTTGGAAGAGACCCACCCAAGGCACAAACGCATTAAGTTTGAAGTGACTCCGGCACATGGTTTTTAGAGAAGTCAAAAATATGAATTGTAGACAGACCAACAAACAACAGATGGCCTGAGGATGGTAGGACTGACCATTGACCTTCCTATAAGCTGAGTTGACTGACAAGTCAGCTAACCTAAAAATTAATTGAACAAAAGTACAACTGACTTTGTGCCAGTGTGCCCAATGAAAGACTCACCTGGAAGTGTGTGATGTGTGGCATGGCCCGCAGTTTTGTTACCTTGAGCGGGGTGAGGTCTGTGACAAACACCAGCAGATTATGCAGACCAAGGCTCTCTGTCAGCTCTCTACAATGAGCAATGTCCCTTTTTAACTACCTGGTCTTCTACTTACATTTCATAAAATTGACCTGTGTGAAAAATCTCGTGATACTATATTTACCCTTTGCCGATGAAATTAAGACTGAGTCAACAGTTCTTTTGGGGTGGGTTAGTGATCAGCACACTAAGGTAAGCTGTTGACCTGGAGCAAGTCATTCTGATAGGGCTGATCTACAATTCTCATTTGTTTCATTAATACTAAACTCAATGCAAGAATCATTGATTCAGAAGCAGATGCCATTTTTACAGCCAGCCAGATTTGGCCAGTTTAAGGGGAAAATAATGTGATAATGCTGGGTGTGAGCTTTGCATCATGCATGTACCACTCCAAGCAGTTAGCAGTGGCCGAGTCCCACAGGCACAAGGCTGTGCGCAACTGAAGAAATAGTACAGTTTTCAGTTCTGCACAATGTGAGATGAGGCCATACAAAATTAATCATTGAGTTTCTGAGGCATTTCCCCCAGACATACCTTTCGCAGTGTGTCAAAGATATTGATCATATTACAAAAAGTGCACAGTGATCCAAAAGATCTATGTCCCTGCAACAATATACAGAAGAAAGCTATAAAATGTATACAGCATGTCTGGATGCACAAAAACTGATATGTTCTTGGTCCCTGTGACCTTGAAAATAGGTCAAGGTCCAAAGCAATATATGGTGCACAGGCCCTTGGTATGATGCATCTCCGGTATAAATTTCATTATTCCATCTCTAAGGGTTCTAGAGATACACTGCCAGACACACGAAAATGGATAAATATTTTCTTGGGCCAAAAACACTACACAGCTAGTACACATGCCAGTGGTATGGTGCATCTCTGGTATAAATTTCATTACATGTGTTCTATTTCTTGGGGTTCTAGAGCTATGCGGTGGGTGGGCGGGCAGGCGGATGTCTCCTTTGAAACTTAAAAGCTTCATACACTATTCCACCATACCGACACTGGTAAAAACTGGTAAATAGTAATACAATTTTCAGCACCATAAAGTTGACTAGAGGTGTTATGAGGTAAAGTGTACTTAAAGGTATTAGCTGAAAGCCACTGCTTCCACTGTATTGGATGAAGATTAAAAAGAAATCCTGCAAAAAGTGAGTATGATCATGGTTTTCCGACTTAAGACAGACTAGAGAAAATTCTCTAGATGGGTTAAGTATACTTTACCCCGGGTACTTTCCCTCTCATCACTCTAAACACTTTGAGGGCTATACTTTGTCCTTTCAAACTCCATCTTGACACAATTTGACTAATGTGAGTTAGTGTTGTATTTATTAGGTATTTTTCATATCTCTGGAAACATTTCAACTGAGTTTTGTGTAGTTGTTGTTTTTTATGACCTTTGTGTTATAATTTATGCGACAAAGTTCTAACCCTAATGACAGAATTGCTAAAAAGTGTGGTGTTTCTAGAAATACGTATGACTTGTGCTATACAAACTCCATGTGCTTATTTCCGTGAAATGTTTCCTGTCAGGTCAGGGGAGGAGTAATATCAAATTTGAACTGGTCTCTCTTGTCAAATATTTTTGTCACATACTGGTTGTTGTTTATTTCTATATCTAGATCAAGGAAAGTAGCTTTTGTATCACTTTCATTTCAGCAGATTTAATATTAATTTTTTGGGATATACGGATGAACGGAACTGGCCCATCCCTACTAATTCTATGTCCCCTTATGCCACCTTTGGTGGCCGGGGACAAAAACTCATACTTGTCACTCTGGTCACTTCAGATATTTTCAGAATGCGAGACTCAATCAAGACCAAAGAGTTGAAAATTGCATTTTTATTTTCATATAATTAATGGTTAAAATTAAACAAAAAAAGTATATACTAGTTTAACATCTTCAGAGTCAAAAACTGGAAACATAATCAAGCTTTCTGAAAAGCTGATGCATGCCTATATCACAAAATTGATCATAGTAAGGCCATGTAAATTTAATAAACTATGAGTTTCTCGGGTACATTTTGAACAAAGTTTGTGACCCCAGGTGGCTTTATAAATTACATATTTGCCAATACTTGTCATACAAGGGGAAAAAGATCTAAAGACACAAAAGTGGAAAAAATACCCCCCCCCCAAAAAAAAAATCTTCTTCTTTGATGACATAAGGTGCTGAGGCAGGGCTCAGAAACTGAGATGTGGGTATTACATCTAAGAAACTTCTTGTCATTTTTGTTTTTTGTTTTGTTTTTTTTCTGTTTTTTTTTTTTTTTTTTGCTCAGTGAATGAACAGTTCACAATGACCCCGAAGTCTACTTGGTTCATCTTAGCCTCAAAATATACATTATTACCAAATGTGAACAAAATTTGTATGTCTGTTTTTGTTCGGGTATTGTGGAAACAAACTTGACCAGACTGTCAGGGCAAATAACCCAAATACACAATGTTTTCCCCTGAAGGGAAGGCATAAAAGAAAGAACTACCGAAAAGATTTTTTTAAAAAGCACTCATTATAAATCAGTAGGAATAAATAATGCCATTCAGCCAGTTTCTCGTTGATCAGGCAGAATTCCTGATTCACAAATATACATGTAACGTTTCTCTTGCTATTGATTAGAATCTGAACAAGATAATCAGGAAAAACTTCTTTGTGATTGTTTCCCCAAAAAACTTATAAATTCATGAAAAACAGAAAATTTATTGCACCATAATCTCATTTTGGGAAGCCTGAGCCATAAAAGTATGTTGTTGTGTCTTGTTACCTGAGTTTGTCGGATTGCTTGTAGTGTCTGTACGGCAGGATGGACACCACACTGGCATTAGAAAACAAATGTGCCACTTTACTGCCAAGCAAACCTTGCGTCTTACCACCTGAAATATATAAAAATATACATGTACATTATTTATATTGCAGCACTGGGTAAAGAATTTCTCACTGTTTAATCAGAGCTGTGATGTCAGTAACAAATTACTTCCTCCTGGACAGAACTGCAGATTTTATTCTTCTCATTTTTTTTTTCAACATTTCAATATCTTCATAATGTTTCATTAAGACAAAAATCAAGCACACTACAGCATTGAAACAGCAACCTGACTCTTTACTACAGTCATATAACAGTCAAATTGTCTTACAGATAATGTTACTCTTGTGTATCAAGCAAGACGATAAACAACATTATACATTTATTTTATATATTTGAACTACATAATCTCATATTGCGATAAAGAAATGTTAAAAATGTTCACCAAGTAAACAGTTGCACTCCGCATACAAATCTTGCCACTAATAATAAAGTGACAAAACATCATGAAGAAAATGAACTTACTCTGCAAATTATAGCAGGAAAACACTTCAAAACAAATAAAATACTATCTTTTTTTAATCAACCGACCCTGTCCACCGTGGTAGATTTATTATAAACTAAATAAGATGGCTAGCCATGAACACATTTCAAAATCAGGTTCAATGAAGATATTGGCATCAGCCAGCAATTTAGGAAAGACATGCTCACCCAATTATCTAACATACAAATTTTATAAGGAGAGTTTTTCCCAAGCCCTGTTACCCTAGAATTAAAGGGCTTTAAAATTGATGTTCCCATATGCATCATACAGAATAAGAAATAGGGCTTTAATTTTACAGTTTATGCTATCTTTAGCGATCTCCCTACTCTTTCAATTTTTTTCTGGGGAAAACCCTGCTAAGCACAAGTGAATGATATACTCACCATAAGTGAGCAGACTAAAGTAGCCATCCTTTTGTTTAGCCGCCAGGTAGAAGTGGGACTTGAGTGTGTGCCACTCCATATCATATTGGTCCTCATCACCATCTGCTGGCCCAAAATGTGGCTGCAAATATACATACACGTCAGACTTTACTTGTAATTTTCAATGACTTCACTCTGATGATGAAAGTATCTACAAAATATGTTTATACAAGAAACATTGCAAGAATTTGAGGCAGACTACATTCACATACTTCCAATGCTACGGGTGTGGCAGAAAAATTATCTGGTACCATTAAATAGGAATAAAACCCAATACAATGTATATGCTAAGCCAAACCAAATGTGTACACAGTTGTCCTTCGATTAACCTCTCCAATAAAAAACCACATGCCTTTAAAGACCACGTCATGTTCTTATGCCATATTTACCATATTTTTTGACTTCCATTAGGAGACCACTGTTAGACCTGTGCTAAAGGTGATCTCTCACAGGAGAAACTACTGTATACATTTGTGGTGACACTGACCTGGGCACTGTCTTCTGCATCCCCTTCTTCCTCGCTACCATCAACACGTTCAGCTGTGTCTTGTTTTGTTCCTGTGGCTAAAATGCAAACTAGTTTTTGACACAAATGAATGGCAAAAAAGGTAAAAGTCACTGATTTTACAAGATAAAATAAGAAGTCTCTCAGTGGAGCATTTTGTCTGTGAATGAGCTAACTGATATATTGCAAAAGAAAATTCACATACAAGGTCCTGTGACTTTGAAATTTAGGTCGAGACCAAGCTACAATCCCAACCTAGGTCTCACTAAGACACAATGCTATCAAGTTTTATGAAGTTCTTCAATGATTATTGCATGGAAATGAAATTAACATCAGTGACCCTATGACTTTAAAAATTAAGTTACAATCCCTACCCCAACACAGATCTGAAGAAAGAAACTGAAAAAAAAGACACAGAGAATCCAGAATGTGTAGCCCATTGAGGATATTGTTGGGATCACGAGTTGCTGGATTTTCATGTTTTTGCGAGGCTGTGCCGAGGAAAAACATGAAAATCCAAGAATGAGTGATCCCAACTTTATCCCCAATGGCCGGCCATACTGGATTTTCTTTCTCCTATGTCTAAAAAGTACAAATACCCACCAAATCGAAGTTCTAACGGAGAAATAAGTTTGAAAACGACATCATTTTGAAAGTGGGAAGAGTCAGTATTTCATTAAATGCACCATGGCCTCTCATTGGTTTGTATACTACTTGACACCAATGATAGACAAATCAAATGAAATATTACAATTAAAACCTTATCCTTCATACCCATGTGAGATAACCCTTTCAGGATAAGATTCACACATAGGAGAAAATATGATCTTAACTATGGATGGTTCAGTCAATATGTTTGGATACTGTATCTCTCCCACTGGCAGAGATATAAACACCAAAGTTTACTGTTCAATCGTAAATGTATCTGAAAACCAGTTCAGAATCAAACCTCACTTTTCATTACCAATCATCTAAGTAAATAAATATCCTGGAGCAAAGGGCCCCTTTCTCATTAATATTCACTTCAATGCACTTAGATACATAAATGGGGACAAATATTCGGGAATTAAAGGGCACCTTTCCCATTTATAGCTACTTCAAGGCACTTAGATACTGTTCAGGTGTCAAGGGGTCCAAACATTCGCGAACAAAAAGCCCCTACCTATGTAAGTAGAAATTAAAAGTCCTTTATAATTATTTTACAGAAGTAGTTTGGGATAGCTCAATTATTCATGAAAATTAATGGTCCTTTTATACTAAGAGTCTGAACATACTTGAGTCAAAGTTCAAGTTCCCATATTCTATGATAAAGTAAACTTTAGTATAACGTGAAGAAATTGTGTTGGTTGGAATTAAAACTACAGAATGGTTTGACTTCTTGTATCAAACATTTTGTGGACTGTATAACAAAACTATTCAAAAATTCAAAATCTTACAAAATACAACTTTTGCAGAGACAGTCCACAGTACAAGTGATTATCAATGGTTGCAATCAATTTTAATTTTAATAGGATCAAGTCATCTGGTCTCATTCTGCATCAATTACATAATGCCATTCACATGTTACAGGACTATGTTTTTACATTTTTTGTCAAACCTATTCGCAAGCTGAGCTGACAAAACACTGTGACCAGCACCTTTACATCAGCCAACTGTAACATGACCAATTCTGCCATTTTGCACTATTAACATCATCAATGTCACACCTGTAGTTAACCCTTTCCCCCTTGAATTAAGACTGAGTCAACAGCTTTCTTTGGCATGGGTTGAGCACTAAGTGCCCAACCCATGCCAAGGAAAGCTGTTGACCTGGGGCATGTGATCGTGATAAGTATCATGTACATTTCTCATTCAAATTGTTTTTCATAACTGTTGAAATTAGTTGAAAACACTGGAACAGAGTCTGACGACATTTGACCACCAGCCGGTTTTGGCCGGTTTGAGGGGGAAAGGGTTAAAATGTTTCATGAAGTGTAACAAAAATCAAATATGAAAGGGGGGCCAAATATTCGGAAGGGGCCTAAATATTCCAGAATGTTCTGGACCCCGGGAACCCGAATATTTGCACTGGGGGCCATCTGTTTGGTAAATATTTGGACCCAGGGGCCATCCGTTCAGCGGCCCAAATATTCTTTGACACTGGCAAACATGGCTGGTTGGTGCATATACCTGTCTGTGGTGGCCCTGCTGTGTGCAGTACACGTGCCATCTGCTCCTCAGCCATCCTGGACTTGTCAGAAAACACCAGACGGTGGCCTTTTTGAAAAGGCAGGTCAGCGTGACCCTTCAGAGCACTGCGGGCATCTTCAGCATCAACCTCCTCAATGTTAGTCTTGGTATTGGATACTTTTCCTTTCAAAAGCCCTAAAGACAAAATACCTTGATAAATATCACCACAATCTTCCTCCATAATCACATACACAGTTTTGTGTTTTCAACAGAAATGGATATATTTGTTATGGTATTAAGTTCAGTGAATAGTACAAGCATACTACATGTATATGCAAAAAAAATATACATTTTTTACCTTGTGACTGGTCCGCCAACAGCTGTTCTTTCAGCTCTTTCAGTTTGTCTTTGTAGTTTCCCATCTTCATATCATTTTGAGCTGGAAGCCTTTCACCCAGCACTTTTCTCTACAGGACAAAAGAGCATATTATTAACCTATATGAAATAACGACCAATTTCACAGAAGACTGTTAAGTCCTAAAGTCCTTACTAGTCCTTAATAATATTGTAAGATGTATGCACAGGAACACACAGGCTACCAAGCTTACCTGTACTGTTACTGTACTAGATGCTAATATATATAATATACATAGCATTACCTGTATATGTATATACATATATATACATATATATATATATATATATACATATATATATATATATATATATATATATATATATATATATATATATATATATATATATATATATATATATATATATATATATATATATACATATATATACATATATAAACATGTTTATAATATTGGGCATAGAAGGCAGATGAAGAAAGGTCATAGACATAATGCATTATTAATTGTAGTTATGTTACCATGGTGTTTTTGTCAGCCTCCTGTGGTTGGGCTCTCCCTACATTCTTGAGTCTTTGCTTTTTAGGTTTAGGCAACTGGTCATCAGAGGTTTTCAGCTTGGATCTTCCATGTCTAACAAACTTGGCAAGTCTGACAGCAGGATGGCGACCATTTAACTTGTGGAGCTGTGACAATGCGGGTGGACGTTGCCATGGTTGCTGCCAAGTAAAATTAACACAATCATCAATGGGATGGTCACTCACCAAAAGATTTTGAAATGTGCATATTATCTTATTTTCCAAAATTAGAGCACAGGTGGGCTTGGCAAAACATCGTGTGCATGACAAATACGTACCGTTACAAAACTGCATTTTTTTTCTTACATGCTATCCTTGTTGCTTTGAAAGAATAGTAGCCAGGACTGATATGCAGTACCATCTTATATTTTAGTGATTCACCACGCAAAATAACAGGAACTATTTATCTTACAGGATGCAACAGCTGAAAGGTTAAAGCACTGGATAAAACATTGATCCATTTTGCTTCAAAAGTGGATAGGGTGGTGTGCTACAAACAATGATAATATGGTACACTCTATACATGTGTGAAGTGAAAAACCGTGGACTGACATTTACCAGAAGCAGTTAATACAGTCTTTCTTGTGGAGGAGGGTCAAAGTCAAACAACTGTCATAATTTTTTGGAAATTTCACTTTGCTCTTTATCCTTGGCCTATGGGCATGGTTCTCAGTTGTATCCTGAGTGAAGCTAGAGATGGTGCTGCAGTCACTAATTTGGAAGATGATTGCAAGCAGTATTTGATCACACCTCTTTGCTGATTGGCCTTCTTTATTAATGCATTGACATGCTCACGTGGAAGTAAGCTGTCCAAGATAAGTGCCATCAGATCCTCTGTGTGTTAGCTTGCTCTAATATAGTACTGTTCATTCCATACACGTATCTGTACTTTAAAGATTCTGTAATTGTAGTATTACACAATAATCCCATTGCCTAAATTTCCACGTAAATACTGCCAGTATGATTTTGTAATAAATAAGAAACCTTCTACAAGATTTATCCAACTAAATTAAGAAATAAATTTTTTTGACAATTTTTACAAACTATATGCAAAAAGTATCAACCAAACTTGGCAAGGCACCAGATGTAAACCAGGGAATAGGAATTTAACAGATCCATTTCAGCCATGTGATCTCATCTATTGCTGTGATTTAGATTTAAAGTGTGTATTCTTTAAATTTTATTCACATTACATTCTGGGTCCAAAAACAGATATTCTATTTTCTCAAAATTCTTTATGTCTTCCTTTCTGCCCATGTGTCAAATTGAATCCAACTTCAATATTTAGGTTTGTGCTGTTGGTAACTCAAACAAAACGAAAGTGAAAGATATTAAGAAATTTGAATTTATGCTAATAAGACATACTTCCAAACTTTCAATCTTGAATATCTTCAAATGATTTGTAGATAAAGGTGTCAATAGCAACTTCCAATTCATAGATTTGTGGTACAAACAACTTCAATGAAATAAAATGAAAGCTACAATATTTCTATTTATGCTAGTAATTAGGCACACTTGGAAGATTTTAATGCTTACCACTTCAAACCTGTTAAAGATCAAGGGGTAATTTCAATTTAAAGGATTGTGTTCAAGATGCATTTGATTATCATTGAACCAAATTTTAAAACATTTCCTATTTTACTAATATTAAAGGCACACACACACAGATTTGATCTCAATCAAATTTTATTTTAACTGGTGTGACTTGTTGCTATGTTTAGATTTAGTCATGTTCTCACCAGTTGCTGTAATTTAGATTTTAGCCATGTGTTCTAACCTGTTGCAGTAGTTTAGATTTATCAATTTTTTTTTGGCTTCGAGTAATTTTAGATTTTAACTATACTTGTGGCTGCAATTTAAACTTTAATCATGTGTTCTCACTGGTTGTTGTGATTCAGATTTCAGCCTTTAGTCATGTGTTCTCACCTGTTGCTGCCTTTTGACTGTGGGATGTGTTGATGTGTACTGTAGGTGATTATGGTTCTTCTTGTGACCTTCTGTATCTTTCCTCTTGACCTTTTCCTCTGCTTCATCAACATGTTTATCTTGTTCCATTTCTTGAACATAATTTTGGTTGTTTTGCTTCTTGGAGAATAACATCTTCTGTTGTATTATTACCTTGTTTTGTCTGTCAATTTCCACATTTATCTTTGATTGTCTATATTTTGATGGATTCTTTGGACTCCTAATGTTGACATCTCTTTTGGGTGAAAAACGCAACTTTGATTTATCTCCAAAAGTACGCTTTCTTTTTAAGTTGGCATGTCCATGAGAATGACTAACATCACTGTTACCATGAAGAAACCCCATAGCCTTTTTCAGTTCCTTTTCATCTTTGCGTAGTATCGTATCGCCATTGACTTGTCCCTGTTCATCATGGTTGTTTGGTTCAGTGTTGTCCACATCTTCCCTGTTCCATGCTTTTTCTAGTTTCTTCAGTTTGCTTTGTGCCTGTGCTTCCAAGGGGTCACCCCCATGCTGCCCTAAATTTTCCCGATCCCATTGCCGCCCCATCTTTTTTACTTCCTCTTCCTCCTTTTTATTGTCATCTGGCACCTGGCCATCCACCCGATTCCATCTCTGTGCCACTCCATCAATCTGTGATTGTACACTGGGTTTGTTCAGAGACACAGCTGCTGCATCTTCATGCTGTACTTGTGTCTTTGGTGTAGAGGTACTTGTGACCACTAAGTCGTCCTTCATGATCTGTGCTGCTGGCGGCTCCTCATTTCTCCCCTGATAATTATGGAAGGGGTCTTCTTGTGACACATCTGAATCCCACTGCAAAACAACAGCAGTCATGTGTTCTGTTAGTATGCCTCATTTGTGATTAAAACTTACTTTATGTATTTCAGCACTCAACTTGAAGCTATCCAACAAACTGGTACTACTAACAATTCCCATACAATTACACTATTAACACATAATCTCTTTCCATGTCCCTGATCAAATTCTGTTAGTCACTTAAGATTTAACAAGTGCACAGTGATCCAAATGATCTAGGTCCCCCGCCACAATACACAGCAGAAAGCTATACAATGTATACAGCATGTCTGGATGTACAAAAATTGATATGTTCTTGGGCCCAGTGACCTTGAGGGTTCTAGAGAAATGCTCCCGTCCAGACGGATGGACTAACGGACACAGCCCCTATCTCTATGTCCCCCTATGCCACCTTCGGAGGTGGGGGACAACAAAGAGACGAGAGATCCTCACTCTAGACCACTGTGCATGTTGTTCTGTTTCTTCAAATCTAAAATGTAAAAGTGTCGCCATGGTTTTCCAAGTTTTTCCTTTCTTACCAGAAAATGGAATCTAAGTAACTCTTAATAACTCACTGTGCACAAATATACAAAGAGAAATAACTTCAAGATGGGCTAAGATGTGCAGGCAAAGCTCTACTACACATGTAATGATGACAAACCTACCACAGCTGAGCTGATCCTATCATTTTGACCAGTTCTCTATTGCTCTAACTTCACACTCAATGGAAAGTACTACCTGTATTTACAAATCAGTGGAACAGTGATGCAAGCAGAAGTTGCCTCTTCCTTTACCAGTGAACATATTCATGTAGGAAATGGACAAAATAAGCTGGTATGTGTCCCAATACAACTTGGGTTGTGGGTGAAAGTCATTGGTGACATAGTCTGCATTTGGACATTTGGGGAACAACTCTTGTCACAATTTGTGACACACTTGAATGCATGTTGTCCAACCATTAATTTTTCCGCAGAACACTCTACGACAGAGATTGCCTCTCTACTTGGCACAACAGCTGAAATCGGTGAGGACAGAAAGGCATAGATGTACACTTCCCTGCACAAAAAAACAGAAACATATATACCTACACTACTAGTTGGCTCACCCTGAACATTGTAACAAGAGGCCTGGCTTAGGCCCAATGATTTGCTGACAACCATCACCTGCCCCCCCCCCCCCCCAAATGTCCTGAAATGCATTCTAAGACCTGCAGACATTACTAGTCAAGGTCATCCATATTATGCAATATCAAACATCCACATGGTACACATTCGTGGTACATTTGGTATCCTGTGCCTTATTCTTTAACAATATATGCATTTAGTGTCCTTTTCTTTAGTGCTTAATGACCTTGAAAAATAGGTCAAGGTCAAACAACATATGAACAAATTGAACCATAGGTTTAATGCACATTTCACATAAATTTTGCAGTTCTATCTCAATTTATTAGCATAATAATGCATTTAATGTGTTTTGATACCTATCATATGATGTTAGTTCCAATACATATAATTACTACCAGTGACATCACCATGACTCATGTCATCAACTTTTGCCTGTATAATGTTCCTTTCACGCTACAATGTATATGGATGTACGAAAACAAGTTGCGATGTAATGACCATCAAAAAAAAAAAAAGAAGGGAAATTTCATTTCATGCAATGCATGCCCTCTTTAACCTTGAGAAAAAATGTCAAGGTTATGCATATTATGCGAGATCAAGGCTTCACATATGATAAACATTTACAGCATATTTGCTAATATTAGCCTTATTCTTTCTCAAAATTTTTAATTTTGTGTTCTTTTTTACAGTGTATAATGACATTGAAAAATAGGTCAAGGTCACTTATAGTTTGCCAAATTGGACTCTTGACTTAATCCATAATTGGTGTAAATTCTGGTAGTTCAACCTCAATTTACTATTAAAAAAATGAATTTTAGTGTATTTTTGATACCTATTATAATAGTTCCAATTTCTACCACCAGCGGCACTACCATCACTTCATATGAAATAGGAATCTTGCCTGTAAAACTTTCCTGTAATGGTACATAGATGTATGTCAACAAGTTCACATGTCATGACCATCACAAAAACATTTGATTCCATTTATTGAAATGCATTCCCTCCATGACCTTGAGAAAGTAGGCCAAGGTCATCCAAATTATGCAGTATCAACCTTCTGCATAATATACATTTGTGGTATGTTTGGTATCAGTAATTCTATGTGCAACAACAGACTTTTTGTTTTTCCTCCAATATGTGATTCTTTCATTGTTTCCATGTGAATTTTGTCCTCAGTTTTTCTCGGACACTGTTGATCCAAAAAGTACCAAACTTTGCATGGTGATTGACCTAGTACAGGATTGAAGCACCTAGTTTGTAATGGTCACCATGTTAAAAATTATGCAAATTAGGGCAATTTGAAATTTTAAATGTTGAATATCTTCAAAACTATTATAGGTAGAAGTGCCATTTCAGCTTCAATTTATAGTTTTGTGCTATAAGCGCATCCAATGAACCATCAAACAAAAGTTCTAGAATTATAATTTATGCTAATTATAGCACTTGAAAAGTAAAAATGTTTAATAACTCCAAAATTATTATAAATAGAAGTGCCATTCCAACTCCAATATATAAGTTTGTTTGATAGGTGCATCCAATGAACCACAAACTAAAGTTGTAGAATTACAATTTACATGTAAGCTAATTCGGGGTACTTGAAAAGTTTAAATATTGAAGATCTTTGAAACTATTGCAGGGATAGGTACCATTCACATTTTGATAATCTTAATACATTTCTGCTATAGGCATCCAATTGACTGCAACCAAAAGTTGTAGAATTTTAATTTATGCAAATTAGGAGAACACACAAAATTTAAATGTTGAACAACTTCAAAACTATCACAGATTAAAGTGTCATTCTAATTACAACTGATAGGTTAGTGACATAGCTGCAAAATTATAAGCCACAGTTGTAGAAATCAAATTTATGCAAATCAGGCAAATTCAGAAAATCTATATCTTGAATATTCAGCTTCAAAATTTTTATAGTTAGCGGTGCCACTCTAACTTCAATTAATAGGTTTGGGAAATAGCTGCATCCAATGAACCATGAATTAAGCAGTTGTAGCAGTTTCATTTATGCAAATTAGGCTAATACACAAAATTTAAATCTTGAATAATTTCAGTACTATTATAGATTGATGTACCATTCCAACTTCAATTTGTATGTTTGTGAAATAGCTCAACTGTTTGTGGCTCTTTTGAACATTTAAATAAAAACTATTGCTACAGAAGGTTAATGCATGTAAATACTGAATAGGCAATCTTTAAAAGTTTTCTAGGCACACAGATTGAAATCAAATTTCTGAAGTTTATCTATTTATTGCTTTGTGAATTTTGTCCTCAATTTTTCTTGGACACTACTGTTCCAAAAAGTACCAACCTTGGCATGGTGATACATAGTAATGGAATGACGCACCTCGTTTGGAATAGTCAACATGTTGAATAACATGCAAATTAGGGCCATTTGAAATTTCAAATATTAAATATCCTTGAAACTACAGTGAAAACTCGTTATAATGACACCATCTGTTCCCTGAGAAATGTGTCAGAGAACTGAATATGTCCGATAAATGAGTCAAATAACAAAGAAAATAAACCTTTTCCCATGAAAATTTGTGTCATTATATTGAATATGTCGGATATCTGAGTGTCGTTATAATGAAGTTTCACTGTATTAAAGAGAGAGATATCATTCCAACTTTAATTCATAGGTTTGTGCCATAGGCACATCAAATAAACCACAAATGAAAGTTGTTGAATTTTAATTTATGCTAATTAGGAGCACTAAAAAGTTTAAATATCTTCAAAACTATTATATGTAGAGGTGCCATTCCAACTTCAATTTACAAGGTCAAGGTCATCCATCTTCGAACTCATCCGAAACCTTATGCAGGACTATAAGCATGTGCAGTATGAAACCCTATGCACAAAACTTTTGAAGTTATCGCACCAAAACCAAATTCACCAAAATGGTTCTGTGACCTTGAGAATTAGGTCAAGGTCACCCATCTTGAAACTCATCCAAGACCTTATGTAGGACTGTAATCACCTGCCATTTGACTGGCCTATGTCACAAACTTTTCAAGTTATTGTGTGAATATATATATAATTATATACATGTATATTGCCCCTATACCTAATCAGAGGCATTATCTACGTATATGTTGCATGCCTTTCAACCATTACTCCTAGTCTCTGATCAGATGCAGGCACAGCTAAACCAGCAAGGTTGCTGCAGATAATGAAAGCACATGTAACTCACGATCTCTATTTATAAAGTGCATAAATTCAAAGTAAGACATTTAAATTCAATATGGACAAATTACAGGTGCAATGAATGAGCCGCTCTGGCTGCTACAGTTGCTTAATACCCTCTTAATCTGATCAATACCACTAGTCTCATTGTCACAGGTATAGCTCAAGTAAGGTGTTAACTTTGAAGGGGTCAGATGAAAGAACTGTCACCTGTGCTTTATGCACCCTATAGATGTTATTACTATGAACTGACAAGACGATATGCACAAGCTCAAGCAGTGACCCATATAAATTACACTGTATTATAACCATATACTAGTATCACTTTTGTGGTGAGACTTGGAATAATACCATCTCCCATATATGTTGTGGCACATTACATGTACGAGTAGCAGCTTCGCCTTCAACACCATTAACAATCTCGGCATTTCACAGTCTGCATACAGATATTAACCTTGATAATACCAGCATGCCTTGACAGGCAACACATAAATGCAGCTGTCTGTTGTTATGGACAGCAGAACAGTATTTTTGAAAGTGTCACGAACACCCAGACTGGTCTACATTTATCTGTCCTGTGTCTTGTCACCTCCTATTTCACAGAATTCCATATTTTATATATGCCAGGTTGTAGGTACACGAACTGGGCAGTGGTCAGCAGTAGAGGGTAATAAATAAAGCCCTATAGCTGGCCAACGCTGTGTACCTCTGGCTACTGCCAACCACCGCTGGCCACCGCTGAGCTGCCAGAGCCCTAATTGATGTCCGGCAATGGTCAGCGTGTAGCTAGCAGAACCACCGACGGCTACCGCTGTCTACCACCAAAATCAATCAATTTACCAGTGATATGTTTCGTCTTGTGATGCTAATAGTTTCTAAATACATGTATACGCATCAGTAGATCAATTGAACCCAATAACTTAAGGTTCCCAGTGTAACCAGCACCAGGCAACAGCATGACAATCTTTCACAAATGTAGTCTTCCTTTCACTTACTATTATGACAATAAAAGTGAACTTCACACAACAGTTTCAATAATTATACAACTCACCTGCATAGATGGAGACCATAATAACTCCTTCATTTTCATAAATAGAGACCTTGAGTTGCCTTCATTATCTGCCGCAACTTCATCTTCCTGCAAATATATGAAGTTTTGAGAACTGCCCTTATATATATATGTATATATATATATATATTGACTATCGCTTGCAGTCTTAATGCTGCTCATTTTGTCAGTTCATAGCAAAGTCTAGGCAACCCTGACACCACATGGTGCTGCTCTTGTACCAGTATGGAAATACTCACTGCTCCCTGGCTGGGAAGCCTACTTGTCAGGTCATCTACACACACATGAAAAAGGCTTGGCACACAACCAGCAGTGCAGATCACAGAGAACCCTTTGTCTACCCTGTAAACTGTGATTCTGAATTGCCTTTGTTTTGTTCTGAAAGTTTTCCAGGTATGTAAATATCACAAGTTATGTGCTATTTGCTATGATGTAGACCCAATATACAAATACTTCACTGCCACCTCACACTCAAAATTGTAACTAAAGTATCAACCTTCTGTTCAATTGTCCGTTACCACCAGAGTAGAAGACAGGTAATAAACTTCCTGTTTTAACATATGATCAAGCTTACCAGGATTGACTTACCCCTGGAGTGTATACAGATAAGTAAGCTCCAGTTAGCAGCAACTGTTGAGGAGTAAGTCTCTTGTATGGCAAGTGTAATAGCTGTTTGAACACTTGGTCAACATTCTCTTGAACTGCACCTGCAAGAACACCAGTACACCTGAGCAATCAATAACCACAGTGGCCAGCATTCTATGTTAAGCATCTTTCTTCCGTGCTCCTTTGTTCAAAATTGCAATAAAATTAGTATCGAAGACTGACTACTCACAACAAAATTCATGTTTACATTGCTACCTTGGGCAGGGCTACCTCACAGGCCTTAAGCACTTCTGGCAGAAAACTTTGCAAAATCCACTGCTGGTGATGCCAAGAGTTGTGCTAACCATTGACTTTCTACAAATCCATAACACTGTCAGCCTGTATCCTCACAGACTTGCCTCTACATGGTCTCTAAACATTAAAACATCACCTTGGTGTTTTATATCCTTACCTAACAAATACCCTGCCCAACTAATATGATAGATGGATTTGAAATGCATAATAGACATGAGTTAATGCAAAAAAATTTCTTCTGAATATTGAAAAAGCTAATTAAGTATCATAAAAATATGTAATTCATACCCTTTACAATTCTCCTGTTATTACATAGACATAATATACTATACATGTGTAAACATTAAAATGAACCTCTGTCAATTCTTGTACATTCAAACATGCAATGTACACTCTGCCCATCTATATTCCAAAAAGATATGCAAGCTTAAGAAAAACCCCAAGATTTTGGTTTGAATTTTGGAATATACATGTATATATGCATAGAGTACCTGAACATATTGTGCAGTTAATATTTTTTATACAATTTTTGCACATACAGTGGCCAGACATTGAAGCTAGAGTGATGACCATTCCCGTCTGTCAGAAAACAGTTGATACTTTCCCACTCAAACCACCCAATAGCACCCAGATCTACTACAATTCTTTTAATGAAATTTTTTGTGAACAAAACATTTTTGCTAATAATTAAAGAAAAGACCTTTCATGATGGCCCGATTTATCCCACCACATTCCATGGAAAACCACTGCCTCAGTCTTACACTGACCAGAAAACAGCTAAACGACTAAAAATAGGGTTCAGAGAACAGATTACCCTTGGTGCCCACAATGATTTTTCCTCAATTCTACAATTTTTTTTCAGACTTCCCAGTAGAATACTTTATGCAATTTCCATATTGTTGTCTATGGAATGAAAGGGCACTTTTGGATGTGTTCTTGGGGCAAGTTCAGGTGACAGAGACCACTGTACTGTGTGTCACTCAGAGGGCCACCAAATAAATACTTCAAAAGTTTCATAACAAGTTTAAAAATAACAAGAGGAAGCTGGTTTTCAATAGGAGTGTGGTCCACTATAATGTGCATCTCTGAAAAAAAAATGGTGAAGATGCTTTGGATCCTTTTTGAGATATTATAGTAACGTCATCCCCTTGTGCACTACTCAGACTGCCTGGAAGATAAATACTTGGAAGTTTCACAAAAAGTTTATAAATATACAAAGAGGAAACTGGTTTTTACTAGGAACCTGACCCATCATAAGATGCACCTCTGACAAAAATTTTTGGTAAAGCTGTGTTCAATATTTTTTAAGATATCGCGGTAATGTTGTCAGGGTTGACGCCACTAAGAATACCTTCAAATAGATACATTAAAAGTTTCATAAAAAGTTTTAAAATAATCAGAGGAAGCTGGTTTTAATTAGGAACCTGGTCCATCATAAGATACATCTCTGATAAAAATTTATTAACACTGTGGTCAATATTTTTTGAGATATTGTGGTAACATCGTCAGGGTTGATGCCACAGAGACCCCTTTTATTAGTTTTAAATAAATACATTTAAAGTTTCATAAAAAAGTTTAAAATAATAAGAGGAAGCTGGTTGTTGTTAGGAACCTGCACCATCATAAGGTCTTTCTGTGACAAAAATTTGGTACAGCTATAATGTTGAATATTTATTTTTCAGATATCATGGTAACGTCGACAAGACAGAGGGACGGACAATGCATGGAATGACAATACCCTCCGGCACTTTATGTGCTGAGGGTAAAAAAGCGATAGTATGAACTGAATGCTGTATATGTACCTAACTGAAGCAGCGTGTGAAGCGATATACCAATGGGACTTGCTGGTGTCATCTTGCTTGACCCATCACTAAAGCTAACTGTGACATTGTCTGTGTAATTGTTGAAATTCAGCTGGCACCACTGAAACATAAAAGTATTCAATAACCACAATATCTACATAAAATGCCACACATAGTATACAACTACACCATATTATTGGGCCGATGTTTGTTAAGTTTCAGCTAAAATGCCATTAAAATGATGGTCAGATAAAGAAAATGAAGCATTGCTACAGTCAGAAAGTCAGGAATGCTGGGGGGCTGGGACGGTGAACATTCAACTGAATACAATCACACTAACTTTCGTTACTTGCTGAGATGAACTATACATGTTGTCCATAAATGACAGTTTTGGTTTGAGAAATCTCAATTTGACTCTCCCAAATGCCACTCTTACCTACCCTTAAAAGAGGGTTATCATCATGTCCCAGCTAACATCGCTATCAGGTTACACCCAAACAAACTAACTGATTCTGTTGTCTAAGGAATTAGGTCAAGGTTATTCATACAGTATCTACATGTACTTAGCCCTTATAGAGAATCCCCACCATGCGCAATGAATATCAAACTCCAGGCTCAGTTACATCCTCAGTTACCATCCTAATACAAACCAGTGGTATTAGCCTGTGACCTTGAGAATTAGGTAAAGGTAATCCAAATGCAATCTCAAACCTTGCCCGAAATACAGGGCCATCCCAATTTCAAAGTCCCGGCTCACAAAGCTCTTAAGCTGGGCAATTTTTCATTCTTATCAATTTCTGTCACAAAAGGGACAAAATAAAACCTAAATTACTCAATAAAAGACCACAATACACATGTAACAAAAAATAACATTACTTTAAAACCTAAAAAAAAAAAAAAAAAAAAAAAAAAAAAAAAAAAACGGTTGAGGCAAGGCTCTGAAACTGATGTGAGCCGTACTTGAGGAAACATTTTTCCCCTCTTACAATACCAGTTTTGCACCTGTCAAAATCTTTGACCATTTGTAACTAAGCCATGGTGACAATCAACCAAGATTGTGGCTTCACTAACCGAAAACTGTGTCACTTACATTTGTAGGAATAAAGAACACTTATTCCAAATATACAGGTGGACTTGATCCTTCTTATATCAGGCTCAGTGCCTGTTTCAACAAAATGGCTGCAACTTTTTTAACATTTAATTCTATCCAGGTTAAATTACTAGTTTGGCAAGAGGACATATTTTGCTATGTTTGATACTGGGATCTTGGTGCACTTCTTTGCTTAATGATATAGGCAAAAGCAACAATACAGCTATGTCACAGATTGCATATTCAACCACTACTTTGATCAGAAATTACCATGTCACATTGGTATAGAATGTGCAAATAAGTGTTTGCTGGTTCAATCAAACTGTAAAATGTTTTCATGGAATTACTGTCAACGCATATGGCTAAAAAATCTTCCATGTTCCAACTGCTGAAAAAAGAAATGACTGCTTAGGAACAACTGTAATCAAAGAGTAAATATTAACTCCTCAAATAAGCTATGAGAATCCTGTTATTTCCCAAAACTTGTAAGCTTGCATAACTTAGTTAAATGCTTATGTGAATACTTTTCAGTTTATGCAGCCAGAAAAGGAATAGTAAAATATTTTTTTATTACATCATCGGACCACCTTACCTGTGCTGTGGGTCTCAGTCGGTGACACAAGGCCACGGGTAAGTATCTCACTCCAATGATCACAGTCACTCTGTACAGGCCACTGCCTTCATTCCAGCCTGAATCCCCACTAATCAGATCAATCTTGCACTTGATGCCTGCCATATGACAGCTGGCCTGCAGCAGGGATGACATGCTCTGCCAGTTGTGCTTGAAATACTGCACCTGAGACACAGATAGATCTGTCAAAGGGCATTTAATACAGATCTGTAATACCACACTTCACACATGTACATGTACTACTCACTGAAAGGAATCATTCTATAGTATTTGTAAACCAGGTTATCACCCCAGGCAAGTAACCTGTTGAAATCTTTATATTTCTACTCCTTTCCCCTGGTTTCTTGACAACTTGCACGTCCATAATAAGGTATTAAATTAAGCAAGAAGAGCTGGTTCTTGTGACCTAACGTTGCCAGGTGGCAGGTGCTTCCACCAGCAGGGCAAGAGTTATGTATTCCCATAACTTTTCATTGTAATTTGTAACATATTACCTTTAGAACTGTTTCATGTAGCTATGACAGAAACCCCCAAAATATCTCTTTTTTGAACAGATATTAGATATTAATCTATTTACAACTGGGTGATGGAATATACACACATAAGAAGAGAGCTGTGTGAATAGCCTGTCCACAGCTGACCTTGATATTCAACATATAAGGAGTCCCATCATCGTGATCATGGTCCAGGGTTACCCAGAAGTGTTTCTATGCAATTTTGAAGCAATTAGCAATGCACTTTTAGAGAAAAGGATAAAATGAAGGAAGACAATCAAAATCCAAAAATCACTGGAGCATGTCCATTTGAACACACTCAGAAAGGTGTGCATACATACCTCGCGTTGACTGCTTGTCTTTATGTCGGCCACAAATGTTTGTGACGACAAAGTCAACATTTTTCCCATGAATTCCTCCAACTCGTGTGGAAGCAGTTTGCCTCGTAATGATACCAAGTCACTCAGCAGCAAGTTGCTAAACAGCACCTACAGGTATGAAGCAATGAATTGCAACTGCAGCCAGTCTGCTGAATACTGTGAAACTCAGCAAGTTTTCTACAAGACATGCTTAGGGACTCAAAACACTGAATACAGCCTTAATCAATAATTTTTCTTCTCAAATTATGTTTTTCCTTCACCAGAAGGCAAGCTCAACTGACTAATCAAACCCAAAACTTAATGATACAGACCTCAATTTGTTTCAAGTTTCAAAACAATGTCTGTCATATTACATCAATTCTTGTAGGGACAGAAATTCACAAAATTTTGCAACAATCTACATGTATTTGCATTTTGTTTCAATTGATTATCTTTGTAATCAAAGCAAGGGTAAGGAGAATCTTAGAGAGAACGAATTCCTGGATTGTCGCTGAAATTCTAGCCCTGCTTTCCAAATACTGGTTTTTCCTTCACAAAAAGTCAAGCTTAAAAACTTCATCCTTTAGCTCTTGCTGTTCTTTCCTTTTATTATTATTGATTTTGTCTTTACAAACTGCAGTGTTAAGTACTCACAGTATGATCTTGATACAGTTGGCCTACAGCACTGATAAGATCCTGGGCTATCAATCTGCCCTCGTAATAGTTATACACTCCATTCAAGTATGCACTAGTTAGGAAGGACTGGATATGCTGACCTAAGAGAGAAAATTGCACCGTGAACAATATATGTATATTGCCTCCCCTTGTATATAAATACAAGCAGTTACATTTAGATGTGCACTTGGTATTCAAATATTAATGAATGCACTTTCAAAGTTTTTGTGGCAAGACAATGCTGTTGAAAATCAGCAGCAAAAAGTCATATCTGTATCATTTTAACTACATGTACTCTGAAGTCTGACAAGTAACATATAACCATGATATTAGCTTGCTTTGAATTCCTATTAATTTTCACATGGAACACTTTGACATGTACATCTTTTTCTTATAAACAGTGCAGGTATGACATGCACAATCTTTTGAAATTTTTTGTCACACAAATGTATACACATGTACATGTACTTAGAAGTGGGGGTTCAAATCAAGGCAGGCACACCAAAGATTTGAATAAAAGAGCATGCACATATACATGAAAATTATTACTTATTTGTACCATCAGGAGTAAAGTATGTGGGGATAAGGTACAAAGAAAATTTCTAAAACTGACAAAAGATAAATCTTAAATTGCAGCGAGCCCCTAAAAAGTCATGTTGGGTTTCACCTCTGTCTATTATTTGATGTGTTTCACCTTATCAAATAAACATGGCTTGAGCATGCCAGAGGAAGTCATGGCATTCCCAATCACTTCCATTGCCCCACCTAATTGCCTTGTTGCCTTCAAAATGCTGGGGGTTTTAAAACAGCTTTGGACAATGTAGTTTTAAATTCGTAATATTAGCCCTTATATCACCTGACGTTGCTCAAAATGCAACAATTTTTGCCTGCTGTGGAAAGGCTTAATTTCAAGACCTGTATATAAGTATATGTATACATACTGCAATGCAGGGGTGCAGAATGCCTGGTACTGTGCAAGATGCAATAAGTACTTCTCCAATAAATAACCAATTAAGTGCAGGCGCAAAGTGTGTTTCCGGCCATGATCGGAAGAGTGCGCGCAACGTGCAGTCATGTGGAGGACATGGCCAATCAGGGGTGTCTTAGGATAATCCAGCAGAAAGCGGGCTCTACAAGAGTAATTCACGTCTACATTCTCCGATGAGAAGGACGTATAACTTTTAGTTGGGAAACCCAACGGTTAAAATTTAAATTGTAGACATAAGGATTCATCTTATATTACGTGGAGGCATCCAGTTTAGTATTAAGTTGGCTTTTTCATCACGAGTTGTTAAATACGACAGAAACGCAGGAGTCTTCCTTACACTGTAACAGTAAGACCTGCAACAAAGTACTCTGGGGCCTACCATCGATACGGTACTTGCACAGGCAGCCGACATCCTACAGGACCTCAGGAGTTAACGGACAGAGTTAAGTACCCATTTTCATAATATACGTTTGTTTGAACCTAATATAGACCTCCCCACATCTCTGTTCAGCCCCCTTGCTTTCTTCCATCGTGACATTGTTCCCGGGAAAAGTAAACCAGGTCAGGTCAGGCATTATGGCCGGGGTCATAACTTGCCCGGATGTTGCCGTGGTTGGCCATTCACTTGTACGCAACATCAGCGACAATATATTCGAGGGCAAGCATGAATTTCAATTCGATTTCGGGCTGGACGCCCTGGTGAAATTCTGGTGTAAGGGAGGTCTAAATATACCCAAGACTCGGTCACTTTTGAATCGACAGAGGGCTGTTACCCACGCACGAGTGGTGCTTACTCAGATTGGGGGGAATGATTTCAAAAGATCTGAGAACGATGCCGAAAAAGTGGCACAGGCCATGCTGAGAATTTGCAGTGGAGTGTAAGAAGTTGTTTTCCGCTGAAATTGTGGTGATAGGTAAGCTTTTCAGGCGGGGCAGAAGTAAATATCTGCCTTCGGATCAGGACGTGATCATGATCGCCTACAATGCTTAAGTTGACGAAGCCAACCGATACCTGAACGATCACGCGTCCGAGTATGATGGGGTGTTGTTCTGGCGACACAGAGGCATTGAAGCAAACTGGCGAAGTATCATTGGTGTGGACGGCACCCACCTCAATGTTGAGGGCCAGAAAAAGTTCTACAAAGCACTTAAGTATGCTATAATCTCGGCCATAAGCAAACTTGATGCGCAGATTTGAACTGTGAGACATAACGGTCATTATGCTAATTAGGGGATCAGTTTCTGCCTGTGCAGTGGGGTCGTAATTATGTTTAATATGCAGCTCCCCCCGTCATGCTATATTATATATTTGATATGTTAAAAGGACTCCATCTCCCACAATACCATGTGTTGTTCTTTTATGGTAAGTTCCCATGAATCCTCAGCCGGAGTATGGCTCATAAAGCATGACTTTACACATGGCAAAGCACGTTGTCTTACCTGATGAAATGATGGCCATAACTGTCAGCTTTGGGAACTCTGTGGCCAGCTTCAGAGCTGTTGCTCCATTTCCTATTTCTATCAAAGAACCTTCATATAACATATCCTTTAATGAGTGATGGTGGTTACTGTCTTCCTTTACAGCTGGACTGTGTAACTCTGAAATAAGAGTAAACCCTTCAAATTATAATGCATGGTACACCCAGTTAAGTTGGGGGGTAAAGGTATTTTCCATACTGGCATGCTGGGCATTTGTATTTACCGTACTTGCACACTGGAAGCCCCTTTATTTTTCATCTTTTGTACTGGTGTTAAGGAATATTTGTTCTCCCCCCCCCCCCCCCCCCCCCCAAATATTGATTCCCCCAGGAAATATTGGTTCCCCCAGGGAACCAATATTAGTTCCTACCCAGGAACATTTGTTCCCAAGTGTGGGAAACCAATATTCGGTGAACATTTGTTCCTGCCCATTAACATTTGTTTCCACCTGTTTTCACTTCATGTATCCCCACCTATGTGGATGATGAATTAATATTCAGTAAATATTATCCTCATGTTCCAAGCACTTAATTATTCATGCTATTCACAGATAAGTATTATTTTTATAAAGACATCCTTTATCATATATATTATATTATCTTCTGCAAATATATGGTCACCATTTTTATAAATGTAGCTTACTTTCTGTACTTTTTTCCAAGTTTTATTCTTTTGAGCATTACAATTTCATTGTGGTGTAATTTAACTAGACCTTCATTTATAACATTTTGTGTGAGAAAAACCAACCATCACATCTCACCCATATACCTATATAGCTTATGTGGGTGGGGAACAAATATTCGGTGAATATGTTTGGTCCCAGTGCTTTAAGTTATACTTTAGCTTCTGTAATTTAAATTCTTAATTGCTTGTATTCTAATTTCATTCAGCAAGAAGGGGAAGTAATATTCACAAATATATATGGTCCCTATGTGATGCTGTTTTAAAATAGCTTTGTTTCTGTATTTCTCTCCTCTTTTGCTTCATTTGGACATGGAATTTTGAAACAACTCACAACATGAATAAAATATTTTGTGTAAAACATCGTTTAATATATCTTACACATATACCCTATGTAGATGTCATTGCGCAGAGGAAATCATGTTGACAATTACAATAAAATGGGGGGGGGGGGGTTGAACAAATATTCCTGAATGGGTAAAAGTGTAAAGCGTTCATTTTTCCCTAGGGAAAACCCTGCATTGTACACACTGCACCGTTGCTGCGCTTGAGCAGTTAATGAAATGTAGAACGATGTATTGTTGAGGATTGTGTTGACATTGATACTGTACCTGCAACCTATTTCTGGGCCAATCTAAATTGCACAAAACAATGAGTATATATAAAGAACATACAGATGACAAGTATTGACAAATATGCATACTTTAAATTAAAGTATGCGTATATGGCATTTATCTGACTTAGTAAATATAATTGTTATGAAAAGTTATCATCAGTAAAAATATCATAATAAGTTTTTGATCATTCATTGATATGTGACATTTTTTCGGAACATTCTGCCAGATTTGTTTTCATAGCTACTGATGAAATATGAAATTGATTAAATTCTTCAACATATTACACGATTTAAAGGATAACCAATTGAAAATTCAAAGAAAAACATTTGACATTCATGTTGCAAATGCACGGTTATACCAAAAGCCTGCTTCATGTTGAAGTGTATATTGCATTTTAAATATATCACATTCAATGACATATATAGATCATTTATGTGTCTGTTATATTATTCAAATTAATAATTCTGGTTTGAATACAGTATGCCTATATATATCAGAACCATAATTTTCAGAGAGTAAACATGTGCCAGAAACCCCAAACAAACAAAAAATATAACAAATATGCAAACAAAAAACCCAGAAAAAATACACAAACAAGAAAACAAAAATTGTCCCTCCTTTATTTTAACAGGTACTGGTACCCACTTGTATGCTGCTTAAAATTATTGCTTTGGGGCAAGAGGAAGATACACCACAAAAACTGTGACATGTACAAATATATATATATAAAACTTTATTTCAAGAGGGTTACTCAGTTAGTGAATCATCACTAATCTTCCATGAGGCCCTCATAAAAGTACAGATCAAGGTACAGACATGAGAAATTTAGAACAAAAGAAAATTAGGTAACTAACTAAAACTATGCAATAATCCAGGTCACATCAATAGGCAATCGTTACATACATGTAAATGTTGTAAAGTCATCTATCAAGTCATTCTGAGCTCTTCCTCTGTGAAATAAGGTAAGACATACATCTTTTCTTAAATACAGAAATGCATGGAGATTCTCTCATTAGTGTTGGCATGTCATTCCATAAAACTGCTCCTGAGTAACTGAAGGCACTTTCCATTAGTTTTGTTCTAGGTTTCACCACATATAAATTATAACACACAGCTGACCTTGAATGAATAGTATGCTTATCCTTCACATAAACAAACATTTCCTTCAGGTATGTGGGTGTCATTTCATTCAGGGCTTTATACCCACATAAGAATCAGTGTGCTGTATTTCTTCCTTTCTTCCAGTGTCAACCAGTTTAGCTTCTCAAGAGCTTTTTTGTAACCAAGCCATGAAGTGTTTACAAGTTTTGGTTGAAAAGAGCAAACATGTTTTAATGGAAATCATTACGTCATACAGTGAGTTTATGAGTCTGTAATGCCAACAAATTTGAAAATTTAACAAATTGTGAATTTGGCCAATAAAAACCTTGCACAAGTGAAATTTGAAAGTCACTTGTCCCCAAAAGGATTTTACTTGTCCCGTACAATAGTATCATAGGCTTTTTAGCACCTGGAACTTAGTACGTTGTTACTCTGAGATTCATGTACCCTATGGTTACTTCAGGCAAAATGTATACCCAAGGGTTGTGTTATGTCTCCAATTCAATGGTGGGAGAGGGAGGGAGGGAGGGAGACTGAGAGAGATGTCACTTCAGTTTTGTGTGCCAATAGTGGATTGGGAAAACTGCTATGACATCCCACTTTTTTTCAATTTCTAAGTTCTATCAACTGTTCTATATCCATGATTTAACGATGAAATCTCACAGTGACTGCATACTTTTCATGACCGTTGCATGTTCCTATGCTTGGCTTTATGTCACACGCATAACAAAGTCTCTCAATCTTAATGGTACACTGGTACCAGTATCATGAGTGTGTCACACTAAATAAAGCTGTGCAAACAAAATATCCCTTTTGGATATAAGAGCATGTACACCCAAGGTGCTGCAGCTAGCGTTGCACATGTACACTACTCATGTAGTTTTCACTGAAAATTTTCCTTGGATTGACTGTAAGATCACACAATAACACTTACATAATACCAGTGATAAGTACAGCTCTAACTGCAAACAGCCAAGACAGCCTGCTTTCTTGTGGTGATTACTACATGTACATACATATGCTACTGACAAAAAGCTTTCAGAACATAGGCCAGCCTGTACTTCTTCAAAGCATACATGTAGCCAACCTGCACTTACACCTACTCAAAGAAATACAGAAAAATGCACACCTGACAGGGGTAGTCTTCCATGATTGAGAATGGACCACAATCTGTCTAGTAATTGAATTCGATGTGGAAAATTCTTCAACATGTGTTGTCTTTCCTGGAAAATAAAATCACATGTAAAGAAAATTGTTTGAGCCATATAATAAGGATAATTACATGCAAATTAATCTGTGTTTTGTGTCACACTAACTTTCAAATGTCAGGAGAGAGGGCACATTCACAAAACACAGAGGGGTCGCAATTTCAACACAAAAATTCACATAGAATGCCAGTACAGATCCTGTCCTGATCATTTATTCAATTATTGAAAATACCATTTTATCCCTCTTCGTTCAAATACAGATCTATGGGAAGAGAAGTAGATGTGTCCTTCCAATGCCTGAGGGGAAGTATCAGACTTCTAATGAGCAGAATAGCTCTGCTGCTCCCTCACAAACAATGTGCTTGTCTTCACACAATGATTACCTGCCAGGAGTCACATTTATCAAGGTTTACACTTAACATATTTCATTTTTGAGGTTCCACATTAAAATTAACACAAGAGCTAAAGACAAAGTAACATGTGCAGTTGACACAAAACACAGAATTAACAAGCTCTTGTACTGCATAACAATACAATGTAGTCCTCCACCATAGAACAGCAAAGAAATGTCTCAGACTAGCTAAGACTTTACAAGGGTCTGTCAAGGTCCCAGTGGGCCAAGTATGGTGCGCAACACACATTTATCCTTTGAAGTGTCCACACCAAATTTGATAGATCATGTACATGTAGGTGTAGGTGTAGGTTTTATGGTATGTAGGAAAATCTTGACATGCAAGGCCCAGGCAAGTTGTGTCAGATAAAAAGGACAGATGAATGACTGGAATGATGTGCTGAAGGACAAAGGACAGATGTACAGACGGAAGGACAAGGTGCAAACCTAATGGCCCACACATTGTAAGCATTTTCTGCGAAAGTGTTAAAGGTCAAGGTCACATAGACCTTATTTTGCCATATGACACATCCCTATTACAGGAAGTATCCACACACCAAGGTTCCTTCATTGTGCCTCTACGTATTACAGTGTATACAAAACATGGCTTGCCCAAGCATTTTTCATGATGGGGTCAAAGGTCAAGCCTACATTGACCTAATTTGGGTATATGACACATGCATATCCACTGGATCCACACCTGACTATTTTGTGCTACTATTTTTAAAAATTGACCCCAGAGTCCCAAAGCAATGGACAGTGCACATTGGGAACAGCAAGACAAGTTTGCAACATAAACAACAGCAAAAACCTGCATCAGATTACATTCCTCGTTTACTGTAAAATACCCCTCCTTGTATAAAGGACAAACTTCATACACACAGCTATTCTGGTTTTTCAAATTATACAAAGTTGCATTATATAAATAACTACAAGAATGTACCTTACCCAATTGTTATGTGCGTAGCAGCTAAGTGTCTCTACTAATGTGGTTACAAACTTAAAAAATTTTTATTTTTTGAAGCAATATGTATCTCTTGTATGTCGTTCAAAGATGTTGCTAATTAATTATAATAACTTTTTCTAGGTGGCCCCTGCGAAAGCGGATTTTCAGACCCTTAGTTCGGGTCATCCCGACTTAACGATCTGTGTATATCATTTATTAATAGTTAACCACTCTAGTTTACACATGTTGTTTTACACATGTGATCATTGTTAACGTTGCTGTTTTTTTTGTAAGTCAAATAAAACATATTCCGAGAGTTGTGAGTTCTGTGAAATTTAGGACTTGGGAAAAGTCCATCCTGCAGGTTGTTTTGTCCCACATTGGCAGTAAAAATTAAGTGCAATGATTATTTTGCATGCGCCGGCGAAGAGTTACTTGCACAAACAGATGGAGCGCAGGAGAGAAGGACTTGGTTCAGACTGATACATAGACATGCAGCACCTTCTGTTGATGAAAAAATTTGCTCTGTGCTATTATTGGGTATGTACAGGAGTTTATCTGGATTGTGACATCATGTATGTAATGGTCGCTGCCATTGGAAATGAAGCCAGATGCAATTCCCCTTTTCCTGTAAGATGCATACACCCCTGCCCACAAGTGGCTATCAACTGCAAATGTCAGTCTGTGACAAGCCCTTCCATCCCATGCTCTGTCTGTTTGTGCAAGTAACTAGACATCTGCACCTTCAGTGCATGCAAGAAAAATTGTTGCACTTGATTTTTATCGCCACTGTGGGCCAAGCAACCTGACAGAAGGACTTCTCGAAGTTTAGGGGAAATCTGTTAACTGGCATCTGATGAAGCATGGAGTCAGGCAGGTATGGGTGAATCATGGAATGTCTTCAAATTCTGTATGGTTCTTTGAACACACTAACAATATATGCATAGAGACATCCATCATGAATATGTACCAATATTTGAAAAGACTGACTTTAAGGGCCTGTTTTCAATCCTTGGAGGTAGGGACATGTGTGTGTTTAGTGGAGCTTCATTATAATGACACTCGGATATCTGACATATTTACTGAATGACGCACGTTTTGAGGGATTTCAAGTCAAATTCTTTTACTGTTTGACTCATTTATCTGACATCTTCAGATATTGGACACAGTTTGCAGGTAATATATGGTGTCATTCATTATAAAGAGGTGTGAATGTACTAGATATTTAGACATTAACACCTAATAGCTGGCATCAGCCCACCAGTTCAGTTTACAGCAGATGAAGTCCTTTTTCTGCATCTCTTTTCTCAACAAAGTGGAGTTTTCTTTTTCTAAACTTTTACCATACTTCAATTTTGAAATCCCCAACCATTTCCCAGCAAATGGAGGGTGGGTGATAGTTGGTGTTACAATCATGACAAGTACATGACAAAGTTTTGTAATATGTAGCCCCACAACTAAAGCATGTGCAGTGGTAATTACCCTCACTGCAGGCGCCTCTCGGCACCCTTTGGTAGGCATTACATATACCCCATATTATACATTAGTTTGTACATGAAGCCAGGAACTTGACTCCTCCATGGTTTGATCACATGGTGTTCAAATACGCCCATTCTTTCTAGCTCAGACGTGCAGATCCTGCTGGACAGAGCTTATTGTATCATACCACAAGGGAAGCAATCATGTTAAACAAAAGGACTAACATGATAATAGAGCAACCTGAAAGAGACCCTCTCCAAACCCTGACCCCTTTTCCACTTTCTTACTCCAAAGTCACCATTTAAATCTTATAGTAAAAAACCCCTCATGCAGGCTATACTGAATCGTAGGTTCATATTCCTCTCAAGGTGTAGGAGGGCATCTGTTTATATTTTTAGCCATAAAACATCAGCAAATACCTGTATGCACCAAACATATTTTACTGTAATGTACAAATTTGTAAATTTACCACAAATTATGGTACATTAATCACTATTTTACACTTTACAGCAGAAAATAATTTTTTAGTTTCCGATACTAACATAAGGGATGAAAACTGCTGCTATAGACACAAAATATTGATAGAAAAATAGGCCTGCACTCAATTTTTGCCATACCATTTACTCAAGTAAAGTGCAGAGGATGATGACAAAGTATAAATTTATACAATATCGAACAGGTATTGATGCATGTGCATTTCCACATTTGTCACTGACAGAGAAACACATGGACAAGGAGGAGGACCACAAAGTGGGGAGAATATGGCAAAAGTGGATTTTCAACTTGATACACAATTATTAAAATAACCTATATTAAGAGCAAAATTCCTTAGAAATCAACATGACTAGATTGGTGCAGCAAGTTTGGCAGTAGTTGTGAGATCCAGAAACAGAGAGTAAGGTCAAACTTCCATTGTGAGTGATGTGACTTTTGCGTAGGAAGAAAAACACGTTCTAGTATGGACCAAAAGCTTCTTTTTCTCTTTAATCTTTTATTTATTTATTTATTCTTTATTCTTTTACCAGGGTATACCAGTTCAGTGAACATCACTGATCTCCCACTGGGCCCTGGGTGGATACAATGGTAATAAATATAATGCATGACATGAGAGACATAAAATCAAAAATATGTTAACATAAGCGTTGACACATGATATATAAACAAAAGAGATGAAGACACAGGTGTAAAATTAAGAACATAAATACAATATATACACAATGGTACAAGGGGGTCAATACTATACTGTCAATTTGTGCTACCATAAAAACATCTGTATCACTTTGGGTTAACACTATTGGGAATTTTGTATAATATAATTGCGCTTGAACTGGCTGAGGGATACAGAATTTGATCCAACAATCCACAAACTTATTTTTTTCACACCTAGAATATTTATGTAATAAAAATGAGTTATAATCTTATCTATCTGACCTTCCCCTATCACTTATGTCCCTCTGAACAGCTGGAATCAATGGTTGGTGATTTCTGCATGCATGTGCATAAACATGTAATGCTTTTTCAAACATGAGGAAATCCAGTTTTTCATCATTTGAGACCCTTCCAATAGAGTTCCACAAAATGAACCAAATCACTTGCATGGTCATGCTTTTTTCATTTATTTTAAGGTGCAAATGTAAAAAAAAAAAAAAAAAAAAAAAAAAAAAAAAAAAAAAAAAAAAAAAAAAAAAAGGGGGGGGGGGGGAGGGAAGATACATTTGATTTCATGAATTTAACTCATTCCATACTATGGTCACAGCCCTTGGTCAGTGCTTCTGGCACTGCCTTGCAAGTCATGCTGCATGACTTGCCAGGCAGTGCCAGAACCACTGACTTAAAACTATCTAGGCATGTTGGTACTTGAACAAAAGCTCTTTTCATGAAGAATTTAAATATGCAATTGTCATCTTAAATCTAGTAAATATACAGAAAAATCAGGGACTGGTATGGAATGAGTTAAAAGTTTCATGATTTGCTGGGTTTTCAATTTTGTCCTTTTATATAAAAGAATGTTTGCATCAAACAATTTACAGTTCTTTCATGTTTTACTTAAATGGACATCATGGTGCATGCTTTCATCAAACCTTTTTTCAAATATCATTTTTTTTTAGCAGAAATCACCAACCTTGATACCAGTTGTTCAGAGGGGCATAATTGGCCAGGGTAAGTCAATCATCACCTAAAATGTTAAAAAAAAGGTGAACTTTTGGACCAGAAAAATAAAAAAATGCTCATTGTCACTAATAACACAAATTTTTTGTTCACCTTTTACAGGAGAAACAGGACTCCTGCAAAATTTTGACAGCAAAACATTTCCTTTAATTGGACACATGATTCAAGATAATCTTGTCTCCCCTGGATCTGGCTGATTGAAGTGAAAAGGCTTAATTAATTAACGATCTCAATGTCAGCAAATTTGCTCATGGGTGGTCATATGGAGTTGCCATGGATTTTGGGCTTTAGTGAAGGCTGCTAGGGACAGAGAAAACCAGGTAATAAGCTGAGCATGCAAGGGGTCAGGTGGTGGTTTTACAGTTAACATTTTTCTTTTGTTAATTTCTGGGTTACTTACAGGTTAGCCAAAGTGCCATGATAATATTATAGTAATGAATGTTAAAGTGCACATACATTTTGTACTCGACACATTTAATAAATTTACCTTTTCCAGGACATTTACAGGTTTAGCCTAATGAAATACATCACAAGTCTTAACATCGTACCTGCTGTATGGTTGCTACATAAAATACCATATTCATGTGAATATGTGCACACCCACCATTTTTTCAAAGAACCCCCAAAATATCCCATTGTTTTCAAACGAGTGGTAGAATTTATTATTACACTTAGGGACTACATTTTTTTGTTTTTTTTTTAGCTTTTGTGGATGAAATCTATTTTATAGCACATTGTGCGCTTATCAATATGAATACTGTATACAAGTTTTTATCATGAGAGTTACAGCCTTAATTATATTGTAATGAAATATCTAATGTATAATTACTACAATTCTACTGGTTATATACAAGTATTTTGTGCACAAAGGCACAAAAGTATTTACGCAGCAATGCACTTGAGAATAATGTTCAGTCCCGTCATTTAGTAAGCCTAAATCATCAAGTCGGTCAAATTGGCCAATCAGGGGAATGTTACATTTTAAATTTGCAGGAATTAAGAACACAGCCGCACATTACGTTCTCTTCCAGGTACTCGGGCAGTAAGGAAGCGTGTTGACCAAATTAAAAGTTTTTGTCATGTACTTGTAAGTTTGATCCCACCCCTGGTTCATTCCTCCATTTGGTGATGTGGGTTGTATATCTTTACATTACTGGCATGAAGCTTTGCGTTAATTTAGAAAATGAGGTAAGTTGGTTCGTATAGGGTGTAAGCGGTGATGTGAGTTGTATATCTTCATGTTACTGAGGTGAAGTTTTTGCGTCAATTTAGAAAATCAGGCAAGTCGGTTCATATACAGTTTTATTGTGGCAGACCTCAGTGGAGTATTTAGTATCTATAAATAAGTAAAATTTGGAAGGCAAATATATTGTAAATTTGAATAATAAAATTGTCATGAAGGTACCCAACCTTCACTGATCATATATTATACATCCCACATCAATGCTCAGTTATAAATGTAGTGAGCGAGGTGAAAATGCAATTGTCATTATTTTTTTTATTTTTTTTTTTTGCATGCATAAATACCGTATTCATTCCAATAGCAACAGGCCATGCTAATAATAAAAATCCCTTGATCAAACTCAGTGAGACACTGTGCAACTTAGATTCTTCTCACTTTGTCTTTGAAATAATAATAGCCTTTTCTTAGTACAGGCATGGCGCTATAATACATTGTACCCTATTACAGCTCCATGGTACAGGGCATATTTTTAAAAGCATGGGATTCCCCAGAAGTTAAATCTACCTCAAGTACTGTATTCTGGACAGTGGAAGTGGTAGCCTATCAGTATCAGGGAAGTGCTGTAGTTGATACAGACCTTCTGGGTTCTTTTGTCAGCAGATCTGAGTTCACTGTATACAAACTCATTGTACAATGTTTTCAACAGTTGCGTCCTGTTTTGTAACAAGCTCTTTTGCAGGTAAAAGTAAACGTATTGTTTGTACGTTGCATGCATGGTCGAGGCTCTTTCGCCGTCTGCTACACCTCCCAATGGCAATGTCAATATACTGTCTTTAGCGCCCATATCAGATAATTTGCTGTCTTTTACAGTTGATGCAGTGTCATGTAGTCCATTTGAATTCTGCCTGCTTTGATATGTTGCTCTTTTGTCTGACAAATACACGTCATAAACACCTCTTACTACGAATAAAAAAAGGAATATTATAATGCGAGATAAAGTCCGTAGTGACTGCTTTCCATCCATATTGTAGCCTGGTACCCTGCCTGCCTCTGCCAAGGTCGTAGCATGGGCGCTTGCCACGCCATCTGTTGATTCTGTTTGTAAATGATTGGTTCCTTGAGCGCTTGAAAAGAGGTCGAGCCTAGATGGCCTGGCTGGTGCCTATGTACTTTATCCTGTAACTGCAGCTTTATCCTGTAACTAAAGCTGTATTGTATTCAGATTCAGAAGATTAAGATTAAGATTAAGATTAAGATTAAGAAGAAGAAGAAGAAGAAGAAGAAGAAGAAGAAGAAGAAGAAGAAGAAGAAGAAGAAGAAGAAGAAGAAGAAGAAGAAGAAGAAGAAGAAGAAGAAGAAGAAGAAGAAGAAGAAGAAGAAGAAGAAGAAGAAGAAGAAGAAGAAGAAGAAGAAGAAGAAGAAGACGAGGGGGGGGGGTACTCTCTACTTTTTTTGATAGGGGTGTGCAGCTCAGATTTCCACAAACCTAGTACCCTTCATCAGGGCCCCCATTCCAAGAAATCCTGGACCTTTATTAGGGCGGCCAGGTGGCCAATGCGATAGACTAGCAGCGTAATTATAATTATCACAGCGTACAATTTGATCGCGGGAATCGAGTGAAAGTGATTGCCTTGACCGGGGGGGGGGGGGAATTAATAAGGGCCGTTTGATTTTTTTACGACCTTAGTTAGGGGCCCTAGTTAAAATATTGGACCTTCGCTAGGGAGATTCTTGGCAAAATTGATACCTTGGTTAGGGAAAATGCACGCAAAAAGTTACCCTTCAGAGCGGCACATCCCCATTATGCCCGGTATAGGGAGTACCTCCCCCCCCCCCGAAGAAGAAGAAGAAGAAGAAGAAGAAGAAGAAGAAGAAGAAGAAGAAGAAGAAGAAGAAGAAGAAGAAGAAGAAGAAGAAGAAGAAATAAAACAAACAAGCAAAAAATGGGAATGCAAACTGGAGGATAAAGGGTGCACTAAAGAATTAAAAAGGCTATACATTTCTTTGTTAACCTACTCCCATTTAGGGGTGATTATATTTCATATTTGTATTAAATACATGAATTGACGCATAAAATATGGGTTTGAGGAATCATTGTGCAAATATGTAATGTATGCTTCAAGCACCAGTCCACAAGCATTGTGGCAATTTGTGCATTTGAAGGCCAAATCACTCTGGTTCTCAACAAAATGTACAATGTTGGACTTCCATTTAAATTATCTCCATAGTAGTTCATTGAGTACAGGCCCTATACTTACTTTTAATTGGCACTTGACTGCAGAGACTTCGAGTATTAATTCTTTTGTGCTACCTTAAGTCCATCTCCTCCTAGTTCCAATGCCAAAGGTCGCGATAGCTTGGTTCCCCCTGTGCTGCTGTGGTATGACCGTCGGAACGGACAGGGAACCAGTTACTGGCAAAAAGAAAAACCAGCCGTATGGAGCATACTCGTCTCTGCGGCGTGGAGCATGCTCGTCACACAGACTGGCCTCGTGCAATCACTCTGCCAGTCTCGTGACTCGTATGCTCCACTTTGCTGGTTTTACTATTAGGGGAAGTGTGGGCAAAGCGGATCGCCTAAGGAAAATGCATCAGCATAGTTTCCAGTTATAGCAAAACAAAAACAAAAAACAAAAAGAAAAAAAAAAAAGAGAAAAAAAGGTCTTAAACATACTTAGCTGTAAAATACATATGTAAACAGACAAACCTGCAATAGGCCTAAATATCATAATATTTTTAAAGTTGTAAGAGATGTAATTTTTTTTATAGGAAATTAAACCCGTTTTGCCTAAAGGGTTGGGTAAAACGGAGTCAGGCGACCGGGCAAAATGAATCGGTATTCCTGTGTAGAGTGCGCACTCAACGGCGTTACAGTTACAAGTTTTATAGATACTTACGTAGGATGGCAGCTAGACAACATCACTTTATCAAACCATGCATAATTCTCACTTTTTACATTAAAACATATTTTGTATGGGTTGCCAACGTTCTCCAACGTTTGTACTTTCGGACAAGACGGGTCAATTTATGCGAGCAAAAAAGGGTCAGCCATGCTATGCTGGATAGTCAATTATTTCCATAGAAGATTTTTTTAAGAGTTTAGATTAGTTAGCATTGAAAGGGTCATGTTTAAGATCATTTGTTTTCAAAAATTAACCGCGGAATTTACTACATTATGCGAACTTAAAATATTCACAGAAAATTAAAGGACAAGGGATTGTAGACCAACCCTTACGTGTCTTTAACAAAATACTTCAATATTGAGAAGGGTTACGTGAAGAACATTAGTTTTTAAAGATTATCCTTGAATGCTTCATAAATTATCACTTAGGAGGTATATACTGCATTATGTAACCTTGAAATATTCTAAGAAAAATTAAGGGATTGTAGACCAAATTTATTATGACAAGATGCTGCAATGATTGCATTGAAACCATTCAGGTCTTTACCCGTAAGTTGCTTTCTAGCCATATTGCTACAATATATTATCCATGGATCCGATGCCCAAATCCTATTTTGTCTGAGCTCTAGCCTGTATAGTATAGAGGTAGGTATGGTAAGTCAACGGAGTAATCACTTTTCACGTGAAACATGTGCAATAAAAGGCATCTAAGCAAAACGTGTGGATTGGAAATTAATTTAGGCCCATTTTTAATTCATTCCACCCTGAAGCAAAACCTAGACAACAGCTTTCCTTGGCATGTTCTGGGCACGTTGTGCCTAGAAAAGCTGTTGACTAAGTCTAATTTGCAATAACTTGCTTCACAAAATTAACTGCATTGATGCATTGACTTGTTTGACCAACCGTTGAACGTGATATTTGTGAAGAATGAACGCATTCTATCCTGAAGCAAAACTGAGTCAACAGCTTTACTTGGCATGCTCTGGGCACAATATGCCCAGATCATGCCAAAGAACGCTATTGACAAAGACTATAATTTGCAATGATCTCCCTCACAAAATTACACTTACCAGTTGACTTCCTTGGCCAACTGTTGAACGTGATGTCTGTAAGGAATGTACCTACAGTGAGACTTATTTCTGAATAAGATATTTTGCAACAATCTAGCTGCAAAGTTCAAATTTCCAGAGAAAGCCCTGTGTTTTCTCATTTGGTAGTTTTGTCAGATCATTTGCTCAATAGCAACTGGTAATATTTACACTTCTAACAAAATCTGTTTGGATTAAAATCGAGGCATGTGCTTCAATAAGAAAGTTTGCTACCGGCAGCATAAATACAGTGTACTGGAATGCAATATGAGTGCACCATCACATCGCGTGTGATGTCAAGGTGTTCCCATATTTATGTATGTCCAGCCGATATCCTACTTACCTCAGCGGGCAGTCTTGTTTCTTCGTCATTTTCCGTGCCTGCTCTAGATTCAGGAAGGTCTGTTTCACCTTGCTCCATTGGCTCCACAGGGATTTGCATCAGAAAAATAAAAAGGTGTCAATATTTGTTGTGTTTGTCTTGCCCTCTGATGGAGGGCAAAACAAACTCAACAAATGTTGACACATTTTTATGTGTCTGATGCAAATCCCTGCGATTGGCTCTGCTTGTCGTTCTCCAACAGTAACAGAAAGGAGGCTACACTATGTCGTGTAGCCTCCTTGGTAACAGATGCAGCATCCACCTCATTTCCCTCCGACTCGGGTTTAGTTACTGTGCACAGCAGCATTTACAAGGTAAGTATAGACAAGAAACGCTGAAACACTCTGAAGTTTGAGGTTGAGCCTATTTTAGGGAGCGGAACAGAAAATTCGTTGGTGGGGCAACACTGCTCACACACACACACACACACACACACACACACACACACACACACACACACACACTAAATACCATTGCCAACGAGTACAACAGGCCCGTCACGGGGGAGGGGGGGGGTCGAGGGGTTCGCACGAGCCTCCCGCCCCCTTCACTAGGAAAAAAGCAAGCTTCGATGTGATATATCTGTCATTTTACTGGACTTGTAAACGAATATCCGTGAATCGTCCGTGCCGATAACAACACTTCCGACAAAATTCTTTCAATTTGTCCATTATCTGCACTTGTGGTATGTATGTATGTATGTATGTACCCTATTAAAAAAACAAAAACAAAAACAAAAATTTATGCAAGGAATTCTGCGAACATACATGACATATATTAGCCTATATATATATATATATATATATATATATATATATATATATACATAGCCTATACATATTAGCATATATATATATATATATATATATATATATATATATATATATATATATATATATATATAGTCAAACCCTATTCTGTACTTCAAAAAGTTGTTTGGCATGATCCTGGCCAAGGGGCCTGCCTAATATTACTGAACTAGGAAAATTAGATAATTAACGTCATGTCAGATTAACCATTTCGGTGCCAACTGCGACTTAAGTCGAACTAATGAAGTCGATCTCCTCTGATTTGTCACGGGGACACTAGATTCATATTATTTGTAGAAGGACAATTCATTCAAATTCCAGAATGTCTATAGTTCCAGAGAATGTCATAATCCAGGTGAACAGCTTTTACTCAGCCAGCTTCAGGCGCATTGCGTCAGAAGCGGCAAGGAAAGCTGTTCAATCGCTCCACAGCTTGGCACTGAAAGAGGTAATATGTATATTCGGATTTGACTGAATGTCGCATTCCGGTTTTAAAGTTTAAGGACAGGTAAGACACCAAAAATAAATCCCACTTTAATCAATCCTAGCTGAAAATGTATTTGCGTTAGGATAACGCATCATGTATGTGTGTAATCGTCATACTACAAAGAATTTATATGTCCCGTATTTGGGTGTCCGTGATGTTAATTGTTGAATAGACAATTGAAAGTTGACCGCAAAGCATCCACCCCATAAATGTCGATATGAGTCACTAATTATTTGTGATAAAATCATAATTACAGTTGCAACTGAATCCTGACATATTGGCAACAAAAAAACGATCCTGCGATTTTTTATGTTTGGTTTAGTTTTTTCTGTTATCCATCGTCAAAGTTTGACGTTTCAATTTTCCCTTTGATTTCCAGGATGTTCATTTTCTTCATTCCATAGAAAAAGAACAAAGCAAAATTGAAAAAATCGCTTTATCGTTTTTGCAGTTCAGACATTACAGAATCATCTATAACGGCAGCACTTAAACCAGGGAAGTGTTTGTAAAAAAAAAAAAAAAAAAAAGGTAAAACCCAAGTTGCATGATGTGTAGATCAGAGGGTTCTAACCTTTACCTGGTCATTTTAGAAAACCGAGTCCACAACATTTCTGGATGCTCTTATGAAGAAACACGCGCACAGAAGTTCCCCCCACGAAGGTTGTTATCTTGTTTTCGTCCCAATTTTTCATCCATGATGAACTACTAACGAGTAAAAGAAAAAGCAGACAGGTTTGAAAACTACCCAGTTGCAGTTGACCGTTTTGATTGCCAAACATCGTAGGTGCCTGAGCAGAATGTCAGAAGACGTATTATTTCGGGGTCTGTGTGATGTCAGAAAGGACTGCTGTACATGCAAATCAGAATTGTCTTCTCATAATGAGATATGCATGGTCAATTGCAAGACTTAGCGTAGTTTAGTTTGACTAAACTTCTGACGTGTCCGTTGTCGTATGTTTTATAAACATCTGTATTTTACACCTGCATTTCCGTCCCGTTGTGTGACAGTTTTCACTTTTTCAGGATTTGCAGAATTGGTATTCAAAAACATTTTACGGAAAGGCGACGTTGTTAAATTGTTTTGTGCGGACAATTTCATGCACTGCAAAGGGACTCTCAACAAATGTTTAGCGTAACTTATGAGACGCTTATCCTTGCTTTTTTTCCCTCTGTCGGTGCCTCAGCAATTGATTTCAGCTCACATGACTTGTCAGTCAGCTGATCTTAGAAGATGGTCAGTCGTCCGTCCGTCCACACATACGAATTCTCCAAAACCGTCAGCCAGACCCACTTCAAACTTAGTTACAGTGTACCTTGGGTGGGTCTATACCAAGATTCTTCAAATGGTCTTACTCCTTTGATTTTTTCTTTGTAGGTGGTCATTTTTGTCACAATATCAAAAAATCGAAAAGAAAAAATAAAACCCTGGGCCAATTGCTTCGAAATTGCAATGGGGTACTTCTAGGGACCCTAGTACAACAGGTAACGCTGCAATTATTCTATTGTTGTGAGTTTTGTTGTGTTCAAGCAATTTTCGACTTTTCCAAAACCGTCATTTAGTGTCCTATGACGTCATGGAAGTGTTGCTTGTGGAAGGGTTAAATTGGGTTGTTCAGTAGGTGATGATGTTCCGCATCCCGGATTTCTAACGATTTTTTTTTTTTTTTTTTTTTTTTGGCAGTTTGGGTACTTATCGATAAAAACATACGTTCATACATGCCTATTGAATACAACGCAGTCAATGGGGGTGGCAGTGGTAAGTCATTTTTGACTTCTCAAAAACCGTCAGCAAGATTTACTAAAAACTTGGTAGCAATATATTTTGTGTGGGTCTCTATCAAGTTGGTTCAAATGATCATATTCCAGTGATCTTTGTAATTTGAATATGATTTTTTTGTTCACTTTTTTGTGACCAATTGCTTTGAACTGCATAGGGGCATTTATGGGGATTCCTGGCCCTTAATTGTTCAACAGGTGGCGCTGTGACTTTTTTCAAATTTTCCATGAATTTTTCTCTGTTAAAGCCATTTTTTACTTTTCTAAAACTGTCATTCAGATTGTTCTGAAACTTGGTGGAAATATAGCTTGTGAGAGGGTTAATCTAAGCCGTTCAGAGAGTGGTGATACTCCGCATCCCTCATTTTTGACGATTTTTTTTTCAATTCGGAACTTGTTGATCGCTTTTTGCACTCCCATTGATTGCCACTTAGGTCTGTAAAGATTACGATATTACTTCATATTTTGGACCTCTTGTCCAAAACTGTTAACCAGGTTCACTTCAAATTTGGTCGGAATGACTCTGTTTATGGGTAGATAGTCATGCTTCTGTGATTGTAATATTTTATTTTGATTTTTCTGTTAAGCTTACGTTTTGCTAAGATCTTGAAACATATTTAATACCGAAACCGCTTGGCAAATTGCTTCGAAATATGCAGGACGCGTCTAGAGACCCCAGACCTTAATTTGTTCAAAAGGTGGCGCTGCAACTCTTTTCACATCTTTTTACTTTTTTGTGTGTGTGTGTGTGTGTTTGCTTCTTTGACTTCTTCTAGAAGTTGCATTCTCTTGAAGTTTAGATGGAATGTACATGGACCTAATCTTCACCAAACTTGTTCAATACCTGGTGTTGTTATTTTCTGATTTCTAATAAATTATTAACATTATGTCAAATTGGTAAGCAAAATCTGACATAAAAGCTGATATCATGGTATGTGAGCTGAACACAGGAGTCATTCAGTTTTACCTCTGAAAATGTCAGAGTTCGAGATATAAAAATTTTGGAGCGGTGGTGGATGTATGACATGCAAATGGGAGAGGACGGCTGTCATAATTTCATTTTGCGTAATTGCACATTTTCCTTTGCCTTGATTCGCGATTGAAAGTTTTATTTCTTTGACTGTTGAATCAACCAAATATCTTTTTAAGAATCGTTGTTCCGAAGAAACCATTTTGTGCAGAATAGAAAAAACAATTATGCTGCGTGAAACATGATCAGACCCCATTACCCAACTTGAACATGACTATTCCACTAAGAATATCGGATGCCAACCTGCAGGCCAGGTTTATTACACCAAATCTCATTATGAGAGCTGTGATAAGTTACCTTGCCATATTTAATAGTGTATGCTTGCTGTTAAATTGGCCACCCACAGAAACACTTATTTGTCTAAATTTGGAAACCAAACATGTGAAGAGCATACAAAAATACGTTTTAGTCCACTGTAAAAAGCCATTGGCAGAGTCCATACGTCACTACGGAGGAGCAGACAAACTACGCGTGTATTTTGCTTTTTAATTGAAAGCTTTTTTTAAACTGGATCACAGTAATGTATATCTGGGTGTTATATGTTGAAAAAATCATTTAGTGTCCATATTGACAGTCAAATTTTTATATATAAGGTGGCGGCTGCCTTTTCATAATTATACCATGCCTCCTTTGTTTTTTCAAGGGATATATATGTCACCTGCTTACACATATGTATATCTCTGCTTTATTTTCCGTCGCTAAATTTCAACACGGGACTGATTTGCTTTGGTGAATACATTTTAAAATGCATTTATATTCATGAAAACAAAGAAGGCATGGTATAAAAAGGATACATCCCAAGTTCAAGGGATTTATCTGGAATCCTGCATTTTTAAATCCCCACGCTTCGCTCCGGGATTTAAAAAAGCAGGATTCCAGATAAATCCCTTGAACTTGGGATGTATCCTCTTCAATACATGACAAGCTGATGGCAGTTGACTTCACGAGCACACCCTCGGGCGTCGCTGGACGTGGTTGTCAATGCGTAATCTCGGAGGCCTTCATAAGAACAAGGAGTGTTGCATCAAGGAGATTTTTCTGTACTATTGTTAGATCATAAAAGTTTTAATTTTTTCGCAGCAGACACAAAGCGACATTAAAATGACATAGGTATGAAAAAGCTTGAAATGATACAAGCTGGGAATGCAATGAAAAGCAATGAAATTTAAGTACAATCTCCGTCCGCAGAAATCATCGGCCGTGCTTAAATTCTGAAAAATAATTTCTATTTTTCTTGAATGGAAACCCGCAATTGAAATGAAAGGGGTTAATCGTGTGTGGCAGCATTGACAGCGAGCGCCCAATCCTTTTCCTTATAGGGTCCTTGAGAAAAACATCTTTAGTCGTGCGTAGCAGTGCCTTGTTTTGTATATATTTTAGAAATACAAAGAAAGTGGTGAAAGAGTAAAACAGAGAAAAGACGCTAATCATTCAACATCGAAGGTGTTGTACACAAAGTTTAGCCTAACCAGTCGACATGCACTCTGTGATATTGAATTGTCTTTTCTTGAGTTTTGTTATTTCACAACAGCTTGACACAAGCTTGCCACGCGAATCTGTGTACACAGGTAAAAATGGATTGTCCAGTGACGGACTCGGACGTTTTCACTTTCGAAAAATTGGCAGAAATTCCTGATGATTTGCTCACGACAGCCACACAAGACTTATTTCACAGTGACAAGGCAAAAAATGTACCAAAACGTGACCGCTACAAAGAACTTGTTACACCTGAAATTTTAAATAAAAAAGTGTTGGAAGCCGTACACAAGTTGACCAGGCACAACAACAGGTGGGCCCCTGGGGTTCGGCGTGATTGGACCGTGTGGTGAAATGGACAGCCTGAAACTAAAAAGGATAACATGAGTCCCATTTTGGAATGTTTATGCTGCATGGATGTCCCGAAAATAGCTCATTTGATGTGTTTTCGTTCAGGTGTGTACATGACAAAACAACAACCCAAACCAGGTAAACGATTAGCCTACGCCATGAGTGGAGAGTGGCCTGTAAGGTATGTGTCTTTTTCCCTTGATCAGAGATATAAATACGTGTATTAAGTACATGTAAGCCTAAATATGTGTATTCAGATCCCTAACTTGGCATGCTAGGATTGTTTTCAGTTTTGATCACAGCATAAGTAACTTCGGGGTTCTGCCACGCCCACCTACAATGGGCGCCGCAAAACACTGTTTGAGCTAGGCCTACATGTATTCAGTGTGTCACAAAGAAAGTGTTCTTAGCAGGCAGAAGGGAAATAGATTGTTTTTATTGGCTGATATATTGGCCATGTCAATTATTGCGGTCTAAATAAGAACATAATTGAGAAAATTACCAGCGGCTACCTTGAGAAGCTAGTTTACCAAGGCTTTGTATGTTTATTATTATTATTATTATTATTATTATTATTATTATTATTATTATTATTATTATTATTATTATTATTATTATTATTATTATAATTATTATTATTATTATTATTATTATTATTATTATTATTATTATTATTATTATTATTATTATTATTATTATTATTATTATTATTATTGCCGTAGTACACCTTACAAAAGAATCCAAGAAAACACTTGCGTCTCTGTCTCTAAGCACCATAAGCATAGTTCTGCATTTTGGAGTATAATGAACCGTGAATGAGTATATATTGTAGCATATATTCTCGTAAGTTTCACCAAACCTGCACAGAAGACTCGAAGTTGGGTTTTTTCTTTTCTTTTCTTTCTTTCTTTCTTTCTTTCTTTCTTTCTTTCTTTCTTTCTTTCTTTCTTTCTTTCTTTCTTTCTTTCTTTTTTTACATGCTTACTGCTATTGCACATAATATGATTACATTTATTTACCCGGTGACTGAGTTATACACTTTTTCATTTGCTATTGTTCCTGATTGTAACAGAAGTTTAATTGTATTTCAACAGCAATAACTGTAAACATTTACATTTTTATTCCACGAGAGGAATTCATATAGGCATGGTGCCTGTTTTTCCAATCGTTTTTGAAATAAATATGTTTAAACCAAGTTAGGGTGGTTGACCGAAACGCAATTTCATGGATAAGTATGCACTTGAAGACACTGGTCCCAGGAATGATAGCAAAGGCGAAACAATGATTCTAGGCCAACATTTGGATGACCGTACATTAATATTTTAATAATTCAAAACTTGTTTTAATACTTATAATACTGACAATCAACTTTTGTCCTCACTGTTACCAATTTTTTTTTAAAAAATGACCATCTTGGAACCCCTCCTCTTTATTATTTACGTGAACGACGTGCCGTGGGCCTCCCCTAAATTCAATTCATTCCTATCTGCTGACGACACATTCCTGATTAATTCCCTTTGCTCTTTTAACTTGAATAATTATGACCAAAACCATGATAGTATCGCAAATAATAATAACTCCGAGCTTAATAAAGTACTGGTTCGCTGCAAATAAACTCTCCTTAAATATATCCAAAACTAAATACAAGATTTTTCATTTCAGCGTAAGCTGAATATAAACATTAGTTTGGAAATAGGAGACAAAACCATTGAAAGAATCGGCGACTTTGACTTTTTAGGACTACGGAGTCAAGAAAACTTACTTTGGAGTGCGCATATTACTGAAACAGCGAATAAATTATCAAGAATAACAGGAATACTAAAACGACTACACAGCTTTACACCTATCCAAGCACTTATAGCCATACATAATGATCTTTTCCTACCTCATCTAAATTATCCCATTCTATATGGGGCTACTCATGCGACCCAATTGTCAAACTACAAAAGAAAACACTTCGTCTTACTTCTGTAAATTTCAATGGCATCACTGAACCTCTTTTCAAGAATTTAAGTTTACTTATGGTTAAAGATCTAATTTATCAAAAAGCGCTCAATTTCTATTTTCGTTATTGTAACAACGAATTTCCAAATCATCTCAAGAATCTGTTTTCTGCCATTCCTGTTACCCGCACGTTCCCCCAACCGCTACCGTCATGTTCCCCGTAATGACACCCCTTCACACTCTTCGGTTCAAAATTGCATTCGTTATTACGTACCAAAATACTGAAAATAACACCTGAAAATATAATGGGAAAAACTTAAACCCATTCAGATTTTTGTTTGTTTTCTTTTGTTTTTTGCTTGTTTGTTTGTTTTTTTTTTTTTTTTTGTTTTTTTGTTTTTTTTCAAAATATACCAAACTATATTTCATCAATAAAATATTCCGAAAAATGCACTGTTGCAGATTGTTACACATATGCAATCGTTAAATAGCCTAGTTTGTGAAAAATCCCTCATGTAGTTATATTCCGGAAGTTAATGTAGATACACGGAATATATTTACCATGTTCTCCATATACTCGCTGTCTTTTGCCCGATGGTGGCGGGCTGGACGTGCGCCGGTGCTGCCGTGGTCTCCGTGTGCTGCGAGAGTGACTTCACTTTCGGGGCCACTCATACATGATAAGTGCATGGGGGCCGTTGTTCCGCTGATGTGCTGCTGGTTCGTATCCTGTTTGATCGCAGACAGATTGACAGTGATACTCAGCTTATTACAAATTGCTTAATCTCTTATAAGTAGCCCCAACGATAACGAATTTTACATCCTTAGTTGTGGTTATCCTGACGTAAAATGATATTCTGCTTTTTCTTTTTTTTACTACATATTTGCAACTACTTTTGTGCAACACATTTTTACTGTACTGTCATATCTATTATATTGTACTCATCATTGTTTCACCAAATAAAACATAGTCTGAGTCTGAGTGTAGACCATGTGACAGTTTGTCTGCCATATGACAACAAAAACAGCAGTCTAAAATTGTTTTTGTAAGAACAATGATCATTCAGTTCAAGAATATTTTGCCCCCCCATCCGAGTCAAATTTACAAATCAAGAAATTTATTTAAAAGAAGACCCGTGCTCTTTAGTTTTGAAGAATAAACAAGGTGTCTCATTGGAATTATTTTGATAACAAGTGAAAGTTATTAACAATCCCACATATAATACAGATCCTTATGCATTGAAAGATCTAGACTGAATTAAAGATCTTCAGCAACAAATTGGCAATATATCCAACATCAACATAGACTCTCATGGGTCTCTTTGACATATATCTCAAATTATTTTAGCCATTTCCACATATCCGTGGCCAAATTAAAAAAAAAAAAAAAGGCAAACTGGCTGATGGTATGAGTGGTCCCTGCTTATATTAAATAACAAGCAATTTTTGTGTATCCATTCAAACACGGATAACCTTCCCTGTGCAGCTGCTTTGCGTCTCTCACATGGCCTTCTTTACTGTCTTCATTTTATGAAGTGATGTCAAATTTCAATACGCAGGTTTTGTATGAAGACGGTAGGCCTTAGTTTCAACTTTACGCCTCCCCTGCTCTGGGCAGGGGCCTAGGCGAAAGAGGGGAGCCGGCAGGGAGACCCTATGCAGCGTTCGGGGATGCCTCCCCTGCCCTGAGCAGGGGGCAAGGCGAAACGGGGGAGCCGGCAGGGAGAGCCTCTGCAGCGTTCGGAGATGCCTCCGCTGCCCTGGGCAGACGGCAAGGCGAAAGAGGGGAGCCGGCAGGGAGACCCTCTGCAGCGTTCGGAGATGCCTCCCCTGCCCTGGGCAGACGGCAAGGCTAAAGAGGGGAGCCGTCAGGGAGATCCTCTGCAGGGTTCGGGGATGCCTCCCCTGCCCTGGGCAGGGGGCAAGGCGAAAGCTCTCTCTTTCTGTTGCATAACGATAAAGACATCAAAATTCTAATATTCATTTATAAAACCCAAATACCATAATGATTGTTAATTAATGTCAAAAGGTAAACTTCTCATTCGACATCAAAAATTTTGTATATTCGTTTGTATATTCAACTTAGTACACTAATATTGTCTCTTTAATATTATTAGTCATTCCATATTCACTTACCTTATTCTTATGCAGAATGTACCACATAAATTTCAAACTTATTTTTTCGTTCACAAAGATAAACTTAAAATTTTATATTTCATTTGTGTCATTACAAAGGCATATGGAATGGCTTAAATCTTATTTCTTTCACCCATAAGGTCATGTTGTGTTACTTCATCTTAAAAGGTATATTTCTTTTTCCACAACTTCCACAAATTTGGTCCATTCTGCTCTGCATTCCGCTGCATACACAGATAATAGTTCATTATCACTTTATTTACTCATTTTAGTTGACCAAATTTATTCTGCATATACATAGGTTATTTGTTTTATGTGAAATGTATATATATCGCCTCCAAATCACTTGTAATTCCTGTGCTGAATCTTTTTGTATTATAAAACACCACATTAATTCAGCTTACAATGAAAAGTTGCCCATTGGCATTCCAGGATATCATCTAAAGTTGCCACAACTAAATTTCAGTTGTCCAAGTCAAGCAGACACCCCTTAATTTCGACCCCTGATAAGCATACCTACTACTCTTTATACTAATATTAAGCAATTTAACAATAATGTCCCATTATTTCATTACAATTATTCTCTATCGCATCTTATAGTCCATACTTTCTTTATTCCATAACGCTCATCGTTAAACACGTAGCAACCTTTTGTGAATGTTCCATGCACTGTACTCGTAAAAAACACTTTACCATTAACAAATCGGTTATAATACTACACCAGCAGTCTCATGAGTATGCTAAACTATATCCGGGCTTTCTAAAATCTTATTTCAATGCTGTATTTTGGACATATGACAACGCACGCTATTTTTGAAGTTACAGTTGCTAAGTGTTGCAAAAGATGTAAACTTCGTTCACACGCTTTAATAATCACATTCTTATTTTTAATACTTGAAATTTAACCCGAAATTTAACCCGTACATATGCAAAACATTATAGCCGCAAAAGATGTAAACTTCGTTCACACGCCTTAATAATCACATTCTTATTTTTAATACTTGAAATTTAACCCGAAATTTAACCCGTACACATGCAAAACATTATAGCCGCTGCAGTTCACATCAACCAAGTCTCCTTTCAATTTAATCTACGTGCCTTTTTTTTTTTTAGGTCGTTTACCACTTTTATTAATGTGTCACACTCCTTTGAATCTATTTCAATTACTCTTACACTTCATTGCATCCCGACTCTTACAACTATATTCCTTCATTGCTGCTTTTTTCAAAACAATGTCCACAAATGTCCACCTTTCGGCAAACTTATCCTGCTGTTTGTTCAGCCTACACACATTTGTATGTCCACTGCATGCAACAAATTTTATAATGTTTTTTTCTCTGTCAACTACAACTTGTACCCTTTTTATTTCCAAATATTTTTTACGTTTAATCACTAAATTCGTGCACAGTCTTCATGCACATCGATGCCCATTTCTTTTCGTAATTCACAACTAAAGTCCTATGTTTCAATGCCATGTTACCAGACAGAATTATCTCTATGTCATCGGGACATGTACACGCAATCCTTGTGCCAACCCATTTCACTGGAATTGATTCCTTAATCATTTCATCCACCGTCAACACTTGCGTTGAATCGCCACATATTGCGAGGTTCTAAAAAATAAAAGTAAATCAGTGAGCAAAGACACAACCAATGAAGCAAAGTGTAAGGAAACAAGAAAAAAGAAATTAAACAAATACAGATGGTAAAAAACGGTGAAAGAGAAGCAAAGGGATAAAGCAATAAACAAACAAAAAACCCAAACAAATAACAATTTCCTACCCATTCAGTTATCATGCAAAACAACTAACAATTCTAGTCCAATCTCTGTGAGGCCCTTCACAGTCAAGACAGCTGAAGCAGCACCTAACACTAAACCAACATTTCATAAAACCGCCACGAAGGTGCATATTCTATTTTTACACTAAACAAAATTTTTATTTAACAACACAAAAAGTATTTGAACTATGTTCAAGCCATTCAACGACACTTGTAGACAGTCACCTAGACCTCACTGTAATGATTTTATTTATATTTTTTAATAAACACAGAATCTTTCCAATATTTGTTAAATTGTTTCGCTTTTTCTGACGCCATGAAGTTCATGTATACCACACATATATATTAAACTGTTACCGACTACATTGACGGACTCATCGCGTTTGCAGTGCTACAATTTCTGTGTTTCCTACATCATTTAGACATTATTATTACTTCATTATTTCGTAACAATAAAATGTACCCGTGCGTATACAGTTTTTTATCACTTCCAAGCTACAAACTCAATCAGCAATTTTCCTCGCTTCCATTCACCCACATTCAAACAACAAACTTTCGCTGCAAAAAGCTGTGCGCCTAAAGCTTTTTTTCTGTGCTTATGCTCTACAAATGACATTTAAATCAAACTTTTTATAATTAAATCAGGCGTCATTACATTGCGTGAGCGTGAAAAAGGCAAAAGATCATGGTTGGCGTGTAAACAATTTTCCATTGCCAAATGATACTCAGGTCGAACTACTCGAGTCCAACTGCTCGAAATTTTAGGATACCACATTCACATTCCTCATGAAAAAAATGCACATTCCTCATGAAATATATTCAAAGTACCAGCATGCCTGTGCTTCTATACAATATTGAACGGTTTTCATTGGCCTGATTCATGCGCTTTGCGCCCAAAGTGCGTTCAAGAGAGCTGCTAACCCAGTGCAGACTTCCTATTTTGATAATTAAATGCACCACAGCCTGTGGCGTGACATGTTTACTACATCATAGCCTGCACTTGAAAACCATCATGTCGTCAAAGGGCTTCTTCAAAGTCTTCAAATTTAACATATCATAATTATACGTCCGCATGAAATATCATTCCCGGTACTTACTCCATATTTTTATGATAACCTTTTCATTTTACATGTTACTTGACAACCGTTTGCTTAAGCGCCCACTGGAACTAGAGTGAGCGTCACGCAGGGTATCTATCTGTAAAATCAATGTTACGGAGGAAAGCAGTTAAAAGCATACCGCAAAACGACAACCCAGGGGCAAGCGAGTTTTAATTTTGTCCATTTACACTCAAGCATAGTCAACTGATCTGACAGTGTGCAAATCAATTAAAAATAACAATATCACTCAATAATTTCTGCACAACTCAAAAACCAGAGTGACAGCTCCGTGCTCAGCTCACCTTGCATACAGAGACTGAAGTGGTCCTGTGACCTTCAAAACAACATCAAGGTCAATTTTTAAAACTATCATTACTATTTCCAATATAACCAAAGTATTCACACACTCACACTGTTGGAATTATTTTTGAAAGGCAAAGTGACAGGGTCCACCATCACCAAGCCAATAAGTTTCTTTAATCTTTCAAGGTCAAAATTAGTAACGCCACAAGAGCTCCATAGGAATTTCTTACAGGAGTTTCATAATAACAATACTCAAAAGGATCCACCATTACCGTGCGGGTCACTTGACTTTCATATCAGTGTTTAATAGTACACATGGGCCTATGATCCACCATTACTAACACAAACTAATGTCACAATTGCTGCAGTAACAATGCTAAAATGTACGTGTCCACTTACCAATAATTCCACATTACCATAATTCATGAAAAAGCCGAATATAAATGCTAGCAGCAACATGTAGTGTACAAACATTAACAATTCAAATCAAGTCCAAGTTTGAACGCAATCCAACATGCACTTTTACAAGGTTTGAAACTTTGAAAACTAAAAAAATTGTTAATCATAAAAATAATGAAAAAGCGAATACACCACCTCCCAAGCAAATTAATGTCTAGCGGACTCCAGTTGTGTGCCTGTGCAATTTTAAATCAATTGGCAGGACACTTATGGAAAAGCAGTTTTTTTCGCATTTTCCAACAAAATCAACAAAAACGTCCATTTCAAAAATGTAAATTTCACTACAGCATGATCATGTGGATAAATTTAGTACTATACAACCAGCTAAAGTAAACCCCCCCCCCAAAGTTTGCAGTGATTCTGCATCACTACCACCAAGTTAACTGTTTAAACCATGTGCAAGGTACGCTTCCACCAAGTTCTAGAACAAACTTAACGGGAGTTCTATGGAGGAGTCGAAAATTAGTTTACCCACACCCCCCAAAAAAGTGGAAAAATTGAAAACCAAATCGCAGCACCACCTCTTTAAACAAAATATGGTCGAGGAGGTCCCCTGGGAAGCTGTATGAACCGCCCGTGCTCATCTGTCCTAAGCTTGTTCACAAAATCAAAGTTGCAAGTGAATAGACCTGTGTTGAGCTTTACCTGAGTATAGATGACTTTTAGAAGTATTTCTAAGATTTGTCCGAAATTATAAATTTTACTGGAGCATTAGAAATTGAAGAACAATCAAAGAGTAACTTCAAAAAGAACATTGCTACTTGGTGGAGAAAATACATGATATAGAGCACATGAGTGCCCATTGACTTACATAATAATTAATAGAAGAGGTGAATTTTTTTGGTACACAAGTTGAAAAAATAGTTAAAAATCGGGAATCCAAAGCAGTGCTATGTGGTAAGCAATTTTCTTTGACCCTTTCACAGGAGACATATCCACAAAGTTTCAGCCAAATCAGAGTGACGTTTCTGGAGAAGTTGAAATAGCAAAAAACACACGAAATTCATAAAAAGCAAAAACTAGCACTACGACTGGTGAATAAATTAAGAACTAGGAGTCCCTCGGAGTGTTGTTGTGTGATATCAAAGCAATTGCGTGAATGGTTTCGCACATTTTTTACGATTTGCACTCAAAAAGAGATAAAAAAATTGAAAAATCACTGGAGCGTGACCATTTGAACAAACGTGGTAGAGACAAACACAAGGTACATTGTCACCAAGTTTGAAGTGATTCTATCAGACTGTTTCAAAGAACAAGCCGAAAATGTGAATTAGCATTAGAATGCCTATTAACCTGCACAGTAGTCAATAGTAAACGAGCCTTTACCGATAAGTACCCGAATTGAAAAAAAAAATGTTAAAAGTCTGAAGTCCAAAGCATTGCCACCTAGTGAATATATTTGTTTGACCCTTTCACAAGATGCATATCCACGAAGTTTCAATTTAATTTGAGTGACGGTTCTGCAGAAGATAATAGCAAAAACGCATAAATAATTGAACTAGACGGCTGTGTGAACAGCTCGTGCTCATCAGACCTAAGCTTGTTCGCAAAATCAAGGTTGCAACTGAATAGACCTGTGTTGAGCTTTCGCTAAGTGAATATGACATTTAGAAGTATTTATAAGATTTGCCTATTTTACAATTCATTTTTAAGAATATTAAAAAAACCAACTTTATGACGAGAACATTGCTACTTAGTTGAGAAAATACATGATATTCAGCATTAAAATGCCCATTGACTTGCATAGTAATCAACAGGAAAGGTGCGTCTACCGGTAGGTACCAAAATTAAAAGAATCGTTAAAAATCATAAATTCAAAGCAATGCCACCTAGTGAACAGCTGCTTTACAAACAACACATAAACCAAGTTTCAGCTTAATCTCAGTGACGGTTCTGCAGAAGTCGAAAATAGTGAAAATATTCAATGTCACTACTAGCCGAGTTGTTTGATAAACCATTCAGGAAACGCCAATAATCGTTAGGATTATTAGAACGCAGATTTTTAAGTTTAAGTCTAACTTCGTGCATATACTGCCTGCATTTCCTATGTACCACCTGTTTGTATGCTTTCTGTTGCAACTTGAATTCTGCCTGTTTATTTTCATCAGATAAATCATTACATTTTGCAAAGTTATGTGTTTGGGCTTTTAGTGCCTTACATTCGTCATCAAACCATCTCAATCCACATTTACAAAAATAAAGTCTATCACAAAAATTCGTCATCAAACCAGCGATTTGACGGAAAGTTTGTTTTGGTGTGCGGTGTGCGTTTTTGGAATGTGTTATGAATAGCATGATCCAGATATCTGTAGAACCCATCACAGACTTCTTCCACAGTGTTTTCTGAAGTAAGCATACATTGGAAATCGGCCAACTTTTCAACAGCTACATCAGATGTAAGTTCTTCACAGTACTAAAAAATAAGTGCAGAATCCCATTTTTAATAAGAGAAACTATAACCTTGTTTTGAATTTTGTATATAAGGCCTACTACATTTAGGCCTAAGCTTCAAATCAAAGACAACTGGGCAGTGATCTGATTCTACTCTGAGTGGCTCAATGCTAAAATCACATATACAGTGGTACATCTCTCGAGAGACCCCTCTAATGAGAGACCACACATCTTTTTAAGACCGCTCTCTCAGAACACTGCGCAATCTTTTCCATGTTGTTGTACCTCTAATGAAAGACCACCTGTTTTGAAAGACCGCATTTTGACCTGCTGTAAGGGCGGTCTCTCAAAAGAGGTACTACTGTATAATCAATACAGGAGTGACTAGATATAAGAAATCAACAACACTTCTGCCGCGGGGAGTAAAACATGTGAATTTCCCAGTACCTTTATCCTGACCAAGTCGACCATTACATATTAACAAGTTTGCAGCTTTGCATAATTTTAACAAATCTTTTCCAAATTTGTTCACCTTAGCTGTGTCTTGGGATATTCTTGGAGGAATAATATTGCCACCTATGCAATGAGTATTAGTATGACTAGAGAATAATACATTTGTGTGAGTATCTGCAGTTACAGGACTTTCAGAACCTGGTATATCAGTTATAAAATCATTGTTAACAGATGTTCTTGCATTGAGATCACTACACAACATAGTGTCTGTGTTAGCGAAGTATTTTGTGATTTCAATCTCAATAACATCAAAATAATTCCTACTACAAGCACTTTATGTTGAAGTTTCTGGTGGTAAGTAAACACAACCAAGAAGTATATCCTTATTCAGACTGAAAAAATTTGAATCAAACTTAACCCATACTAACAATTCATGATGTGAGAATACATGTACTGCAGGCAACAATTTATTACTAAATAATATCGATCAATACCGAATGACCATTGGTCTCTTCTCAAATAATTATACCCGTTTTATGGTACACTTCTATCCAGGTCCACGTGTCGAAAATCCAATAATATGCTCCTACTCCTCATTGGCTTTTCTACACTTACACACACTCCTCTGCGTTTTGTCCTGTGTAAATACATTATATTGTTCCTTTGCACGTTCTTTCTGTCCGCAATCGACGTTCACACGAACTCCGGTCCCACACTTAACTTAAACAACCACCTGAAGTTCTTTTATTCTAACGTTCGCAGCATACGAATGACCGGTAAACTTGACGAAATTCATCTCTTGGCCTAATCAGGTAACTTTAACATTATTGCTTTATCTGAAACCTGGCTGGATGAACATTACCCCGATCAGCTCCTTCTCCTCCTCCTGGAGGACTTCCAACCTCCGTATCGTTCAGACCGCACAACGGTAAGAGGCGGTGGGGTCCTGACGTTTATTCTCACTTCTCTATCGTGCATAAGATGCCCGGATCTTCAAAGCATAGATTGCAAATGCATCTGGGTTGAAATTTCGACCCAGCGCGGGAAAGAATTATTTGATAACGACTGTCATGATTAGTTTATGTGGATATTTATATTATGGTTTAATTCTTAGTTTTGAATAAGGCGATATTCATCATTTTAGTGATGCAAAATATAAAGATCTCTTAAATTAAAAGTCACTCAAAAATACCTTGTTTTAATTTTATAATATTGGAAGTTATATTGCAAGCTGAAGATCAGCCAGTCTCTACAGACAAAGCACAAGAAGCAAGAAATACCAAGTGACACCCCAGCATGCACCATAAATATAAGCATCTCAGCTAACCCCGCTGAACCTGCCGCTACGATAAATACCAGTGATCAAGATGCTGAAACAACGTCCAACGTGCCTGTGTCCAGCACATCAGAACATAACGATGATAATGATGAATCATGATCTGACCTCGTGTATTGAGGGTTGGTGTTTTTTTTATGGAAATGAAGTGCATCTTTTTTAACTGTCTGGTCGATCTACCACATTGAGGTATTGTGTTTGAAAGGTGTTCTTTTGATGATCACATATTTCAATATATCATATTAACTTATTGACAACGACTTCAACACAAAGTTTTACATTTTGCAAATATGTGAAATTATTGGTTGATATGTTAAGCATAATTAATCCTGAACACTCATAATTATATGTTTACAGTTTGGGACATGCCAATTGAGTCATACAGTTGTGTTGCTGTGTGATCTTGATTATTGTATGCAATAAGTTTTGCATGTATAAATACCTTCACCTCTTTCAGTTGTCTCAATGTGTTTAGGACAACATAACATTGTGTTTATCTCATTTTATAATGGGTAATTGGAACAATGTGAGAAGGTGACTTGTTTGAATGAATGATGCGTTAATGCTAATTATGATAATTATGATGTTATACAACGTTGTTTATGTCACTTTAATGGGGGTTTTTTGGTTACCATATGCATTGATTGTTGCTTACCTACACGTATACCTTCAACAATTATAATTGTCTTAGTGAAATTAATGACAGTATACATCATTAATCTCTATGATTAATGAGTGTGACTATGTCGTAAAGTGTTTTCAGCTGATGGATGATAATGATATTGAGGATGGTTGTGGCCATAAGAATGATAATTCAAATGATGATAGTGATGATGATGAAATGGGTTGCTCCCATAATTGACAACATTAATGATAATGGAGCTGTAATTACACCAATGGTTGCGTTTAATTCAGCATCCAAATATTTGTGACAATTGTGAATGTCTGTGTTTCAATTTTAACCAGATAAAAAGCTTTCGTTTTGAAATGACATTTCATAATAACATGCTGTTGGTTCATTGACCTGGCCTTTGAATGATATGATGATGATATGGCAAATTTAATTATCCTATTTCTGTATTTAATCGTATATCATAACATTTTATATGTATTTGAAGCACTATTGCTGTATTTATTGAATTGATTCCTACCCAGATTTTCTGTGTACTTGCAGGGTCGCTGTCTTTGTTCAGTGAATTTGAAGAATAACGAATGTACATATCGGCTATCCGGTCCTCAGCACATTAACTCTTTTGTGCCCAACACTGCAATGACCATATGACAATGTCTCAGTCCTGCCATTGCGTTGATCTACAAGTGTCTGCGGTCATACAAGTATATGGACTTACCACAGCAGCATGAACTGATGCACTGTCGCGATGCTGACTTTTGTGCTGAAACATCGTGTTGTAATTGGTGAAACTGCTGTCAAAACTGTCCACATGTGTGTTATTGTCAAAACAACATGTTCACATATATCAAGCCAAGTGCCTCGTGCAACATCAAGGTAGAACACTGGTTTTTTCGGACATCCATTTTAGTTCAATCACAAGCCGAACTTTTCAAACAATAAACGTGCATCGTTCCAGATCACCGTTTTGAACACACATCATTAGACAATGAGCGATAATCCGTTTGTGGTCTGCTGCAGAAGAAACTTTATCTTTGAATGAACCACTTTCTGATAAAATACCAGACAGATCCACCCAGATACGCGCTTAGCCTGACACAACTTTCTTGGAACTGACCTGAACTTGCGGGGTCAAACAGTTGGATGCTTTTCCATTCTTGTAATGACTTTTCAACATGGAGAACATTTAACCCTTTCAATACATTCGTATAACCCTTCAGCTAGCAGTGCCATTTGTGAAATGTGGAAATTTCACTCTAAAAGTGTGGGACTATGTCATGATTAGTTTATACGGATATTTATATTATGGTTTAATTCTTAGTTTTGAATAAGGCAGTATTCATTAATTTGGTAATGCAAAGTATAAAGATCTTTTATGTAAAAAGTCACTCAAAAATACCTTGTTTTAATTTCATGACATGGGAAGTTATATTAAGATTGTAATGAAACAAAGAAATACCAAGGCCATGACTTTGCTGTGTTTGGGATGAGTAAGCTTATTTTGTAATTAATTATTCTGCTTGTGGATTGGCCGTGCTGTCGTCAGAAGCTATGCCCGCTTCCATATTTGGCCGGCTCAGCAAAAGAATGCTGCGTCATTCCAACAAAACCTTCGTGCTGGTTGAAATTCTTCAGACAGCACAGGGGCTGAGGGCCGGATAGCTTCTAACTTTGTATCTATCAATAGAGTTATTATCTAAAGCATCAGAGGCTGTGTTGTTTCATCATTTATCCTTCTGTGGTTTTGCAAGGTGAGTGAAAGTTGATATACAGAATGACAGAGTGAGCGAGTTTTTTCTATTTTCTTTCTATTCGATCTGCTTGGTTATAAAGAATGTGTGGTCTGTATGCAGGCCTTCAGTGAATGGTTATCAGGAAGTTAGTAATGACATAGAATTTCCCCCATACACGTATTATATTGGTATCCCCAAAAGGTAAATGATATCTGTTATACTCAGAAATCATGTCACCACTTTCCCGACCTCCACTGTCAGACCTAGTGAGTAAGAGAGCTACCCCGCTGTAAAAGAGAGAAGAGCGACACTACTATCGTCCACCTGGCCAGTCTGCAGAAATCTGTGACGCTATTGTCAGGTCTTTGGCATCTTCTATTCCCTCTGCCATTGAATGCAACCCTCACCTTTCAATTGTAACTGGCGATTTCAATGACAGGTGCGCCGATTGGAACTCCCAACATGAGGACAGCGATTTAGGTTTATCTCAGGTCAACCTTGTGAATTGGTACAATCTCTTTCAACTTATAGATGAACCCACTAGGATAAGTGAATACTCGAATAATTTATTACACCTTATCATTACTGATTCTCCAGGTTTTGTTCTGGACTCTGGAACCCTTTCTTCAATTTTAAATTCTGACCTCTGTGTAATCTTTTGTTCTGTCTCCCTTTCCCTTCATACGGACAAGCCCTTCAAAAGATCAGTATGGGACTTCAATAAAGCTAATTTTTGTGACCTCAATGCTGCCCTTTCTACGGCCCCTTAAAACATTGCCCATGATGTCTTTGATTCTATTGATGATGCCGTATCCTACTGGTCTAATTTCTTTCTATCTACTGCAAAGGGCTTCATTCCCTTTAAGGAAGTTACCATTCACCCTACAGATAAACCTTGGATAACTGCAGACATTAAAAAACATATTAGACGTCGAAAGCATGCATGGGAACGCTTCAAGAGAGCATCCAACCAACCCCGCCCCCATAATTACGACCTTCACCTCAAGATTGACAGGTTATACCGATTTTACAAAAAATATCACAACAAGGTTGTGACCATAATAAGGAAATGTGTCTCTTCTTACTTTTCTTATCTCCAGCTTCGACCTAATGAGAGAGACATTAATTCTAACCAATGGTGGAGCTTGCCCAAGTCTGTTCTGGGATGCAAAATTCACCAAGATATGCCCCCAATCATTGACGATAACAGGATCGTATGATGCATCATGGAAAAATGTGAAATTTTTAACTCATATTTTTCCAGCCAGTGCAGAACACACCCTGATGCTGGTGCCCCACCCCTGCCCAATTTCATGTTCCGAAGTGAGGCACGTCTACACAATATTACCATTAAAGAAGACAGTGTCAAGAAAGTTCTATCTTCCCTGAGGCTATCCTCTGCATCAGGCCAAGATAATATAGGGAACATCCTACTTAAGAACACAGCAGATTCGTTCTGTAAACTACTTACAAAAATCTTCCAACTTCCTCTTAGTCTTTCTCTCTTTCCCAATGCTTGGAAGAGATCCAACATATGTCCTGTCTTCAAAAAAGCCAACAGACAGATTTAAAAAATTATGGTCCTATTTCTTTGCTCTGTAATGTTTTAAAGGTGTTTGAACGACTGGTCTTTAATGCACTCTATGAATACGTGGCACAAAATAATCTACTCACTTCCAAATATTCTAGCTGTCAGGCCAATGACTCTACTATCAATCAGCTTGTGTACATCCTTCACAATATCTACAATGGCCTATAACAGTCCAAAGAAGCCAGAATGGTGTTTCTAGATGTGTCCAAGGGGTTTGATAAGGTTTGGCATCCCAGTCTCCTTTTTAAACTCCGACAACTTGGCATCTCTGATAATCTTGTAGTGTGGATTCACAGTTACCTCTCAAGCCGATTCCAACGGCTGGTGTGCCCCATGGTTCCATTTTGGGCCCACTTCTCTTTCTGGTCTATGTAATGACCTAGTTGACAATCACTAAAAGCCCAGAAAACATCTTAAAGCAAACTTTCTTCTTTAATTTGGTCTTATGGTATCTTATTTAAGACTCTTAAGATGGTCTAAGATCTTTTTCCTGCCCAGTCAGAAAAAGAGAAAGTGAGTAAGACCCAGTAAGAGGAAATCAAGTCATGCTATGACCATGAGGGAAAGGAGCAGAGGCAGTCAGTCAATTTTCAGACCAGGTAAGACCTTCAGTGGCTGCCTCATTAGCATAATGAGATGATAAGAGTATATTCAGACTTGGAAAGACATTTGGTACCTGGCTGATTAGCATAAGAGAAAGGCCTGGGGGTAACAAAACTATTATAAGATCTGGTAAGATGTTTTTGGGGTTAGGGTAATTAACACAAGTAACATGATCAGATATAACAAGACCTTGTAATATGTAGGCACTAGGATATCCACAAAGTGTCACAAAACAGTATACTCTATGTATGCACTATCTTACTGAGCAGCATGTCCACTGATTTTTCATTCTCTGTCCTCCTTTTCAAAATCAACTCAGAATCCAGACCATGATATATCTACCTAGCTAGAGATACACATGTACAGTACATACTCCCACTCATGTATGTTCTACCCATTAACTTTACCTCACCTGGCCACTATAGTGGACAGTGTATTCACAAGGCCATCACTGATGGAGGGCAATGTGTTGAAAGTTTAAACAAACAATACTTGTGGTCCAAGAACTATGACAGCACATTTATATATGCAGCCATCCATTATAGCCTATCAACATGCAATACTATGTGTATGGCTGTTTGAAAGCCTTTTTTTTTATTTTCTGTACTGTGTACCAACCATTATTTGTACATTTTCTTACTTTCTGTACCTTGTGCCAGGGCAAAGTTGCTACAAGTACCAGCATATATACTAGCTCCCCCTCCCCCTACTGCAACATGTCTTTGTTTATTTTAAATTGTGCTGCTGTTTCAACAACACACTGGGGGATGTAATATAACTACACCTGGCTACATCTGGATGTGGCAGCAACTTTACAATTTGCTGGTCAGTGACAAAGAGATCAACCACATGTACATATATAGGGGCCATTCAACATTATCAGCATTTTAACATTAGTACACAAAGTATGCGGGGGGGGGGGGGGGGGGGGGGTCAAGACCAATGTACATTTTCACTTGTTATTGAAAGTATTGATGAATTTTTTGATCAAAATCAGCATTTTTGCAGGCTGTCAGGACCACCTCCACATTCAATAGAGTGGTAGTTTGGGCCACAAATACAAATTTAAAAACTGCAATACTTTTACACATCCACAAAGTACATCATTGTATGTGGTGTGATGAAAGCTATTATGATGTTTAATCTGCCACTGCCCCCCCCCCCCAAAAAAATGTTGCTTTTTCATAAGTTTTTTAAAAAAGAAGAGGGTTTGTTCAGCCTTTCCACTCATATTTGTATAAGATCCTTTCACTATCAACAAAGAGATACATTTTTTCATGCAAGGAAATTTAACAAAGTTTAGTCACATCATATGTAACAAAACTATGGTCTCAGCATTTATGGACAGTATTTCTGGCAAACTTGTGCAACTACATGTGGCAAGTTTAAAGCTTTTTTGCCATGTAAATAGTCTGAATATATTCTTATACAATGGGGGAAATGGAGGCACATTGTGTTGAATGTAAAATGATCTGTTATATTGACACAAAATGATTTAGACTAATCATGTATTATATATGATATCAAGTCAAAATTCACCTGCTGAAATATTTTATAGAACATTCATCATTCAATAATTTTTCATGTAAAAAAGCTCATAATCACCATGCAAACAAACCCTGTTAAGGGAAATGCATGTGTGGGTTCAGTGTGGTTACAAAATAGTTCTGCCACAGCTAACTGGCTGGAGTTCTGAATTTTAGTTAGACAGGGTCCACTGACTGTGCAAGTCTGTCTCAAAATGTGCTTAACTGAAGCTGGTGGAATGGAGTGGTGCAGAGGTAGACAACTCCCATGGGATCACTGCCTCAGCACTGGACAAGCATGTTTGCATAGCTGTGGGGGGGGGGGGGGGGGTAGAGTAGGCTGACAGAAATTAACTAGAAAAGATTTGCTTCACAGCAACTCTGTCTGGGTGCCTTCTAAATGAAAACAGTTTGAAATGCTGCACTTTGCCATAGTTTAACATAATCTAAATTTCGTGTATTAGCCTAACTTTTATCAATTAAAATGCTACAGCTTTGGTTCTTAGTTCATTGAATGTGGCCATGTCACAAACTTAGAAAGTAAAGTTTGAATAAAACTACTTTCTATAATAGTTTTGAAGTTATTCAACATTTTAATTTTGTGTATTTGCCTAATTTGCATAAATTAAAAGCCTATAACTTTGGTTTATGTCCCCTTGGATGGGGCTATGCCACAAAGTAGGAATGTCACCTTTATAATAGTTTTGAAGCTTTTCAAGATTTAGATTTTACATATTCATGGTTCGTTGGATGTGGCTTTTCCACAAATGTATAAATTAAAGTTGGAATGACACATCTCTATTTATAATAGTTTTGGAGATATTGGACTTTTAAATTTTTCAATGCCCCTTATTGGCACAATTTGAAATTCTACAACCAATATACGGTCCATTATATTGGCAGGTGTCACAAACCTATATGTGCACATTGAAATTTAGAGTCTGTCTGCGACGGTTTGGAAGACATGGAGCTTTTAAAATTACTTTCCCCGAATTTGCATAATTTTAAACATCATGACTATTCCAAATGAGATGCACAATTTCACTGGTTAGGTCAGTCACCATGCCAAGTTTGGTGATTTTCGCAAAAATTGGGTTGGAGAAAAACTCCTGACCAACTTGGTCGGTCGGGGAGGGGGGGGGACAGAGAGAGTGCTTACTCATACAGTGAAACCTCTCTACAGTGAGCACCCTTGGGGCCAGAGAAAAGTGCCAACTGCTCAGAGGTTCAGCCCTTCTGGGCAGTATGGATGAGAACACTGTGAATTCATTTAATTTTGCAGTGTTCTTCACTTATTTCACTGATGCCTCAAAACCGTGAAAATTAGAACTCAGTGAAATATATTTTTAAGATGGCATTGACAGGAATTATAACAAAAATATTGAATTTAAAGTTTCAGTGAAAGGTCCAAAGTTCAAAAACTGAGAAAATTAATGCTCGTGAAAATAAATGTACTCATGTACATATACATATACACATACATTATTCATACATGCACATATACATGTTCAGTGTATACATATTGTAATTCAAGGGGATGTGAATACATGCAATACAAAACTGTCTTTGTTCCTTTATTACCTGAACAAATTTTTAACAGATGCTGTCATGAAACTACATGTACAGGTACCTGTGAACTGACACAAGCACTATTCTTTCTCAGTACTGGCTATGAAGAACAGGCTTCATCTCACTGGTTACAAGAAAATGAATGAAAGTGTCCACACTGTTAGATGACACAAATCCACACAGTTTAAAAATTCACAAAGTTGTGTGAACAGTCATTGAGGAGTGGAAGACCATACTTTGATGGGTCTAGCCAACTCAGCAGGTAGTCTATTTTCAACTGTGGGGGTACACTCAAGCTTGTTCTGCCTAGAAGTCCAATGCCTTTGTTCCCTTGGGACTGATAAGCCAGCAGACTCATAGCCTCAGGCAAAAAAAGGGACCAGCTAACACACCAGTGTCAAGAATGGTGCACTAAAAGCTCTGTCTACAACTAGTGGGAACTATAGCCTGCCTAGTACATATTGCAGCATGGAGCAGGTCTGTTCTTGCATGAACAGAAAAAGATTCCCTGTATTTTATTGACAACCTCGTTACACAGTTGTTGGGAGTGGTCGCCCCCCCCCATCCCATTTGCTACAAATCCCAAACCTTCCAAACCATCCCCCCCTAGCATGCATGGATAGAAGGCTGCTTGTGAGACTCTGTGTCTCCATGGCAACACAGGACAGTGTGATAGATATTAAAGCAGATAGCCACAGAAATGTTACCACATGTACCCACAAATGCACAAAACCATTCCTAAAACATCCCAAACCACTGAAGCATCACCATTTGAACAAACGTGATTGACACCCACTCATAGCACATGACAACCAGTTTAAAGTGATTCTGCCCAGCGGATTTCAGAGAAGTTGCAAAATGTGAATTGTTGATACCATGGAACGCAGACTCCAACAGAACCCCATACTTTAAGCTTAGCTGACTGACAAGTCAGCTAAGCTAAAAACTTAGGTACATGTATCTGGGGTACAGGCCTGCCCATTAGTGTACAATGTAACAGTTAGATTGTAATAGATAACTGCATATTATATACATGTGTTGTCACAGTTCTGGACCACAAGTATTTTTTGTTTTAACTTTCAACACATTACCATGATTACCATCCATCAGTGATGGCCATGTGAATACACTGTCCACTATAGTGGCCGATGAGGTAAAGTTTGTGGGTACAACATACATGAGTGGGAGTATATACTGTACATGTGTATCTCTACCTAGGTAGATATATCATCAGTGATAAGCTTGTCAATGTGCTATCCACTATAGTGGCCAGGTGAAGTTATTATATAAAGTTTGTGGGTACAACATACATGAGTGGGAGTATGTACTGTACATGTGTATCTCTAGCTAGGTAGATATATCATGGTCTGGATTCTGAGTTGATTTTGAAAAGGAGGACAGAGGATGGAAAATCAGTGGACATGCTGCTCAGTAAGATAGTGCATACATAGAGTATACTGTTTTGTGACACTTTGTGGATATCCTAGTGCCTACATATTACAAGGTCTTGTTATATCTGATCATGTTACTTGTGTTAATTACCCTAACCCCAAAAACATCTTACCAGATCTTATAATAGTTTTGTTACCCCCAGGCCTTTCTCTTATGCTAATCAGCCAGGTACCAAATGTCTTTCCAAGTCTGAATATACTCTTATCATCTCATTATGCTAATGAGGCAGCCACTGAAGGTCTTACCTGGTCTGAAAATTGACTGACTGCCTCTGCTCCTTTCCCTCATGGTCATAGCATGACTTGATTTCCTCTTACTGGGTCTTACTCACTTTCTCTTTTTCTGACTGGGCAGGAAAAAGATCTTAGACCATCTTAAGAGTCTTAAATAAGATACCATAAGACCAAATTAAAGAAGAAAGTTTGCTTTAAGATGTTTTCTGGGCTTTTAGTGAATATTACATGTGATGTCAGACTTTTTGCTGACGACACCAATCTACCTGAAGTTGTTAAAGTGGTAACAAATTTAGCATGCAATAGTGTAGATATTTGTTTAAGCGATAACCGTATAAAACAGTATTTGTACATCGTAAAAACTTTCATATGCGAAACTTTTGAGAAATACATTTCAACTTTCACTGGCCATTTTGTCTTCTCTCTACCTTTGTTCTCACTTATTTCTGGTGTAATCCGTGTCATATTCTGCCACTGTTAATTATACACAGCCCCCCAGCATTCTTTTTACGTTGACCCAGGTTAATGTATTATTTAGCATGCTTCTTTTTAAAGCAATAACTTTAAATTTCTTGCTCATTCTTTCACAGACCTAAACATGGAAACTGTCACACGAATTGAAGAACTACTAGACAAGCAGGCCATTTTAGAGTTTGGCCTCCGACAACAACTCGCTGATACGAAGGCAGCCACACCAAAAGCTGATCGAGAATACCAAGAGGGGAAGAGAAGCAAGGTCCAGGCCTGCAGAAAGGAAGAAGACCTACACAGGTCTCTGTGTACCGTGCAAAGCAGAAAAACAGCCCTTCACATACGGTGGAAAAAATCAATGCACAGGCATTGAATTGTGATCGGGAAGAAATTACAGACATCGATCTGTCTGTACATCTTGATGAAACTCTAGCAGCCACTTCCACTGAAACACAAACACAGCCTGGATCCACACCACAAAATACCATATGACACAAACCCACAGCCACTATCCCCTGCATCCACACCACAAAACACCATAACAGAATCACCCAACATGACACAATGTTACCCACAAACACACCCTTTTGCACCCACGCCACACACCATAACAGAATCACCCAACACAACACAGTCTTCCCCACAAACACAACCTTCTGCATCCACATCACACAACACCATCATAGAATCACCCAACACAACACCTACTCAACCTCCTGCATCCACACCACACAAAAGATTTTTGTCTGATAACACACCTGCTGCTGCCTCACTGCACTGGTCACAAGATGGCCCCGCAAGACCAAAAAGCGCAGAGTCTTGAAATTTGATTCGAGGATTCCTCTGCCACGTACTAATACCATTTCCATTGACAGGTGTTGTTGACCCAGACGGCCCTGTAGTGGAAACTGTGTACATACTATTCTATTCATATTGACTTTTTGCTATTGATTTGTATATGTATCGTCCGAAGTTCTGTTGCTGTTCAATCCACAGCCTGCTGTTGTTTCCTCGAGACGGCTCAGGAGCGGCTACAGAATGCATTGCAGAATCTATGAGGATTGTTTCAGTTGCCTCAAAGGCTTTCACTTTTTCTTTCATTTTTGACATTGTGACTGTTAATTTGTATATATCATTGTCATTATTCATTTGTTTATATATCATCAGAAATTCTGTTGTAGTTTTATCCACAGCCTGCAGTTGTTTCATTGAGACCGCTCAGGGGTGGCTACACACTGCATAACAGAATGTATGTACAGAGGAATGTTAGTTACAGTTGCTTTCAAAGGCTTTAACTTTTCCTTTCATTATTAATTTTGTGATTGTTAATTTGTATATATCATAAGGGCTCGTATGCATAAAGATGGTTTAGCGGTCGTTTAGCTTATTCCAGGGAACAACCATGGTGTTAAGTCTAATCCGTATGCAAAAAGGCGTTGCAAAGTCACCCATGGGATAAAGTTACACCTGGTTTAAGAATCCGTATGCAAGAAGGAAGTATTATAGCTTAATCCATGGTGTAAATGGGCTTAAACTGCCCCAGATTTCTAAACCTGCCAGGGGGATAGTTTAACGGAGGTGTAAAGCCCAGTGGAAGTCAATTTCCTTGTATACGAGGGACCTGTTTAAGATATGTAAAGTAAATAACCATACCACTGTACACTTAGTGAAGGTTCATATGTGCTAAAATGCGAAATAGTGATACCACCAGTACGAAAGTTCAGCTCCATTTCGCATACTTTGTGCTGTTACCAGTAATTAACAAAATTATACTGTCTGTACATTATTCGAACATACCAAATAGACGCACTATCTCAATATTAAATGTGTTTGCTCTACTGCAAATCTGCACACGAAAATGCTGTAATAACAGATTTCCACTCTGTATCAATTACCAGTATGAAAAACAATGACCGTGAACAAAAGTGATCTTTCTAGCACCATGTTTTGCTTAAAATAACAATTTCAACAAAATGTTTTGTATTTGTGTCTTTTTGCCCAGAACCACTTCCTAGTAGTCAATACCCTATTCCGCAGTCCGAACTCTTTACTCTCTATAAGCTAACCTGTCCCTGTCTAACCTATACACATATGGAATTACTATTGTCCATATTGCTCACGTTCCTCTGTAAAATTTTGACATAGGCTGTATCAGCCCAAATAAATTAAAGGGTCTTCAGCGGGTAACTACTCAACATGTTTCGGAGCCTTTTACCCGTACATGTCTCTCTGAGTAGCGGCTCCTTGTCTTAGCTAAATATTCAGCAAAGACAACCCACATAATAAATAATAAATATGAACGTGGCAAATGATGAATAAGCTAAATACGTGAAGTTTTGCTTATAAATGCAGAGCTTCATTATGAAAGAAGAATACCTGTCAAACAAACCATACTTACTAAATTTGTATAGTACAGGTTCAGATAGGAACAATTTGACTTACCCCTGAACCAATATGTACCCTTTCTAGCTGGACAGCTTATCCTAGTTACACCACCCGCCAGTGTGTAACTAAAGTGGAAACAAGCTGGGGCCTTATATTCAGTCCCAGTGATAGTAAAATAAACAGTTGCAACTAGACCACCAGTACAAACCAAGGGAAATCCCAACAAGGACTGCAACAATGGACATCCTGCACCAGAAATGTAAAACAAACTCTGTGATGACACCTACCCCTCAAACAATTAAGTTCTATTTAACTGCCAACCCTGAGTCAATGTATCAACGTAATGTGTCAGGTTTGTGATATTTGCGAAAATACTGTCAATTTTGAGTAAATGTGCATTTAGCATGTCAGAAAAGAGTGAAACTCATTAGCATTTATGTCAAAAACATGTCATCAAAACAATTTTCTTAACAGGATTTTGAGTACAATTAGGCAAGCTTGAAACTGTCGTCAGTAGCTGCTTGCTACTTATAGCCCCTGGGGGTTTGACCTAACAGAAAACAAGCTAGCCTAAAATGTCTGAAAGGTGAACATTAAAACAGAATGATGCCAAAAGATTAAGTTAAGTAGCAAAACAGACAAGTCTAAAAACTGTAAATTATTGTCGCCAAACTTTCTAATAATCTTTGGATATTAACAGCTAAATTATAGGGCAAGTCAGATAAGAATGAAAGTTATTAGTATTTAAGTCAAGAGAATGCAATGAAAATATAATATTTCTTAACCAGATATCAAGCACAATTAGGCAAGCTTGTAACTGTCGTCAGTATGAATATTCATATAATATGCCATTTTTTTTGAAACAATATCTGTAAATTAATGTCACAAGTGAGCGAATAATGTCGCAGTAAAGGCCACTTGAAACAAGATCAAGTATTGCATAGCAGTGACCAATACATAATCCACCACCGGAGAATAGGTAATACAGTTGACCCAATTTTGGTGTGCAACATACCCCTAACATTAGCTATAATGTGTCAACACCCCATGGTAGGTGTACTTGTTACCGTATATGAAGTATGGCATGAACAAACTAAAACAATTTAAGAGGTCAAAGATCAAGGTCACTGTGACCCAATTCAGCGTGTGAAACGACCCCTATGCCATGAAGTGTCCAGCCACCAAATGTGGTAGAATCAATTCTTATGAAACAGGGAACATGGCTAGTATAGGACAAGGTGAAACTTTATGTGGGGTGAAGGCAAGAAATAGGTCACAGTGACCCATTTTTTGCGCATGACACTCAGCTATTCTATGAAGTGTTTACAAACAAAATTTGGTTAGTGTGGGCTAGCGTTTAGGATGCTAGGCCTGGAGGGTAAAATCATATGAGGGGTCAAAGGTACAGGTCACAGTGACCCAATTTTTAGTGCATGACACACGCCTATCCCGTGAAATGTACAGCAGCGAAATGCCCTTGGATCAGGTCTTATGGAACGTGATTGAAATATTCCCGCGTTTCGAAATAAAGCGGGAATTATTTTTTTTGAATGTGTTACACGATAAAGTAGCCTACGTGACGGAAAAGGGGTGAAGTAAGTACCGGGGATGCGAAACATGGTCATGTGGTTTGTTTGTTTGTTTGTTTTTTCACGGTTGCAATGCAGCTATTCAGTCGCCTCACGCAACATTTGGTTAATGTGGGCCCAAGGGTATAGGGAATATGGCACAGAATAGTCCCTCCGCAAGGAAGGACAGATGAGCAGACGAGTCGCAAACTTAATAGTCCCCTTCCAGTTCCTGGTGGGGGGACTACTTATCGCCTATTATAATATTACATGAAAGTTCAAGCAGACACCGTTTAACAATATTTACAAACATTAAATGCAAATTGAATTATCTTTCTAAACCCTTTGTCTTGAAGGAGATATATGTCCACCGACCCTATATTCTGTGGTACAATACGAAATTAATTATACCACTTGTGTCAAATCAATGGTTTACCTGAGTTAAGCATACAGTTCATGCGACATATAAAACACAGATCATGCTTTCACTCATATAAATGATCATAGCAAACTGTTTGGCAAAATGAATTTCAAATGCGTGAACCATCAAATGACCTTGCCTACGTCGACGTAGTCTAAGTGTTAGCATACTTTTCCCTCTATAAAAATGCTTCTGATATTATTGCAAAATGTGCGACATTTCCTCAGATATTTTACAATAATATTAGAGTATTTGCCGTAGAATGAAAAACATTTTTAACACTGGAGTCTAAGTCTTCACGTTCAACAACCAAAAAGAAAAACTAGACATCTTCAATGCGAAACATTGACTGAAGGGTCCGCATTAATAAGGCTGCTGTCATTTGCTTCAGGTGGTCTAGCTATGCCACAGTATAATAAGCGCAATATCTCTTTTCCGGCTCAATAAAGTAAAAGGTGTGCATACAAACATATGCAAAGTATACATCTAATGAAAGGTCATTCACAGAAGTGTATTTTCTAATCAAACAAACTGTTATTTATGTGACAATTCGTGAAAGGATCAAAATGTTTGCCTTTTCCACAATCTACTAACCATTACTTGTTTAAAAATATATATACATTGCATGTGTCCATTTGAATACTTCTTACAATATCCTGCTAACAAAGGGATAGCGCACTTATAACACTGGGGCATAGCTAAAGAACGTTAAAGTAAGTGTTCTTTTTCCTCATGTTGCCCATTCCCCTCCTCTTTTTTGGCTTTGTTGTCCCCGCCTTATACAGCCATGGTTGTTGTGGTTGCTGGACTTGGAACAAGGGGGTTACATGGGGTAGACAGAAATTTGAATGTTCTATTGAAATTCCAATGGTCACTTACATCATCATGTTATCCATAACACAACCACATTTTGAATAATAAATACACACATATAAGTTTATTGTTTATCATGCACAGATATAAAATCAGTAATATTTTCGTTACTGACCACTGTGCATACACCCATTTTTATTTTGACAAACATAAATCTGAAGCCCCTTGCCCCTCTCGTAACGTAATGCAATCTGTCAATTAAAGGGGACAGCAGTCACACAACTGTCCTCACTGTGCTTCCCTGGGACAGGTCAGCTGGCCAGTGTCAGGAAAGGGGGGGTTAAAACTTGTACCAAGGTCTTCAGTTATACAGTGGTGTAACTGCCCCATGGATTAGTTACCCCAAGTAGAACTACACTAGCTTTTATGCATACCAATTTTCCTACACCATGAACTGAGGGGTAACTAAACTGTTTTAAGTTATACCATGGGTAAGTTACACCTCCTTTATGCATACGGGCCCTGGAGTTCTGTTGCAGTTTTATCCACAGCCTGCTGTTGTTTCATCGAGACGGCTGAGGAGTAGATTAATACTGGATTACAGAATGTACGTGCAGAAGATTGAGTAGCTGTTGCCTGCAAAGGATTTTTCTGTTACTTACAGTTCCCTCCAAAGGTTTTAACTTTTCCTTTTATTTTCTGATTGATTTCTAACTATTAATTTGAATAAATATCATCTAAAGTTCTGTTGTAGTTTTATCCACATCCTGCTGTCGTGTCATTGAGACGGGTCAGGGGTAGATGAAAACTGCATTTCAAAGTGTTTGTAAAGATACTGTTAAGCTGTTGCCTACAGAGGCCTTTGATTGAAATCGGTGCATACTTGCATCATTATATGTTCAAATGCAGGTTCCATGTAACATGAAATGGCCTAGGAATGGTTGTAGCCTGTAATGGGAGTTAAGCCTGTCCACACACAATTTTAATTAGATGGGATAGGCTATGAGATTCTTTTGCAATAGTTACAACCTTGTCCTAGGTTTTAAAACATGTACTGAATATGTAGTTTTCATGAACATGTTGAACTTCATTGCATTTATTTTCTTCTATTCTAACATAATCGGTATTCACTCATGAAACAGTCTTCCGTAACTTCTGATTTGTACAGAAGGCACAACATTTGCAGTGTTGTCTAAACAAAAGTGGTGCAAGTTGCAAAGGTCTTACGCAGCATTTTTTCCAATTGGTCTGAACTTTCACTGTCACCCATACCACTGCACTCTAAGGCAGCATTGTATCACAAAAAAGTGCTTATACTTTGCATAATTGTATCTTACTATTACAGTTGCCACACAGTTTTGGTCTATGAAAACTGAAGTTAGTTATCAACGAAAAATAAGATCAGTTTGCACACCATTTTACTTCAATGATCTTTTTATGTTAACATTTTATGCTCAGCAATCTGAAAGTTTGCTTTGTTTTGCCAAACCAATACAATGTAGTTAGGCAAGTCCGCTTTCAACAAGCTCTGACAATACTATAGATGAATAAATCAAAATTTATTTTCTGTGAAAATGGAGTTTTGTTTCACCGTCTTTTTAATCGATCTATTGCAAGTAAATGCCTTCCTTCAGACCTAACTTATCCAATGTCACATATCTAAAGGTGCTTGCTTGAGTGTTTAGTTGTCTATCTTTGATCTGATGTAAACCGTTTTCTGCTATTCTAAATTATGTTTCCCATCAGTGAGAAGCAGGCCTATATAATTTAAAGATGTGTATTTTGTTGCTTTGTTCTCATCTTTGGGGGTTTTTTTTATCACAAAAGCCACAAGCTGTATTTGTGTGCAGTTCAGTCTCATTCTAATGCTACAAAATGTAAGATAGTTTATCATGTGCATTCGATGTATGAATGTATATACTTCTACTTGTATCACATATCACCTTTACAGAAAGTGACTTTAAAATGAGGCTACCCTGTACATGCATTTTTCCTGGAATATACAAAACTAGAATCAAAAGTGTGTTAATATCCTCAGCTGTAACCATTCAGCCATTCAAACTCAGTCGGTGTGTTTAGCGTTTTAAATGTAATATTCGACAAACTTCCTTTTTATTGTCCATATTTCCGAGTCCATTTTTGAAATAATTTCTTCACATTAATGTGTTATTATTTCTGAATACACTCGCTGTTACTAAGACATGGTCACAAATTTAAAATAAACCAGAAATCATTTTTGTCATTCCCGCGCCCCGTTGTGAATATGGTCCAGGCTGATTTCAACGGTCCAGAAAGCATACCTTCCTAGTTTACGGCAGCAGTGCGGAGCTGACTATGTGGAATTTTGAATTTGAAAACTTTAGTTCGATTAAAAGTAGCAACTGGAACAATGCTTTTGCAAGACTGTGCTTGAACGAGCTGGGACTTGGGGTCGTCAAGCAGGCGCAAGATGCTACAATCTTTTTCCTAAAAGCGTATTAAAAGTACAAGGCGTTTCGGGCGATCCTAAACAAAGTGTGTCAGCCTTTTTTTTTTTTTTTAGTTAATTTTCCCTATATGTCTTATTCGTCAATACAGCAGCAGCAGCAGCATAGAGCTCATTTCACAATATGTTGTTATATTAAATTATCTATCCCAACATATATCTTTCTGAAATTACATTTGAATAAAATTTGTAATTTTCGAACTTTTTTGCACCAACTACAACTTTTTAATGATAACTGAACCTACATTGCCCTTACTGACGCGCGTGTGTTATTGTAGTAAGAGACATTAGGGTGTTTCATAAACTACAAGATACGTCACCTGCTTAATGATGACCGCAACCACTGGAGGGCGCTTTGTGCAGTAAGTGTGTTCTAATGTGGTCCTTTTTTTCACACACATTAAACACAAATTTCAAATTTGTATGGTGAGCTGAGGTCCGGTTTAAAACCTCGGGAGTGAGCATAGTTGACCTTTTCCTACAACCATATGACGTTTTCCTTCCGAGTACCGGATTTTGGTCCTCACTTTGCCATCGGTCCTCAATTTGTGGGTGTGTATTCTTGCAATTGTCCTCAGTAATATAGCAAGCCAAACACACACAAATAATATATATATGTGTATATATATATATATATATATATATATATATATATATATATATATATATATATATATATATATATATATATATATATATATATATATCAGTACCTACCAGACAGACTGGCCTTTTCCACCAGTAGGCTGGGCAACGGGAACAATTCTTGGGACTGGAGCAGATGGCTCAAAGTCATCAAAATGACTAAATGCTACACACCTAACCAAATGTATAGGAGCCAGCTGAACCAAGCAAAGATCTGAAGAACCAATAAAAACGCCTTATGTTACTTATTTCTTTCTAGTAGATTTAACATCTATTATCATCCACCTGTTTTGCACTGGACCTTTATTGCAATTGAATTTATGCATTGAAGTATGACTTAAATACATTCAAGTGATTCAACAAGTGAGCGATTAGCAAAACTGGTAGACATATAGTATGTTAAAGACAAAGGTTCCCGAGTTAGCTTTGGAGTCAATAAAAGCAGAAATTTAAAGCCTACTTGACACTGAAATATTCATTTAAAAGCCCTTTTTACTTACTTTCCTTCACGAGAAAGCGTTACGTTTAAAATAGTGTGCAACTAGAAAAGAAGATTTGATACAAACCAAATCTGTCTGTGTGCCCTCAAAAGTTTTAAATATTAAATGCTACAACTTTTGTCCTTTGATACTTAACATTCCACGAAGCATATGGCTGGATGAAAATTTCAAAGTCCAAATGACCTTGACCTTTGACCTTTGGAGGTCACATGTAAAATTACAAAAAAATAAAGAGTGTTACAATACCTACAGTTTAATCCCAACAAGAAACAAATCAGATAAAAAAAATGACCAAGTTATGACTAGATGAAACTTTCAAAGGACTGAATGACATTGACCTTTGACCTCTAGAGGTTACATGTAAATAATAAAACTGTGCAGTGTTGTAATACCTACCATTTGAGTCCAACATGAATAAAATTAGATGGAAATTGGCTGAGCTATAATCGGATGAAAATTGCAAAAGTGCAAAGGACCTTGACCTTTGACCTTTCGAGGTCACATGTAATTACAAAATGGCAGTGTTACAATAGCTACAATTTGAGCCCAACATGATCAAAATTAGACAAAAGTTGCCCAATTTCTGGCAAGATGATAATTTCAAAAGTCCAAACAACCTTGATCTTTGACCTATAGAAGTCACATGTAAATTACAAAAAATATTCAGTGTTACAAAAGCTACAATTTGAGCCCAAATTGATCAAATGTGGGTAAAAATTGATTGAATAATGGATAGAGGAAAATTTCAAAGGTTTAAATGATCTTGACCTTTGACCTTTACAGGTCACATGTAAGGTACAAAAATATGTAGTGTTACAATTGCTACAATTTGAGTCCAACATGATCAAATTTCGATAAAAAAATTGCCCATTCTCTGGCTAGATGAAAATTTCAAAGCTCCAATTGACAATGATTTTTTACCTTTAGAGGTCACATGCAAATTTTTAAAATGTGCAGTGTAACGATTGCTACAATTTGAGCCCAACATGATCAAAATTGGATATAAATTGACCGATTTATGGCTGAAATAAAATTTCAAAGGTCCAAATGACCTTGACCTTTGACCTTTAGAGGTCACATGTAAATCACAAAAATGTGCAATGTTACAAACATATTAATTGAAGTTGGATTGGCTACCTCTACCTATTATAGTTTTGGAGATATTCAAAATTTAAATTTTCAAATGACCCTAATTTGCATAATTTTCAAAACTGTTGAACCTCTTTACAAAAACTTAGAACTTCATACATGGAAGAATAATCATGCTAAGTTTGGAGTTTCTACGTATAATACTTTTCAAATGAAATTTCGGACAAATCTGTCTATAAAGAAAGAAAGAAAAAAAGAAAGTCAGAAAGAAGGAAAGAAAGAAAGAATTCCTAGAAAAACAATATGTCTGTGTTGGCACACAGACATAAAAATAGACCATCACTGCAATCCTTATATGCTCTCTCAGAGATGCAGATTTACGAAATCATACATGCCTGCAATTGCAGGCTACATCAAAAATTACCCACAGTAAGGACTCATGACTTTTAGTTGATTCAAATATCAAACACAGAGACAGGACGGTGAACAGACGGGATTTTTTTCAACAACAAGGGAAAATTAGGAAGGACACACTTGAGAACAGCCTCAAGCATAACTATACACTCATTCCCGTAGAAAGAGGGTGTCCGACAGTAATGCCCTATAAAAATCAATGATGGAGAAGAAAAAGATTCCTGCAAAATAAAAAAAAACTACTTTCCCTATTTCTAATAAAACTAAATGACCATTAGCATTGCGATTCATTTTTCCCTGGAACATTTCTGCTGAACACCACAAAATCGGGGGGGGGGGGGAGCGGGAGGTGTACAAAAAGCAAAGGGTGAGAAAATTATTGGTAAGTGATAGGAGCCGCGGGGAAACATTCTAAATACAGACTAAAAACGAGCCTGGTCTCAATAGGTGTTATTTTAAGTTATCTATAAAGACAGACCAGTTATTTGACAGCCACCCTTTAAACACACACGAGAGAGATAGTATAAATATATATCCAATTTATTCAGCGAAAGCCTGCATTTGAGTACACTATGTGGTTGGGACAGTGGCTATAAGATTAAACACAGACCTAAGGGGCAATAAGGAAGCACATGTGGAGTCTGGATATACACGCAAAAAATACGAGATAGATTTTCTAGCAAAGACCAGCTGTTGTAAGCAACAATATTTTTCATGAGCGTAGTGGTTTTCACATATAGCACGTACTTAAATAAGAGTCCGATCTATCTGTAGGTCCGTGCACCTGTTGTATGCAAGAATATTTTCATGAATGTAGTAGTCACACACAGTACGTACTTCAATTAAAAAGTCCAATTGATCTGTGGGCCCGTGCACCTGTTATATCCAATGAGTTATATCATGACACAAGGAGTAGTTACATACAAAACATATTTATTTAAAATTTCGATTTAACTGTGCAAATCTTCTGAACGGAGCAGAGGAGATCACTGCTTGGGACCTGACGTTTACATGTGATTCCAAACAGATATTTCTCGCGAGCACATGACTAGATTCACTCATAGGGGACCAAAATAAAATAAAAAGACTTTGAGCCTGCTATATTTTGTCAAGAGAACAGAATGCACCGACAAAAAGGCAAAATAAAATGTTGGTCTGCGATGTAACATGTATAAAATCAAATGCGGGTCCTTTTTTGGTCTCCGACAATGACGGTGCTGCGTGACCGAGACCTCGCCTGTGAAAGCGAGCTTGCTTTGACGCATCTACAGCTTCAAGACAGCTCGAAGGCTTGATGCGCTGTGAAGGCTAGCTAGCTTTCACGTCATCTCCCAAGCCGTGATCCAGACCTTGCTCTTGTGTCTTGAGCGCGAGATACTCCTCACGCATGAAAAGTACCTCGCTTCCTGAGCATGCGCAGTTGAGAGCTTATATTACCTGGTTCCCACTGCCGTTTTTTGCCCGACTAAAACGCTGTTACCCTTAGTGTTTGCGCAACATTATATAAAATAACACACACACACACACACACACACACACACACACACACACACACACACACACACACACATATATATATACAGATATACATATATTGGGCTAATTTTTTGCAAGCTTAACACTTGCTTGTCTTAATTAACTATCATTATATATTTGATGAATTTTATCGTTTTTGAACCCTGGCAAGGGTCTAATGATCATCCTGCTTTCAGGCATACACTTACGTATTCTGTTGGGGTACCAGTATTAAATACTATCTTGTGGCTCTAATTCCGCGAGGTACGTTTCACGGCGATGTATGTCTCGAAGGGAGCTAAGTGCTTGAGCGCGAGGCAAGTTTCACGCGTGAAGCAGACCTCATCGACGAGGAAGTTTTAAAACCGCTTGCGAGGTCTTGAAAGCGAGGTCGCTATAATGCTGCAGCGGGAAAAGGGGAGACGTGGTTGCTGGAAAGGAAAATAATATCGAAGCAGTCGGCAGCTGGGAACAAGTTCTCAAGACATTTGCACGTACATGCTCTATTGATAATAGGGTCGCAACCAGGGACGTGTCTATAACACGCCCGGAGGGGGGGGGTACTTCCTATACCTTGCTATACGGGTAGGCGCCGCGGAAAAGACCCCCTATTTTCGGTACTTGTCGCTCTCTAAGACCCCCCTTTTTCCTGCTTGTAGCTCTAAAAGACCCCCCTTTTCGCTTGTCTCACCCAAAGACCCCTGTGTTTTTCAATTCCTGTCTCCAAATTGCCCCAAAATACACCAAATTTTATGTAAAATTTCATTTTTTTTTTCAATACAAGCTCCAAAAGACCCCCCATTTTCACATTGGTTCCGCTCCCGTTGGGTCCGGGTTTTGTACCCTCGGTGGAGCCTACCCACCAAAAATTCCGGGGAGTACCCCCCCCCCGGATAACACGTCCCTGGTCGCAACATATCGATCTCGCTTTGCTGATTTTATACATCCACATGTAAAGAAATGAATATCCCAACTGGCAAACAGACAGTATGTTAAAGACAAAGGGTCCCGAGCTAGCTTTAGAACGGAAAGAAAGCCAATTCTCTAATTTCTTTTCTTTTCAAAATGTCGTGAATAAATAAGACTAATTCGCTGCCTAGAGAAAAAACTAAGTTGAACGGTCTGGAGAAATAAACAATAAAATAAGTTGCGGGGGAGCGGGAGCAGACTGGTCTCTGTCAGTGTCGAAAAGAGGGGACTGTGCTGCCGAGAGAGAAAAACAATATTTGCGAAGGGGAGGAGGGGCGGTCTGGTCTCGGTCAGTGACAGGAGAGAGGCCGCCCGTGTTCTCGAGGGACAAAAACTGATATGTGCAGTCCCTGGTATCGGTATACCCTGGTATATAGAAGTTTAAATAGGACTAGAAAAGAAGATTTGCTTCAAAGCAAATCTGTCTGTGTGCCTTCAAAAGTTGTAAATATCAAATGTTACAACTTTCGTCCTTTGGTTTTCACATTCCATTAAGCTTATGGCTGGATGAAAATTTTAAAGTTCAAATGACCTTGACCTTTGACCTTTGGAGGTCACATGTAAATTGCAAAAAATACACAGTGTTACAATACCCACAATCTAAGCCCAACATAAACCAAATCAGATGAAAATTGACCAAGTTATGGCAAGATGAAACTTTCAAAGGGCCAGATGACCTTGACCTTTGCCCTTTAGAGGTTACAGGTTCTTACAAAAATTTGCAGTGTTGCAATTACTCCAATTTGAGTCTAACATGATTAGAATTGGATGGAAATTGGCTGAGTTATGTCTGGATGAAACTTTCTGACCTATATCTTTGACCTTTAGAGATCACATGTAAATTACAAAAATGTGTATTGTTACAAACATATTAATTGAAGTTGGATTGGCTACCTCTACCTATTATAGTTTTGAAGATATTCAAGTTTTAAATTTTTAATTGGCCCTAATTTGCATAATTTTCAAAACTATTGAACCTCTTTACAAAACCTCAAGACTTCATATATGGAAGTGTAATCATGCTAAGTTTGGAGATTTCACGTGAAACACTTTTCAAATGAAATGTCGGACAAATTTGCCTGTAAAGAAAGAAAGAAAAAAAGAAAGAACAAAGAAAGAACAAAGAAAGAACGGAAGAAAGAAAGAAATAATTCCCAGAAAAACAATATGTCTGTGTTGGCACACAGACACAAATTTAAAAGTTCAAAAGATGCGTCAGACACAAGACGACGTCCCTTTAAACGAAACCTGATCACTAAGATCGAAAGTAATCAAGAAAAGAGTGGTAACCAAAATGAATTTTGGAATAATCTTGAGAACGTTTTCGATAAGAATGTTGATTTTTCTGAATGCATAGAACCGGATACTTGGTTCGACTATTTTAAAACATCGAATGACAAACCTATGACTGTGCCTCTTCGGTCTTCTGGTTTACACAGTGATATTTCAAAATTTATTCGCAATCTTGAGAATTTACACTTCGATGGACCAAAGTCATGTAGTTTAAGCCAAGGTTTAGCGCCTCAAGATATACTTAATGCTTTTGATAGATTAGAGCCGCGTAAACTACCTCGTCCTGATTGAGTCAGCAACGCAATGCTAAAAACTAGCTAACCAGTCATCACTAATACTGTTGTTAAAATTTTTAACAAAATTTTAAATTCTCAACAAAATTCTAATTCTTGGAAAAACTACTTTAATTATTCCCATCTATAAAAAAGATAAACGTGATATTCCAGAAATTTATAGAGATATATCCTTACAGAACGCTCTTAGTAAAATGTTGGCTGGTATACTGCACGTCTATATAGGTTTTTGTCAGATAAACATGTTTTCCATCCTGGGCAAAGTGGATTCATCAAGCAAAGACAAACATTGAATAACATATTTTATTTAAGAAAAATATGTGCACAGTATCCGTCGACTTTCGACGCGCATCTGATTCGATAAACATTGACTTTTAATCGTTTCAACTACGAGATTCTGGAGTGAGAAGCTTTTCCTATTTTAAAACTAATTAAGGATATGTATACCAACACACAAATATCTGTGAAATTATCCGATGGTTTTACCCCAAAAGTAAAGTCGGCCTAAAACAGGGCTGCCCCGAGTCCTTTGCTGTTCAATGTTTTCATCAACAATTTGGGACAATATCTCGGTGTATCGAACACCGATGATGGTGTTCCAATAGTTAATTTTAAGAATCGTCGCCTCATGTTGGCTGACGATATAGCAATATTGGCCAAATCGGAAACCGTGCTACAAAGCCGTCTGACCAGATTAGCCGCATATAGTAATTGTTAGGGTGTGCAGTTAAACACAGAGAAAATTTAAGTGTTATGAGTTGATAAAAATGGCTATAAAAAGCCTATGTTGACCCTAATCATACAAGTGTTCCTCAGTTTACGTTTAGTGGTCGGTTGACCAGTCTCCTTTTCTGGAAAGTCTCTATATAATAGCCTGCATACTGACTATCTGAGTTTTCATATCGGCAATTGATTAAATAGTTCCTCCAGTTTGTCAGATATTTAGGTGTCCATAACATTATTAGCAGAAGACTGAGGCTGGGAATTAGGTGTAGATTCGCTTGGACCTATCCCAGCACTGTCATGTGAGGCTTTTGTGTCTTTGGGTCTTTGTGCCTTAGCTTTATTTTTATGGAATAATCATCTTAAACATGAGAGGGCTGTTTACTGGCGAGACTAAAACCAGCTATGCCAATGTCTACTATCACTTTTCGTTGGGGCTGCCTCCTAATTTTAAGCTGTCCCTGAAATTGCGGAAAACATCAGCTGTTTGGTCACACAGATGATTGTGTAACTCTGAGAGCCCGGCCGTGTGTGGGTATTTTTAGCAGTATACTTCTAAATTCTGATGATACCACTGGAACATTGTGTCTAGAGAACTCATAAATGTGATGACAAAGTTTTCTTTCAGTCTTGTAAACAGTATACGTATATACCATGTAACATATGGTTATATGATTGCAGCTGTAAGGCATTGTTTGAATTTACTTTGCATCATATTGCAAAACTATACATTTATATTTACATTTGCTCACAATACCACATCCTCTCTTATGAAATACACTGAGACAAGTTAACATATATATGATTCTGGAGTGATGCATGTGTACACATTAAAGATTGCAGCAATTAAAACTGGATCATTTCCGGAATTGCCATGATATATGATCACAAGGGAGAAGAAATAACATATTTAATTCAAACTTTGATATTTAACTTTGATGCCTATATATATATATATATATATATATATATATATATATATATATATATATATATATATATATATATATATATATATATATATATATATATATATATATATATATATATATATATATATATATTATTAACTTAATTGCACGTAGAAATCAATTGCAATGTCTTTTTGAAGTAAAGCAACAAATACAGCTTTTGCTCTATGAACGTGTGGCTTATACATAGGGGAAGAGCTTCCATGAAACACCTGAAAATACATGTAAAATGTAACAAAATAAAGGCATGCAAATATATTTGTAATATGTACAAACCCGGTATGTAAGTGTGACTTTTCGGGCAGTGTGCCAAATTGCTCACACAAATACCTGATACAGAGAAACGTAGCATTCTTGCTTTCTGTTTTAATTATGTGGACCTTCAGGACTTGAACTGTTGACGTAAAATCAAGCTGGCACTAATGCTATTTGCACAGAAACATAGCATTCTGGCTTTCTGTTGTAATTGTTAACAAGTTATGTGGAGCTTCAGGACTTGAACAGATAAAGTAAAATCAAGCTGGCGCTAATGTACGAACCCCCGGGGGGGGGGGGGGGGGATATCAGAGAGAGAAAAAAAATATTTCGTTCCCTCACAATAATATTGCATTCCCTTGAGGTAATTATTTTGTTCCCTCGCAATATTATTGCATTTCCTAGAAATAATATTTCGTTTCCTTGGAATACAAAAAACATTTTACTTATGTCCCTTGGCCTGCTAGTTGTAGACCCCCAGCAGGGACATGCAAGAAAAATGATTTTATTTCGCTCCCTAGCAATAATATTCTGTTCCCTTGCAATAATTATTTCGTACCCTCACGATATCATTTCATTCCCTCGAAATAACTATTTTGTTCCCTCACAATAATATTTCGTGCCCTCGCAATAATTATTTTGTTCCCTCACAATTGTATCGTTCCTTGGGGATATTATTTTGTTCCCTCGCAATAATATCGTTCCTTAGAAATAATATTGCAAGGGAGCGAAATGATATTGCGAAGGAACGATAAATTATTCCAAATAAACGATATTATTTTGAGGAACGAAATAATATTGCGAAGGAACGAAATAATTGTTGTGAGACAACAAAATAACAAAGCTTCTTCTATGTCCCTCCTGGGACTCAAGATAAACCTGTTTTTGTGGTCATTTTTTTTTATTTCATTGCCACGCAATAATATTGCAAGAGAACAAATTGATTATTGCGTTAGAACGAAATGATTTTTTTCTTCTCATGAGACCCCATGCCACGTGGCACTTTGAGCACGCATCCAGCCATCTGAAAGGACCTTATAAATATGATTTTGTCACAGCCATATGTTCAGTTGCACACAGATTGTCACCAAGGAAGTTGTTTGCCTTCTCGATCTCGGATCTCTCATCTCTGAACGAAAGGTTAGTAGACTAGTATGGGAGAAAAACTGACTTTAAATATAACATTAGAGTGGCCCAAAGCAGCGGTATTAGGACGACGACAAAAGTACTAATGGGGTGAACCAGCTGGTGTTCTCCAGCTTGGCTGATTTGCCAACAGTACTTTTGCTGTTGTCCTACTACCGCTGCCCCCTGAAGCCCTACATCATGTTTTTGTGACTATGTGAGAGTGAGACTGGGCCAGTCTAATTTTATGTCTATGTATCTCTGCTTTATCTCTACCACTGAATTACTGTCCGGTCATTCTCTATATCCCTGCCTTGTAGAAATGGGCACAGCTCAGCCGAGCCGTCGGCTCAGTGGGCTCATTTAGAAATGAGGCGAGCCAGCTTCAAAAAAATAAGCACAGCGCAACCGAGCTGACGGCTTGGGATTTTCTGCCAGAATATATGTAATAACACAGATATATGGCTTGATGGCTGAAGCATCTATTAGTCAAGCAGTCCATAGTTTGTAAAGGCAATATTTTCAAGATTCGTTTTTCCCATCATTGCAAAGAGTGACAACTGTGTTTTTTTTTTATCTTACCTTAGGTGGTATCACACCTTAAAAGCCGTGTTGTCGCCCGATAGACTCAACAGGCCAAAATGAGAGCCGTTTTCGTGAATTTTACCAATATATGACAAAACACTCAGAATTTGAATTAATTTAACGAAATAAGGATCTTTAGTTTGCATATATTATGTAGATTCATTCTCATTTGCCACAAACGTAAGGTTAAGCCATGATTGGCAATTATGGTGCACTAATGTATGCTACAAAGATTAAAATATATGTAAAATATCTTCCAAAATTTAAAATTTTGGTAAAATGTTAACTTTCAACTCTTCAAAATTGAATATATATTTGTGCTAGGAATCACTTCTTTACTGAAAAACATTTTGAATTAATATTTGAATAGCTCTTTAAAAAAAACTATTACTTTTGACACCTCCTTTATTTGTTTAACAGACAATAAGATATCCACCCACCGACTGGTTTGACTTCCTCCTATTTTACAAATCACGCTAGAAGTTAAAAAAAAGTAACGTATATGTATGTTTGATGTGCTTATCTTACATTCTTCCTGAAATTACTGTAACTGATAAATTTTCCGCCATATACAGCCATTTTGATTGTATTTTATATGAAAAACTTGATATATTATTCGTTTTGTAATTTGTTATCAGCCAACAGTTTGTGGAAGGCTTTCAGTTGGTTTTTCGTGTTGGTTTATCAAGTGCGTCTGTAGGTTCATTGAGCCACATAGCACGCGAGGCCAAGCTCTTGAACAAAGGAAAAGACACAAGAGACTCACTCCAGCGCACTTGTTTACCAAGGATTAATTCTATTTTGGGACTCTGAAAGTGTTCTCTTCCCACTTGTTGACTTGTCTATACTTTGGCTAGGTTGCTTGATAGATTTTCTCTGTATTTTTGTGGTGTTAGTTTGTATAGGATTTTGGCCAGGTTGGCTATATTTTCATATTTTTGTTAGCATTCTACGATTAAGAATGAGTGTGGTTCTAGTTGGTGTCATAGCTAACTTAAATCTTATTATAATCTCGAACCCTATTTGCTACACATAAGTTACTTTCAACACCATACTTTTTTTTTTACAAAATTAAGAATAAGTAATCACCGTCTTCAAATCCAAACTGGTACATACTCCAATAAAAAATTGAAGAAAGAACATGTCAATTTTGCCATCCCACTTCAGTTGAATCTGAGATACGTTTTATTGTTCATTGCTCAGTTTATGACCAATTGAGATTCAAATTCTTTGATTATTTGCTAAATCTTTTTCCTAACTTTTTAGCCCTACCGATCATAGTCAAACTAAATTACATTATCGACCCACCCAAAAGGAAATTGCCAGGGAAAGCGCTTATTTTGCCTTTGATTGCTTTAACACAGAAAGAATAAGTTATTACATAGTACACTGCCATTTCTTTGTGATTAGTTTTCTTTGTAATTGGTGTGCATTTAAATATCATGGGCCTCCCATTAGGTGGGAAGGGGGGACTTGAGAGCTCAATACATTATTCCCTTTTGAGTCCTTGGGTCCGTCCAGCCCGCCAGGGATGACCCATCCATAGGCGAACCAGTCTTTGCAACATCATGAACAGGTATGTGTTGGTTACACTTTTTACACATTTTATTGATATACTATATGTTCTGCATGGGCCAAGTGGGGCATAAAGTGCAAATAAAATTGTCAAATATACTACTGCCATGTTTCCAACAAACACAAAACGTCAAAAGATGAAAGACTCTCTAATATATAAACATACTATTGGATAAAACCCTTGCAGTTGAAAGAGTCCTAACGTTGGTAGTCAGATGACCTAACAGAGAGGCCAGCTTCCCGTGTATCTGAAGTTGGTGTGTCCGGTAAAAGTGGGGGCTGGACACTGGGGCCACCAGTAGCGCGGTGCATTATGGACCTCTCTGCCTAGCATGCAGCTTGTCTCGCTACTCTTTAAATTAGGACACTAGGCTGTTTCCAGAGTCGAAGCAATACCGTCTACTGTTTATGGTGGGGTTTTTGACAAGCGTTTGCAAAAAAGGGCTGCCAAAAATGTATAGGTTAACCACAAATGTTTTCAACCCTTATAGGTCCAGGATTACTTTGTTCCTGGTGTGACTGAGTTTTATTCTGCCTACTCCCTGCACCTTGTTTACAAGTATTTGCTCTGGTGTTTTGCTTTAGATTTTGTTGGTGCTTTTACAATTTATTGGTCTTTGTTTCTTGAGCAGTTAAATTTGGTTTTGACACCACATATGCCCGCACTCTGACGTATTTTGGCAAGTCATCGTCATTAATACCAATGTCACTTTGGTCAGATGGAATACTAATTTGGAATGAAGCCCAATTTCCACTAGTTTTTGATGCTTGGACTTTACCATCAATTTAATTGCTTAAAAATTGTTCAATATCACTTGAATTCTGCGATTTATCCAGTCTACCTATATACAAGTCGCAAGGTGTCAACACAGTGACTGCTTTTAGAGCCTGTACCTGGTTAGGGACATTTATCACCTTTAGAGCAGCACTTTGTGGAACAAAAGCCTAAGTGTGAAGGTGGTGTTGTAGCTGTGAATTACCATTTCCATCCCCATTCTTATCCAATATTTTTTTCTGACTGTTGAGGAGAGCTTCTCTAAACACAGCATCATCCGTCAAGTCCATTTCATCTTCATTAAATAGTCCCTCCAGTATGTCAGATATTTGGGTGGCCATAACATTGTTAGCAAAAGACAGGCTGGGAATCAGGTGTAGGCCTAGTGTCAGATTCGCTTGGACCTATCCCAGCACAGTCATGTGAGGCTTTCATGTCTTTGGTTTTTTTGAGCCTTAGCTTTATTTTTGTGAAATATTTTATCTAAGTCATGCAAAGACTGTTTACTGGCGAGAGTAGAACCAGCTATGCCGCTGACTGCTATTAATTTTCGTTTAGGCTGCCTCCTAATTTTAAGCTGTCCCTGAAATAGTCGAAAATATCAGCTACTTGGTCACACAGATGATTTTGGAACTTTGAAACCCAGCCGTGTGTGGGTATTTCAGCAATATACTTCTAAATCCTGATGCTTCCACTGACAAATTGTGTCTAGGGAACTCATTAATGGTATGACAAAGTTTTCTTTCAGTCTTGTAAACAGTATACGTATATACCATGCAAAATATCGTTATATGATTGCAGCTGTAAGGCATTGTTTGAATTTACTTTGCATCATATTGCAAAACTATACATTTATATTTACATTTGCTCTCAATGCCACACGGTCTCTTATGAAAAAAGCTGAGAAAAGTTAACATATAAGTGATCCTGGAGTGACACATGTATGCACATTAACCATTGCAGTACTTTAAACCAGGCCATTTCAGGAATTGCCATGATATATGATCACGACGGAAAAGAAATAATATATTTAACTCAAACTTTAATATTTAACTTTGATGCATATATATATATATATATATATATATATATATATATATATATATATATATATATATATATATATATATATATATATATATATATATATATATATATGGCTTGTGGCTCATACATAGGGGAAATGCTTTCATAAAACACTTGAAAATACATGTAAAATGTACCAAAATAAAGGCATGCACATATATTTGTAATATGTACAAACCTAGTCTGGAAATGTGACTTTTTTGTGCAGTGTGTCAAATTGTAGGTAACGGTGATAGTTCCGACCAATTCCATAAAGAAATGTTACATTCTAGGGTTCAAAAGGATGGAGGAGATGTGAAACGCCTTGTGGATCATATTAAACATTTTAACCGTTTGGGCGTGAGTCTGAGCAGGTTTTGGTCATTTCTAACAATGACGTTGCCCCCAAAGGACATATCAGACCTCCTTTTATCAGCAAATGAAAAAGGAAAACAAATTCTAGAGGAGATCTTGTCAGTAAGGTTAGGGCCCAATGCTATTAAGGGCTTCTATGATGCTATTAGAAAGACAGAACCAAAAACGTTTGCAAATATGTATACGTTCAATGTGTAAACAAAAACTGACCACACTAGCACTGGGACGGCAGATAGAAATACTATGAAATGGCTGTTCATTGCAACAGCGGGGGCAGTGTTAATTTGCCAGACCTAGTTAGTATGAAATGGCACCAGTCCCTTTGGCACTTACGAATATTGATGGCAAACTTCTTTCTGCTGACAGAGCTCCATTGGCATATATACTTTGTGACTCCTGCACACAAAAGAATCCCCCAGAATCGCCATTAAAAACATACTTCACTTAAGATGGCATTGCCCAAGTGAATACAGTTGTCTATAAACTTAGCCATGCAAAGACAACTTGCGTCTGCTGTATCCAAAAGTGTGTTTCAAAACTTTTCCACCACATATGACCCTGTTGATGTGGTGTTAACACTAAAAAAACCTGGATTCTGTGAAACAGGGAACGAGGGATGTTCGGTCAAAGGTTCCAGGAAAATCAGAAAAATTGTTGACAGTCCTGACGTTTCACTTCCTAAATGGCCAGGAATGCTCCCACGGGTCAGTGACGCTATCCCATAAGAACATGCAGGGGGTTCATGAATATCTGGTGTGATGAGCCAATCACCAGGAGGGGGCTCAGGCAGGTGGCAAGTGCGTGCTTTTATGACCCACGTCGTCAGCTTGCCGGCGGTCCTCATACCCCTCACATAAATTGCGGCAGGCCTTTGCTAGATGAAGAAGGCCTGCTTTGCAGAAAACGTTTTATTATATTATGTGCATATTTTTATGACACAATTTGATCATGTATATTTTATTTGTATCCGTTTCTCCATTTCTGGAGCTTAATAAAGTCAATCAATCAAAATAACAAACAAAGCAGATGATGAACATATAACATTGCCTATTGACGACTGCACATTTCTTGAAAAGATACAACAGTGACCAAAGACCAGTAGATGGTCAGGGTAGGTTACTGATTGACCTGTGTATTGCTAATGGTCTTCGTATTCTAAGCGGGAGCAAATTTGGAGACATGACAGATAAATACACCTATACTACGGAACCTGCCTGTGTAGATAAAATTGTCATAGACACAGAAGTTAACCCTACCGTAACCTCTATGTTTATGCATCCATTTACATGGTTCTCTGATCATTCTGTGCTATCATGTGGTATCAAATGTAAAAACTGTTTCTCTTATCCTAGCAATATTGTACGTAAAAACAAAGCAAAATTAGAACAGCTCCCAACTAGACCTATTTGGAAAACTACTGAACCACAGACATTTAAATTTGCCCTTGAAACGGTTTGTAAAAATGAGATAGACATGTTCATGGAAGAGATGTGTCAGGAGAATCGTGGCAACATTATTGAAGCAGTCAGCGACTTCAACAATATTTTTTTTTAAAAAAAAGCATTGAAATTAGCTCTGAAATATAAGTCTGACAAACAGCGCAAAAACATGCATCTACCTGCTTATGCTACCAAAATCTGCTACTCGCTTTTCAATAATTTAAAAGCATTGGCCGGACAATTATCATCAGATCCCCGGAACTACCTTTTGCGACAAGGATATGATGCCACACGCCGAGAGTTCCGCAACATGAATAAGACGTGTGAGCGGACTTTTTTTAAAACAACATCATTAACTCTCTTAACAAACTTAAGGGCGAAAACCAAAAGAGTATTGGAAATTGGTAAAAGACTTAGAAGGTGAAGTGTGCCCAAAATCAAATCCATCTGGAAAAATCGACGCCAAGCTGCAGTCAAGACGTTTCACAAGAAGCATGTCATATGAATCTAAAGTAACGAGCAATCCCTTGTGTGACGAGGTAAAAAAGAAAGTAGATGCAGTGACGGCATCTACTTTTCTGAGCTTGATTTCAAAATTAATAAAAGAGAGACAAAAAACATGTATCGACAAATTACAAAAATGGTAAATATCCTGAAAAAAGATGTAGCAATAAATGACATGATCAATTCCTGCAGAAATACCTATTCCCCGCAGCCATGAAAAAGCGTTTGAGTTATCACATGAAAAACTACCACTTTAACACATAAAAATTCAGATTGGGTTTATGGAAAATTCTTGAACGAACGATCATATTTTTGTTCTTCGGGCCCTAATAGATAAATAGGTATGTTATGCAAAGAGAAACTAAATTGTCTACTTCATGCTAACGATCTTTCCCTTGTTTCTGAAAGTGAAAATGGTTTACAATGCTGCCTAGACAAGTAACATGAATATTGTAAAAATTGGAACCTAAACATCAAGGTGGAAAAATCAAAATTATCATTTTTAACAAAGCAGGCAAAATATTTCACGAAGGTTCTTCATTGGCAATCAAGAATTAGAGACGACAAAAAGGTATACCTATCTTGGGATTGAAATCGAACGGAAATTATGTTGAAGCCACAAGGCAGCTGCTATGTGAAAAAGGAAACAGGTCTCCCGGTCGTTTAAAACGGACTTTATTGATGACACAATAGATATTCGGTTATGTTTAGATTTCTGTGATGAACTTGTTGCTCCAATTTTTCTTTATGGGTCTGAAATATAGGGTGGATACATAATATTCCCTTCACAGGGCATTGACAGGGGCGATATAACTGGTTATTTTAAGGTCCAGCTTGAATATTTTTTTTTGAGATTTTGGAAATATTTCTTAGGAGTGAGTTCTAAAGCATGTAACATAGCAGTACTAAGCGAGCTCAGAACTTATCCATATGCCTTGAAAATATTAAAAAGCACCTTCAAAAACTGATGTCGAATCAAAACATCTAACCCTGATAAAATATTGTATGATGCCTACAAGTGCAATATTGAAATTCTGTCATCGAACAACTCAGTTTGGTGCCAAATGATCAATTTTTGTTTCCTTAAGAATATATTTGGCATTATCCTTTGAAGTAAAAGGCCAATCTTCTCCAAAGTTTGCAGATAGTAAGATATGCCATAGATAGATAAAATTTGACCTTCATTTGACCTTGAAATGACCTTGAACACCAAAATTGTAGCTATAAACATATTTCTATGTCGATTTGCACGCAGCTATTGATACATCTGTTCTCAAAATAGCAATTTTATTTAAAAATAATGAAGTCTAAAGATTGTCATCATAATTTTTTTTGGCGTATAACCAAACATTAACTGATCTAGAACATTCTGTGCAGAAAAGGTATTAAAGTTTTGATTTGCCTCCTTAAAATCCACGATCGGATGCGGCTTAACGAGTTGATGATTTTGAAAAAGGTTTACGTGAATTTGTTTAATCTTAGTGAAATTATATCAATATGAAATCAGAACCTCGTTTTCGATTTCTCAATCCAAGATGACCGGCAATAATGGGTTTACGGTCTAAAACTCTATATGGACGTAATTTCTTTAAAACAGATTTTTGGATGATTTATGTTTCTTTTATTTTTCTTTTATTTTTCTTTTCTTTTCTTTTTTCTTTTATTTTATTTAATTAATTTATTTTTGCTAAATGAGCGTACTCTTTGTGTTTCACAAACTCTATATACAGATATATGCCTGTCATGTAAAAATGATATAAACTATTGCAATCTACCCGTTCCCTTTTACGCAAGCTTTTAAACCACTATACCATGCGTGTAGATACAGAAAATGAGTCGATGGGATTTTTTTCATAAAACTTAAAGAACAAGCCCTTATGCCAGACTCTGTCAAAGCACTTTTGCGCATCGAGGCTGCACACAAAAAGGTATGAGTGGCCGCTACTATAGTAAGTAATAATACATATATCATGTAAAATTGTACACCCGAATGACACACCGGGTGCCCGCGACGGCCCATGGGGACCACGTCGCATGGCTCGACGCACCGCGGTACAGGGTGGTAACCACTTGTAAGATTACACTCGGCTTGGCACTGAAGAATGCATTGCAATCTGTTGAAATCACGTGTATTATGTTGTGTTGTATTGTTTTGTATTTTATTGTATTGCTTGTACCATGGATAGTCGACAATCCATTATTGTACTGCCAAAACTACGTGTTTAATATTTAATTTCTTTTGTTTTTGTGAGTGTATTGTATTGACATATTGTATTGTACTGTATTGTATTGTATTTGTGTCTTTTTATCCAGAAACACTTCCTGGTAGTCATTACCCCATTCCGGAGTCCGAACTCTTTACTCTCCATGAGCTAACCTGTGTATCGTTTTTATGTATTGACAGACAAATTACCATGTATCGTGTGAAATAGTCATTCATTCAAGCAAGCAGTGATGTAAAGCAATTGAAAGAATGACAACACTGACAATGATGATAATTTTAAGAGAGATAGTTGAGTGGATTACAAGGCTTTCATTCATTCTTTTATTTCTTTCTATTTCTTTCCCTTTTATTGCTATTGGCGTTGTCAATTGCCCCTCAAATACAGATCTGTGAAAATGTAAACCAGAATGCGACAACCACAAAGAGGATCGCTTGTTCAACTTTCGTTGTAAAAAGATTATTCCTTATGCCGAGTGTGAGTGACACTGGACAAACTATGTAAACAAATGGGACCGCCTTTTGGATTTCAGATGTCCTAATCATGATTTCATCGCATGTAAAGTACCTGTAAAATGGATCGCAATAATAAAAAACTTTATTAATGTTATTATCATTACTATTATTATTATTATTACTACTATTATTATTATTATTATTATCATTATTATTATTATTATAATTATTGTTGTTGTTGTTGTTGTTGTTATTATTATTATTATTATTATTATTATTATTATTATTATTATTATTTGGCACATTCAAAACTGATAACTTCTTAGTTGACGACATTTCCGTATTTACTCATTCTCTGTTATATATTATTTAGAGTTAAGAAATACTTTTTATGTATTTGCCCGAAAACTGAACTTAATCAACTTGCTAAAGAAATCCACTGTCAAAATTACGCGTGTAATAGTATGTATCTCTAATTACGTTAGTACCTGTGTCATCTACAAAAACGCATCGATTCATGATACTGGAATCCAAACTATATTCCGAAACATAAATCAAGATATTATGGAAAACAGGTGGTGTTTGCAGACTCCAAGATGACATGACAGCGGAGGACATTGCATGAGCAGAATAACTAAACTCCATCTTTAGATCTTTTCTCTTAAATGTTATATGTATTTCTCGTCAGACGAAAACAAATAAACGGTCAACTATATTTTACGCCCCTGTGATCCAATAACAAGTGTGTGCTAAAAATGGTAACCAAATTTTTATTAAATGTATACTTCAATACGGAGTAGCATGTATTATGTCCATTCGCAATTTAATTCTTCGAATATTATGTTACTGTGTCACCGTCTATCATAAAAATCAGATTGAAGAAATGAATGATGCTTTAACTTTTGCCTTGATATTGCAGAAGACAGAAGTACATCCAGCCAAAAATATGCAGCCACTGGTTTTCTTGCTCCTGTTGACTACGTTATGTTGTGCGCATGCGTGGGTGAACCAATGGGACAAGCCTTTCAAATTTGAGTGCCCGAGTGGAGAAACGATCTCCTACAAGGCTAGCAAACACGACAACCACAGAGGGGATCGCTTGTTCGACTTTCGTTGTAAAAAGATTGCTCCTTATACCGAGCGTGAGTGCCACTGGACAAACTATGTAAACAAATGGGACGGCCTTTTGGATTTCAAATGTCCTAATCATGGTTTCATCGCTGGCGTTTCTAGTTTCCATAACAACCAAAGAGAAGACCGCAGGTATGGAATTAAAAGCTAAAATGATTTGTGTTTGCCATATAAGCAGTTTCATCCTGATCTGCACTATGTTTCACATGCTGACCGTCAAACGAAAGTTAAATGAAGATGAATACAAGGACTTATATGTCCATTGTGTAATTTGATCTTTGACACTCATTTTTTTTTAAAAAGAACAGTGACAAATCTGGTCTGTCTGGGATATTTTTAGTTTTAAGAAATATGGAGACTGCAATTCGCGAAAAAAAAAAAAAAAAAGAAAAATACTTAAAATGACGTCCCCCAAATAAATGAATAAATAAATAAATAAATAAATAAATAGATAAATAAATAAATAAATAAATAAATAAATAAATAAATAAATAAATAAATAAAATAAAATAAATACACACAAATAAAATATAGATAAACAAAAGAAACCCAACGAAGAAACACATCTTTCGTAATTGGAACATCACTGAATCAACAGCTTTACTGGACGCAGTTTGGACGCGGTTTGGACGCAAAGCTGTTGGCTGAAGAATTGTTATTACAATTTCCATTCAACTCTCTTTCTAGTTATGGAATGTTTAAATGAAAACTTTGTGGCAGACGATTATTTTAAATACGGGAGATTTCGGGCGAGTTTGGCTGGAAATTGTAGGGTAATAAATGTACCTCAGCATTTACCGGGCGGGATTTCTGCAGCTGCTGATTCTGTAACCCAGGAGTTGGAAGGCTTTCGTTAATGTCTTAGTTCCACAAGGACCAAGCATGCAAAGGCATATTTGCACAGATATTGCTCAAAAGGTTTTCAGAGCTACATCAAACACACTTTACGTGTGGACACGTAACACAGACGTTTTAACCCTTGTTAAGAAGAATTATATGTGCGCTATCCTTTCATCTCATCAGAACATAAACAGGATAGACTTTGGCAACACGATATGGAAAAGTGTTATTTTGCCTTCAATTTCGCATGGATGTACGGTGTGGTTCAACAATACAAAGGAAAGTCTGTCTATTCTAAAATATGTACAATATTCTTTCGTCAAAGCAATCCTTCACATAAAATCCAACACAGTAATCTCAGCTACCTTAGGCGAGTTAGGTTGGCTCCCGGTTGACCTGATCCTTAACCGGTATCGCATAAAATACTTTCATCCATTGAAATATGATTTGTCAGATACTCGCCTCTGTAGACAAGTTTTTGTCAACTTGGTCGCCTGATTATAAGGCAGGAACCAACTCTTTATTGGCCTTACTGCTCAGAAATAAAATTGATCTTTTCCTTCTGCATCATGAGTGTGCTATAGACCATTATAGTTGACCCATTCATACACAGGCCCAGGACTGGTCTTCTCCCATTAAAAATGTAATTTGGCCTAATTATTATGAAGCCCGACATAGAGTTTATATATTTACTCTAATAATCATTGTTTAGTTATTTATGTTGAGCAACTTTTTACCTCTAATCTTTGTGATGCTTTCCCTAGCACACTTTGCGTAGCGCAAAGTGCCCAGAAAAGCTGCTGACCGAGGCCATGATTTCTGAAACTGAATTTGGAGTGGGCATGCTGGTACTGGGATGAAATGTCTTTTCACTTAGAATCTGAATATCAAATTATCTCATGGGTTAGAGCAGCGAAAGAGATATGGTTTACAGTTTTGTCACTTTATTAAAAATACATCTTTACACCTAATTATATTTAACATTTTTACAGGAGCATTTATGACCTGGAGAAAATACACATATACTCCTCTTTGAAATGTTGAATTGTGTAGGCTTATTTAGGTGTGTGGAATGCATAGAATGCGTGTGTTCACGACCATTTACCCTCGAATGAAACAAAAAAGGTTGAAAATACTTGTCAAAGTGTGTTTATAAAGTGCATATTGTTTTTTAACCCCTGAAATTGTTATTTTATATATTAATCAACAGCTTTCCTGGGCACACTCGGGAAGCTTGATGCTTAGAGTGCACCTGGGAAAGCTGCTGACTAGGGTTTAATTAATCGGTAAAAACCTCTTTGCAACATTCTTTCAAATTATTTTCTTAAAAGTGCAGGATAAGAGACCGTGATCCGGTTTCAAAGACACAGCTGGCATATATCTATAATAAAGTAAATAATATAAAAGCTCAGTCGAACAGATTTTATAGATGTGCCAGTAACATTAGGACCTTATAGGGATGGTAATGTGGCAACGTCTGTTGTGTGTATTTGGCAGTATAGATCGACCTGGAACTGGCCTCGCTTTCAGATTTTGTTTCTCACGTTCATATTATTTGTTACGGTTTCAACAAATAAACGTCAATTGTTGATGACCCTTCTCCCCCCTAACGTCAAATACCGTTAAGCGTTATAAGCGACATGGCCCCCAAAACAAAGAACTACAAAAAGAACAGCGATCTGTGCGCGTTGCCTTTTTATCCTTTTGACATTTCTATCGTCCTTACCCTGTCGCAGATTTTTCCAGCTCTTTCCTTCTCTGTTTCTTTCTTCCTTCGTTTTAGTTTTATGTTTATTTACCTGAGAGGGCCTTTGTCGAAGTTTGATCCTGTCTTCCTCCTTACAGTATTCCCCTTTTTGTTCATCTTCAGCCGTTTAATATGATTTGATATACTTTTGGTTTCTGTGTCGCCTATATTTCATGTATTTATAATTTCAATCTTGAAAGTACACACAAAAGCAAAGGTTCACAAATAGGGTTTTAAGAAATGTTATGGTTGGACATATAGCACCTCCGTTCTTTACATCAATCTGGATTTGGCAAATCCAACATAATTTACGAATATCCCGATGTTTTGTTTGCAAAGCAAGAGCTTTAAGCTACCATATCCACAATTATGAACTAGAGTGAAGTGTCATCTAGCGATGACACGATAATATACCCCCGCGCCCGAGATCACTTATATATGAGCCTCCCTCAACAGTATATCCCCAAGGCATTTGGCATGGTTTGAAAACGGGGAGCACATATAAACCCTGAGTTCAGCTCTGCACATAATCCTAATTTGTAAATTTATTTATTATTTTTTAAAAATGCATTAAAAATCAGAAAATGATAGCAGCAGCATGGCAACGTAATATGCACTAACACACATCACGTCAGCAAATCTACCAAATTTCAAAAACTTCTGCTGGAAAACCCGAGACTGGTTGAGGATACAAGTTCAGCCCCCTCCATAAATATCAACATGTATGTTTACCTATCATTTAAAAGAAAAAATCAGATAAAAAAACAGAAAATGACAGCAGTATCATGCCAATGTATTACTCACTTGCCTAGACCATGTCAATGAAGTGTGCCAAATTTGAAAGGGATCCAATGAAAAACGAGGGACTAGTTGCGGATACAAGTTCAGCTCCATTCATAAATATGAGCATGTGTATTTACCCAGGATCTGTAAAATTTAAATGAATCATTTAAAATCAGAAAATGAAAGCAGTGACCCGGCAATGTAATATGCACTGGCCCACATCATGCGAGTTAAGTGTGCAAAGTTTGAAAGGGAGTCAATGAAAATCCTGGGACTGGTTGCGGATACACGTTCATTGTTACGGATGGACGGACAGACGAAAGAATGGACATGAGGATTTCAATATACTCCCTGCAGGAATAGAAAAATGTAATTCCTGACTTTGCCGCTAGGGGCCACTATCTAATGATACACTTTTGAGCGGGATGGCCGTATATGGCAAGCCAGCAGGGCCATAACGCATTGCTCTTACGCGTTGCCGAGCCTCCACTACGCGTAGTCGAGCCAACCAATCAGATTTCAGTCTCCACTACGCGTTGCCGAGAATATGTTTCCACTACGCGTAGTCGAGCTTCGGCTACGCGTAGTGGAGCAACTTATGGCACCTTTTGGCTGAAGAAAAGCAAACCAACCATTAGCGTCCTAAAATCATTACTGATATTAAAAGTCGAACAGGTCTAATACAGTTTACAAGAGCATCAGTGATTGGATAGTTTGGCTCCACACTATGGGAGGCATAATTTCTCCACTACGCGTCGCAGAAGAACATTTTCTCGGCAACGCGTAGTGGAGACTGTAATCTCGTTGGTTAGCTCGACTACGCGTTGCCGAGCCTCGACTACGCGTAGTGCAAACTGTGATCTTATTTGTTGGCTCGACTACGCGTTGCCGAGCCTCGACTACGTGTAGTGGAGGCTCGGCTACGCGTAAGACCTATGCGTTATGGCCCTGTTGGCGTGCCATAGCCGTACTGTGAGAGACCGCAAAAAGAATCAACCAGTCGAAATTAGTATTCTGCAAACTGCCGGCATAATGTCGAAGCAGTTGTATCAACGGAATGTTTGTCTCAAACACCGCGACAAAAGTAGTTTTAACGCTTTATTGGCATTTCATTTAAAATTGTGTTTATTTTTCAGGTTCAAGTATAAGTGCTGCAAATCACCAAGGGTGTCCTTCCACAAATATACATGCCATTATTCAGCTCCTCTGAACACCTGGGATGGACTCATGAAGTATCATGTGCCTAGTGGCAGTGTCATCAGGGGCTTCTGGAGCAAACACAGAAATGACAAGGAGTAAGAACTGAAACCAAATACTTTGGTTTTAGAAACCTTTGCACTTGGCTTCATTTCACGCTACAACACGAAGCGCAAAATGAAAATATATGAAAGTTGTGGGATTTTAGAAAATCCTAGTTGTGAAAAAAAGTTTGCGCCACGATCTGTTAAACTTTAAATTTATGACATTTGCCCACAACTTTCATTGCAAAATATAGTGGAATAGTTTTCATGAGAGAGCGATGTCGATAACCACGACTCCTGTCCAAATCCATGCTATGGAATATGAGCCAAACATAAAAAACAAGAGTATGAAGCGTGGAGACCCTGTGATTTTTGGAGATTTGTAAAGAAATATCCTTACATAACGTTGGCACATTGGTGCACGAACGGTTGAACTTGAGTCTCCCACAAACCTCAAGTAGCAGTAATTTGTATAACAATCTCCAAAGGCATAGGGCCTCTGCTCTTTTATTATTCCCGTTCTGTTCAGAACAGGGCAGGAGTCCAGAGTTTTCCTGTGCACCCAATTTACTGCGAGGAAGCTGTAGATCTTAGGCACACTTTTGTCGCAAGATACATGTGCCGTTTACACTTTTCATGTCTTCCATCCAACAATGCGGAGCCCCAGAGGGGACATGAGGAAAAAACCCAACAAGCATGCGAGTTCTCAAAAACATTGAAATACACATTTAACATTTTCGGCACTTTTGACAACCAAACGGTGAGCGGCGAAAGATAGCGCTGTCTGATGTATGAGAGTAAATGAACTTGTCTGTTGTGTTTTTCAGGGACAGAATCTGGAAAGCGTACATTTGTGGACTCAAAAAGGAGGACTGATTAACCAAGCCAACTGGCTGAACAATGTATTTGACGAAAATTACACGATAGTTTACCAAAATGAAAAAGTTTACTTTGTAGAAGGCGAAGTTAAAAAGTAAATAAAATGAAATAGAGAAACCAAGCAAAAATAAGTTCATTCTCACAAAACAAAGTACAAAATGAAAAGCAAAGCAAGTGAGAAACTAATTTATGAAGCGTCGGACGTGAATATTTACGTGATAAAAATTCTCGAAAATTTACTTGTCTGCTAAAGTTTGTCTTATTTTGAACATTCAGCTGTATCTATAATCAAAAATATATCCGTGTGGGTGCTTTGTGGCTGTCATTTTGTGCTTTTGTAATCATACAACTCTTTAAATCTATATGGGTGTTCCTTTTTTCCCTTTGATCTGGAAAACGGCTAATCAGGTAGTGATCTCTTGGCTGTGATAATTATAATATCAACATACTGCTTTACACCATTCATTGATCTGAAAAAAAGCATCACCTCATTTAAAAAAAAATCTAGCGATTTAAACTACCCATTTTGCTTATTAATTCTACATAATTACAGCATGATATTTGCAAACTCCCTCAAAAGTTAAACTTCATAAACTTTTGCTTTAAAAAACTGCTGAACATGGTAGTACCACACGCACTATGCCTAATAAATACTTTGAATTGGGGAAGAAAATTAAATCTTACGCAGATTTAATGCAACTCAAGTTTTGTTCACTAACAGTTGTCAAGTGTAGCGACCGGATCAGGATCAGTGTGGATATATGGGTTTCTTTGTCCAGACTTTTCCATACATGCTGTCCATAATGTGCAAAAGTCTCTGTTCAGGCCAATGCTCGAAAAACCAGAATTTTGTGTGTTTTCTTGTGCAGATAGCTTGGCTTCTTTCAGTAGCCTCCGTGTACTCTGTCATAAGACCGTGCGAGTTCGCGGGAGGCTTCTTGACACACCGGGGGGTATTTTCCGTTGTATAAAAAACAGAATGACGCCAAGATTTTTAAGAAAAAAGTAAGCGCAACCAAGGAGTGATGCATGATGGGGTTTGTTTCCTTGTCCAGTGAATACAGTTCACGTGGATCCATGCGAGTTGTAGAATTGTGGGGTGCGATTGGTTTCCCCCATGCACCCTTTTTACCCTGCGGGAAAAATTATTAACTTTTCTACAGAATGGACAAGAAGTTTCATAAAAATTAGAAAGTAGCACAGTGAGTTTGGGGCTTTTTAGTGCCATGTAAGGGAGAGAAGGTGTGTTAAAAAGCAGGAGTTTCATCCTTTGGATCATACCTGCACTTCTAACCCCTCCCAATTTACACTTTCAAAACCCCTGAAGATTTGTTTCTAGACCCACTTCGGATAAAAGAAGTGCAAATATATCCATTATCTCAATACCTACAATTCATCAAATAGTAGTACGAGACCATTACGTGACAAAGTTTCATACGTCATCTTTTAGTCATCCACCTCGGTCCTACCTTTTACAGTCTGAATATACTGATGAATGTCCTTCCCAATTCCTTGTCGTGTGCTCCACCCGAGGACACAACTAGTCAATAGTGGCTTCATCGTGAACAGGGCCACACACACACAGCATCTGATGGCGAAGGAAAAAACTACTAGTGTCTCTGCTCTTCATCTCCAGAGATTTTACTGGAAAATGAACAAAGAAAATTCGAAAAAATCTTAAAATCATCTTAGCGTAACCATTTGAACAAACCTGGTACAGACCCACCTGAGGTACATCTCCAGCAAATTTAAAATGAATCTGGCAGACGGTTTTGGAGAAATAGTCGAAAATGTGAATTTTCATTGCAATCCCCATTGACGCGTGTGGTAATCAATAGCGGTACATGCATTAGCCAACAGGATAACAGAAATTCACAAAAAATCATTATAATTCAGGGATTCAGAGTATCACAATCTAGTCAATACTTGTACTTAATTCTCCCACAGGCTAAGTTCCCACTCAGTTCCAAAACGATCTAAGTGAAGGTTTTGGCAAAGAAGTCCGAAAAAAACGTCGCAGCATCACCTGTTGGAAATCTGAGGTTCAGGGGTCCCTAGAAGTGCCCGTATGCAATTTCAAAGCAATTGGATGAGCAGTTTCAGAGAAGTAGATTTAATTTGTTTTTTGTAGTTTGGCAAAAATTAACATTACAAATCCAAACATCAGTTTCATTTGAACAAGTTCGGTAAAGACACATCAAACGTTTGAAGTGAACGTGGTTAACTTTTGTGGAGAAAGTCGAAAATGAATTTCCATTGCAATCCACACTGACTTGCCTGGTAATAATTAGGAACGCATACATAAAGCGACAAGACCACAAACTGAAAGAAAATCTTTTAAAATTAGGGATGAAATTTTGCCACCCTGTGAGCAAATTTGTTTTGTCCTCTCACAAGCTACGGTCCAATAAGTTTCAGAACAATCTTAGAGATGGGTTTGGAGAAGACGAAAAAAGGGAAAAACACACAAAAATGTGTTAAAAAATCACAGCTACCTGTTCAACAAATTAAAGTCTGTGGCTCCCAAGAACGTATTTCTATACGATGTCGAAGCAATGGCTTGGAGTTTTTGGAAACGATTTTTTTAAGGCTTTACCAAACAATTTAAAAAAAATAAACAAAAAAATCATTTGATGAATTGCCATTTGAGTAAAATTGGTAGAGATCAAAGCAATGTGCATACCGACAAAGTTTAAGGTGAATCTGGTCAACGATTTTCAGCTTGTTGACTGAGCGAGGACGGACGAATGACCATATGTTAAGCTCAGTGGAATGATAAGTCAGCTGAGACAAAAACTCCAGGTGACGGCCGACACAATGAGCATTAATCTCCGCGTCTATATAATGAAACTGAATAAAATTTGGAAAAAATACCGAGACTTCAACTGCCTAGCAAATTTTACAGAAGCTCGTCATCGAACTGGATTTTTGAACAACTTTGGATGAATGCTTCTGCAACCAATCCATTAAGAGGGTCTCACCTGGTGAAGCAGCAAACATTTCAATACACCAGAACGCCCATGATACAGAGTCACCTGGTGGCCATAAGCGGAAGTCGCTGTTGAACGTTTTCTTGTCCTCCTGAGTTGCGACAGCCATAACTTTCTTTATGTGGACTCAGTCCTGATGTTTACAATGCTAATGACTCATGCCTGCCAGACCCTTCAAAATATGAATGAAAATTTAAACTGGACAGTATTTGATCATTATCAGCAAAAACAAAATGACAGATATATAATAGTAAAGGCTGTCGAAGGTCAAGTCAATTAGGGTGACATAAAGTTCAAATTACCTCTTCAGAAGAGAGTTCCTCCATAAAAGTATCTAGTTTAAACCAAGAGCTTTAACGCACAAATACATACTATTCTAATTAATGTCGTCGAACAACTCTATTTCAATTTTCTGCCCAGAATTTAGATTTTGCTGAGTTTTTAAAGTACGAAGCCTTTACTTCTACTGCCTTCAAGTAATAATCTATGACTTTTTAAACAAAGTTTCACATACAGTTACATTACAAATTATATCAAAGTATATTACCATATTTCACCAACAAACAAGAATTGGCAAGAAATTCAGAATTGAGCTGCATACAAAAATATTCTTATCCCAGCGAATTAAGCTTGCAACAACATACGAACTTAAAATACCTTTTTCACAATTGTACCTTTCTCACAATGCATGTCATGACTCGTGATCTCGACCACGTGACCAGCCACAAAAGTCAATCTAAAGTTCTTAATGATTGCCAAATTATGTAACATTCAGTTTTCACCATGGTCTCACCTGTATTTTGCACCTTAGTTCTTCATTTGAAATACAAAATGGACAAATCGTTACTACCTGCAAAGTACCAAATTTCCATGAGAGGAAAGAATAAACGAGATACACAACGGGAATTTATTAAAATTAAAAATGATGCAGTCAAAAAATAGCAGCCCGAAAAACTATGCTGCGGTTGTAAAGCTATGCACATGAAATTGAGAGCAATTGCTGAGCCGGTGTACCTGACCATAACCTATTGGGTACGTCAACATAATATAGTTACCAGAATTAAATTAGAATATCTATTAATTGGCAATTGGAAGAGACTAACCTGAAAGTGTCCGAGATCAAGGAAGTGAGATTGGATTAACGCGTACATCAATTTTGATTCGCGCTTATTTATACACTTCACTCATGCTAAAGCTAAGTTCGTAGAAATTAAAACGACTAAGAAGAATATCAACTGTAAATAATTAATATTTGATTAAACCTGAACACACAAAATTAGAGTGCAATGTACGCAACACGAGCTTTTCTTTAATCAGGCTTATGATTTTTTATGTTAACAACTATTAATATGCTTGAGGAATAACACTGTCCAATAACTCTTTTCGTTGACAACCAAAGCAAGGGAAAAATATCAGTCTCTTTAAATATAAAATAAGCCTGGCATAACTTGAAATGTCCTTTCAAGTGTGCGGTGTCCTTTGAAATGAAGAGCCAGAGTTACTGATCATCCAGCCAGGTATCGTATTATCCGGAAATTTCAATCTCGGGACATTGCAACTCAAAAACAGGGCAAATTTCTAAGTAACGGAACTTCATAGCGCAATTATTATAAAGGTAGTTAGCATATATGAATCAAATCTCGCATTCCTATTAATTCATTCATACATATTACAAATAATTCTCACAATATAAACTAGAATGGTGACTGTTCTTATCTAGCGCGCGAGAGAAAAACCCGTTCATAAAAGTGCATGAAACTACATGTAATTCTAAATAAGTATGCGACGCGATTGTGAATGCCCCTGCATGTACGAAAGTCACAATCCGATTTAAAAGTTTGAAGTGGTTCATTTAAACACATTTTATCACTTCCAAGTCACTTTATACTCAACAATGTAGCCTTATACTAATTGTATTTGTGTTTTGCCCAGAACCACTTGCTAGTGGTTATTGACTCTTCACAAGCTAACCTGTCCCTGTCTAACCCATATACATATGGAAATACTATTGTCCATATTGCACACGTTCCTCTGTAAAATGTTGACATAGGCTGTATCAGCCCAAAAAAATTAAAGGGTCTTCAGCGGGTAACTACTCAACATGTTTCGGAGCCTATCACCCGTACATGTCTCTCTGAGTAGCGGCTCCTTGTCTAAGCTAAATATATTCAGCAAAGACAACCCACATGATAATGAATAAATATGAACGTGGCAAAGGATGAATTAGCTAAATACGTGAAGTTTTGCTTGTAAATGCAGAGCTTCATTATGAAAGAATACCTGTCAAACAGTCAAACAAACCATAATTACTAAATTGGTATAGTTCAGGTTCAGATAAGAAAAATTTGACTTGCCCCTGAACCAATATGTACCCTTTCTAGCTGGACAGCTTATCAACGTAATGGGTCAGCTTTGTGACATTTGAGAAAATACTGTCAATTTTGAGTATTTTTTCCTTTGTAAATATTGAGTAAATGTGCAGTTAGGCATGTCAGAAAAGAATGAAAGTCATTAGCATTTATGTCAAAACATGTTATCAAAACAATTTTTCTTAAGGATATATATCAGGTTACAATGGGTTAAACCATCATTTTTGCTATTTTCACACATGTTATGCACTTTTCCTTTAAGTTTTGTATGCCGGAATCAGATTTCAGGTTGTGTAAAGGAAAATTGTGAATTTTGGCAAAAGTATTGGGCCTGGTTCTCACTGTTTGGTGTGGCTTCGGCTGGGGACTAGCTAAGCTTCTAAGCTCCACCCTGCAGGAATCCAACAGGAGCCTCATTTACATACAGCAGGTGTGAGCGCTTCTGCGCACGCTCCGCACAAGCAGACTACGATCAGCTGGGCAGGCAAACCGCATTATCGCTTTGTGTACAACTCTCGTTTGAACATATCCATATAAACTCAGACTTCCATCCTCTTGTTGCTCCAATACTTGTTCTTTCGCTCAGTTTCAGAGTTCCAACTTTACAAGTTGCACACACAGCAGCGGCATCAATACAAGCCTGCAACTGAGAACAGTCCCATAATCGGTATCCCTCTGGCTGTTCATTCACATCTCCTTGTTCACAACAATCTGTAGATCTAGCCTCGTGGACCACAAAGTCTCCGAGTTTCTGGGCACTAGCACTGCAGAAGCGTTTGTCCAGACCGGGTTGGCTTGTGGATGTTGTGGTGTTCACCGAATCAGTATCCGTGACCTTGGCCGCGACTTCGTTCGACCCTGACCATGCAATGCCAGACTCGCCCGGGGTCTCCGTGAGGCTCACGTCGGGTTGCAGGGTCGTCTCCACTGGAGGGAACTGATTGTAGTATGATCCTAGATCAGACGCTTTGAGTTCACTTGCAACTGACGCGGGCATCGGTCTGCCCCTAGGTTTTTTCTTTCTCGGCATCTTTGCAATAGCACTTTCTAATCACACAAATGTAAGCAACGATCCTGTGAACTTGATAGAAACTTTCTGAACTGGGACTGAAGTTCCGATTTACTGACACCTATACTGGGCCCCACGCAAGACGGCAAACATCGTAGAACCCGGTTGCCCCGTAACCACCTGTCAGTCATTTGTCGGCCAATCAGGTTAAACTTGAGAAACCCCAACATGGAATCCAAAGTGACAGATGAGCATGATTATAACATTTTTGGATGTAAAACCTCTAAAATAAAGCATTCTTTGAAGTTTGATGCTCCAAACTTGTCCATTTACTCAACAGGTAGGAGTGCGTAACGGAATACCAAGGTGTCATTGCGATCAAAGGCCCAAAGAATAGCCTAAGTCCTATTGAAGTCGGCATTTGCTTTGAAAGTGTTTTTCTCGGCATCATTCCTGGCCTTTGTTTCTCAACTTCTTGTGAAATCAACTTCGTCAGTTTTGCTCATAAAGACCTGGGGTTTGTGGCAAACTGTTCACAAGAATGTAATCTTTAAAAACGTGTCTCAGATTTTTTCTATGTTGAGTGGTTTTCCCTCCACAGCGAGCCAAAAGTCAAAACCTTTGATGTAAGAATGGAATGTCATCTTTTCAACTTTAAACGGGAGTATCTCCACAATAGCGCAAACAATGACAAAAATGAGACACGTTTGTGCAGAAAATCATGTCTGCTAGCTTTTGCAACAGAAATGCACATGCTCAAGCTCAAAATAAAAAAGTAGATTTAATAATTGTGTGATTTTTTTATGATCACTTTACCTGATTGTTGTGTCAACACAGAAGAACTTGTAAAAATGAAAATGCTATCAACTTATTTCCAGATTTATTAGCTTTCAGGAAATATATAGTTTATGGTACTTTTAACGTATTTTCAGACTTTTATTAAGTCATTTGTAAGACTCACGCGTAACCTGATATATACCCTTAAGGAATGTACGTACAATTAGGCAAACATGTAACTGTCGTAGGCCGCTGCTTGCTACCCATAGCCCCAGGGGGCTTTAACCTAACAGAAACCATGCAAGTCTAAAATGTCAGAAAATGAATATTAAAACAGAAAGATGCCAACAGATAAAGTTAAGTATCAAAGTATTAATATAACTCCATACTGCAGCATGAACGACTGTCTACACTGGATAGCATGCAGTAACGACGCCGTGCAAATGGATAATCTATCGGTATTACCTCGGTGTCTTGTAAATAGGCAAATAATTTGTACACCGTGGATTCAGTCAGCTATATTCATTTATAACCTGTACCATGGGAATAGACGGCCAGTCTGCTCTCACGGCAGTGACAATAGACCGCCGGTCTTTTTTTACGGGACCGTGAAAATAGACTGCCAGTCCGCTGTCGCGGCACCGTGAAAAAAAGAAGCGTCAAAAAAAAATATCCCCCACTTACTTGCTAACCTACATGTAGAACACGTATTCCCTGTATTCACCGTCCACGCAGAAATACAACTGTGAATACAGTCGCCAAAACATTTTACAATTTAGGAACTATACTTAATTGACCCTTCTTCTACTCTTTGTTTTGGTCGCTTCACTGTACCTCCACAGAGGCAGTTACGCTTCTGCTGTGGTTTCAACACGACCGTCATAATCAACATTTCAGAGAACTACTCCGATGGATTCATTTCAACAAAGGTCAAACACTATGTACAGCATATGAATCTTTCACAAAATACGAGTACTTTTCCTCTTGGGAAAAAATACGAGTCCAATTCTCCAAACAATAAATCATTAATATTGCCGGCCAACACACAAGACTACAATATCTCATGTGGATAAAAAAGGCTACAATCTACACATAACATTTTGTACTTCCAGACGTGATCTTTTTCCACGGACACGCAGACAAAAATTAAAAGGTACCATCTTGCAGATCACCTGACCAGGAATTAAGTAGTTTCCCAGATTCCTATTAAAAATCACCCTAACATAGTAAAAGAAAAAGCCGCAGGAAAGTTAAGAGAAAGAATTAATGCTCAGACATCAGGGCGAACGACACCTAGTACTGCTAACAGCGCCAAGTCCGGGGTCTTTAATCCAGCATGTTATTAATACAACCAAAATTGTAACCGACGGCTAAATAGCCCAGAGACTACTTACACCGCGCTAATTAAGCTTACATGATCAATACAAAAATCCCTGAACTTAACTATGAAATTAGTATAAAATGTCTACATCACCTAATGTCTTCACACGAAGAAGTCTCTCTTTGGGTGGCGTAGCGAATTGAGGCATAACAGCGGCATAATTGAAGTTCTGGCTGCTCTGACCCATCGGTCTCGTCTAGATATACCTAGGAACGACCTTCAAAAGCAAAGTCGCACGTGCCTGTAAAGTAAAAAGACAAAAGGAAAACTCTCTGTCCTGACAGACTCTAGTTGAGCATGGCGCGCCAAGAGAACAACACAGGGAAAAATGTAAAGTCTGCGCAGTTTTACCCATACATTCATTACCCTAGTGAAATTTCCAATAAAATTTCTCGGTAGCAGGAGAGAAAACTTTATATATCATATGTCAGTATTTTATTTTCACAACTGCCACAAGCACGTGACTATTCTTAAACTTAAGACATCTCAAATTTGCGTCATGCCTGCGCACAAGAAGAATCTGACGGATTGCTAAAATTTATCCCAACTGTTTCTGAAGACTGCCATAGGAAACCACCAAGCCCAAACAAATAGATTATCTCCTCGTTAATAGTTTAAATCGGACTATTATGCTGCTTTTGCTTAATAAATCTGCGAAATTCCGTAACGCTGCTCAACTGTACAGATGTAGAATGTAAAATGTTCACAGTTTGATAATAAACAATTTTTACACTTTCTTACGCAAAGGAAAAGAATAGTTCAGCTCAAACCTCCAAATTTCGATCTGCTGTGTTGTATTAAAATTCCCTTCCCCCCTTGCATTTTTACCTTTAACACATGATACTGTCACATGTGCATTACATATACATATACATATAGTTCCCTTGTGATAACAGGTTTTTTTTAATAATTCCATCACCTTTGTGGCGTTGTTTCTGAGTATACAAGTTTACAAATATTCGTAAGTCACCTTTGTCATGTCCGGCGTAGTGAATATGGTCCCCGCATACTTCAACGGTCCACAAAGCACACCGTCCCAGTTGATGGATCCATGCAGAACTGCCTGTGTACAATTTTGAATTTGAAAACTTTTATTTTATTAAAAGTAGCAATTGGCACAATGTTTTTGCGAGAATGCATTTAAATGAGCTTAGGCATGGAGTCGTCAGGCAGACGCACCGGGTGTAAATCTTTTTCTCAAATGCATATCAAAGTACAAAGCTTTTGGCACAATCCTACGAATGTGAGTTAGCCTAGTATAGAATCTATGATTTACGCTTGTACACAAGTGAGAAGTTCAGTAAATACAGTTGCTTGGATTGTTACAAAAGACCATTATGGTACCATGTCACAGATGTTGGCATATACTTCCTACCCTTACGCGTGGTGGAGGAAAGCAGCAAGACTCAAGAGAAAACTCCACAGTCACAGTGGTTGGAACTCTTACTACCTGACACACTTGAGCACTGTGAAATAACCTTGGCATGTGAAGAGGGGTCAAGATGGGCCTCTGCCCGGCTTTTCTTGCATGTTTGTCATTTTTTTGGACAAAGCTGCGATAACGAGACGACGACATAAATTTTTTCTATCATATAGCCTGTTGTGAAACAAGTTTCCAATCTCTCAAATTAAAAAAAAAAAAAATACAACCGAAAAAGTAAAATGAAAATAAACAAAATGGAGAAAATGAAACAAAACACTCCTAATTCTGGGGCTTAAAACAATGCTCAATAAATGCAATGATAAACAAAAGAGACGTTAAAAGTAAGCCCGTGTTTTCATCTTGCGCTCTAAATGAGTTATAGTAATTCTAACTTTGGAAGATGGCGGCCCGAGGACCATGATTCCGACTTTAAAATTTGAAGAACTTTATCGAAACTGAATGATGTTGAGTGAATTTACATATAGTCTTTAGATAAAGCATATAGTCACTTTTTTGCCTGACATATATGTTAAGCCACAAAGTCAAATTTATTTGACCCGTCTGTTCAAACTTTCGTAATCTTTTGAGAAAAGGGTATTTCGTTTTCACAAAATCCTCAATTTTTTATGTACTATACGTATTTAATTTGAAACTATCCTTTCAAATAAAAAAAGAGGAGGAGGAAGAGTAGGAGAAGGAGAAGAAAGAAGAAGAAGAAGAAGAAGAAGAAGAAGAAGAAGAAGAAGAAGAAAAGAGAATAAGAATAAGAATAAGAATAAGAATAAGAAGAGGAAGAAGAAGAAGAAGAAGAAGAAGAAGAAGAAGAAGAAGAAGAAGAAGAAGAAGAAGAAGAAGAAGAAGAAGAAGAAGAAGAAGAAGAAGAAGGACTTTCAGGTTATTTCAAAGATGGTAATCATCAAACTGTCTTCTTGTATATTAATATCCGTACAAATAATGCATTTCACTCAAGCTTATAATCTCTTAAAGGATACTGAGTTGCTTTTTAGTTGTGTTGACCTAAGGTCGCCAAGCTCATACCATTTGTATACGATCCGTCATGTCCGTCCATGTGTTCAACCATCGTTAAACTCTTTCGTTCTTCCTTTTTATTGCTCTCTTTCTTTTTCTTTCCTTTTTCTTCCTGAACTCGCCCCTCCAAGCTCCTTGACGCGATGCAGTGCACAGTTTTTAAGTTAACTTCATATAACTTTCAGGTATGAAAGTCAAAGTCGGGGCCAGTAGCTGTAAGGTCACATAAGGATTGCATTTCAGGAAAAGTGTTTTTTGTGATGGTCATCTGATAAAACGTCAACAGAGTATTGGGACTATGAACCTCTTGTTTTTTAATTTCCCCCCTTTGTAACTGACTTGTGTTGGCACACATGCATGTTGACATGAAATTATACTTTGAAATGTCCTTTACAACATATCGAAAGTGCTAAGAAATCTAAGGCCGGGAGAGGTGTAAAATAACGCAAATTAAATTTTGTGATTATTTCAGGCAAAATTTAAAACATCACTTTCTACGAGACCATTTGGCGAATTGCTCCAAAATTGCATATGGATACTTTTTAACAATTATAGATACTATGCAATTCATCATAGGACACTACAAGTTTTTCAATACATATATTTTTTACAATGTTTTTTTTTTTTTCGCATTGTTTTACATTTTCGGCCAAGTCGCAAGCAGGATTGGGCTGGAATTTAGCGGGAATGTTTCTGAACTCGGTGCAATATAAATTTATATGTACCGCTTTTGTGCTATTGCCATAGATCTACGATTTTTTACTATCTTCGAAATGTGGATAGTTTTCAAATTTTGGTTGTGATTTACTTTTCACATGTTAGCATGGATAGGCTGTGGTGTCAGGTTGATTCTATTTGTTGTAAAGAGTTACACTCCCTGAACTGTAGATATTGCATAAAACATCCCTTGAAGGGAGATACTGTCCTCACAAAAAGTTAAAGCTCATTGGTTAATATCCCGTTTCATTGTCTTTGCGACCTGTATTGTATTTGTGCAGAGCTACTTCAGAAGCGCCCATTGACAGAAGGAAAGATGTGTGGTGTTGTGTGGTGAATACATCGTTGATTTGTCATGTGTCAGACGGATTCTAAATTTAATGACAGTGATTTTATTGAACTACTTAAAAAGTTCGACATATTAGGTCTTACAGAAACGCATGCAGGCCCAGACTCAGATATTGAAATACCTGGATACAAAGTGCATCGAAGCACACGCCCAAAGTACCCTAACGCTAATAAGTATTCAGGTGGTATTGCTTTGTACGTTAAAAATAACATTATGAACGGCGTTGAATTTTTACCTATTGATAATCCCGAAATTGTATGGATCAAGTTGAAAAAGTCATATTTTATGTCGGTCGAAGACCTATACATTTCCACAGTTTATATATCCCCTTCAAATTCCAGGTACACGAGTGATACAGACATATTTACAAAACTACTAAGTGATATATGTAAATTTTCGATAAGTGGTGGGAAATGCATTATCATGGGTGATTTTAATGCTGCTACATCAAATGAACATGATCATATTATTTCTGACAAAGCCGATAGCAGGCTTATACCAGTGCCAAAAGATGATTTTTATGACACGCCTCTTTTGCGATCAAATAAGGATATGCGCAGAATTGACGAAAATGGTAAGTTGCTGTTGGATTTGTGTATCTCATCTGGTGTGCGCATTCTGAATGGCCGTAAGTTAGGCAATCTGACAGGCAAATGCACGTGTTACAGCCATAATGCTATAAACCCCACATGCATTGACTATATTTTGGCTGCCCAGTCTTCGATACCATTGATACCATACATGTGTGTTCATGACTTAACATGGCTATCGGACCATTGTCCAGTCTCTTTTCAAATTGCAGTCAGTTTAATGAGACGTGATGAAGTACCTCTTGGCAGTTACAATGGTATTCACGAGCCCCTTCCTAGCAGTTTCATCTGGAATAAGATCAATCCAACGGGTTTTACAAATGCACTTCAATTGTTTTGTATGCAGGATATAACTAATTTTCTACAGAATGAGTATGATACGCAAAGTCGCTATGGTATTGATAAAATGGTTAATAATTTTAATAATTTGATACATTATGCAGGGAGACTATCATTGAAAATGAGAAGTACAAAAAAGAGAAAACGTAAAAAACTACCGAAATATGCAGACAGAGAGTGTTATAATCTATACAGGAATATCAAAGGAATGGCGAAAAAATTATCCAAGGAACCATCTAACTATCCTCTAAGGCAGACCTATTATGCCACAAGAAAAAAATTTAAAATAGTATCTAAAAATAAAGAAAGGGAATTCAGGAATAATATAATGCATTCACTATTTAATATTTGGGAAAGAGACCCAAATACCTATTGGGACCTCATTAAAGAACTTGGAGATACAATAACAAAGAAAAGAGATGTTAGCGAAAATATAGACCCAACACAATGGTTTCGCCATTTCTCGAATATCATGTCACGAAATACTGTATTAGAAAAATCTTGGAAGGAACAGGAAGTGACATCATTACTGAATAATCTGAAAACTTCACAAATGCCATTCACAACATTAGATTTCAAAATTAAAGAAATAGAAATAATCATTGCTTTGAAAAAATTGAAGAACAAAAAATCACCGGGCAAGGATGGCATAATAAACGAAATGTTAAAAAATAGTAAAACGATTCTGTCTGAGATATTGCTTAAAATGTTTAATTCGATATTTACTTCGGGATTTTTCCCAATGTCTTGGAAGAAAAGTCTAATGGTGCTTGTACATAAAGGTGGATCTACACGAGACCCAAATATGTTTAGGGGTATTTGTCTCAGCAGTTGTGTCTCTAAACTTTTTTGCACCATCATAAATAACCGCCTGCAGAAATATCTAAAAGAAAATAGTATACAGACAGAACTTCAAATAGGATTCACTTCTGAATGTAGAACTAGTGATCACATTTTTGTATTGAGAACTCTTATTGATAAATACACAAAATTATTAGGAAAAAACAAATTTCTCTTTGTATGTTTCGTAGAGTTTCAGAAAGCTTTCGATACTGTTTGGCATGATGGACTACTTTACAAATTAGCGAAAAATGGTATTAGTGGTTATATGTTTAGAGTAATTCAAGATATGTACTATGATTCAAGTTTACAAATAAAATTTTCTAACGGTTTATCGGACAATATAATGAACCAAAGAGGGGTAAAACAAGGATGTGTGATCAGCCCTACTTTATTCAACATCTTTATCAATGATTTACCAACCCAATTTAATGAATCGTGTGATCCAGAATTTTTAAACGAGAAAATATTCAATTGTCTTCTTTATGCTGATGATTTAATACTGATATCTGAAACCGAATCAGGACTACAAAATTGTCTAAAAATTTTGAGTGATTATTGCAAAAATTGGAAAATGAATATCAACATTAAAAAGACTAAAGTCATGATTTTTAACAAAACGGGCAAATTAATTAATAGAAATTTCTTTTTTGATGGTATTAAACTAGACATTGTCAAGACTTATCTTTATCTTGGAATTCAAATGTCTTTAACTGGTTCCTTTGATGGTGCAATACAATTATTATGTGATAAAGCAAATAAAGCTTTGGCAAGAATAAAGAGGATATTTTTACTACGAGATACGAATATAAAACTATACTTATCTCTATTCGAAAAAGTTATACCGCCAATTTTACTATATGCGTCCGATATATGGGGCGCTTATACTGTAATTCCGTCAAAAATCCTTGTACAAGATAATATTTCTGGTTATTTTAAAATTGAGCTCGAAAAATTCTATACAAAGTTTCTTAAATATTGTCTCGGGGTACATAGTAAAGCATGCAATATTGCAGTATTCGGAGAACTAGGAAAGACCCCTTTGTCACTCAGAATATTATCTTCTGTCTGTAAAAACTGGTTTAGAATCGTCAATATGGAGCAAAATTCATTATTATTTAACGCATACAAATGTAATGTTGACTTATCTCAAGCAAGTCAATCAACCTGGTTAAATTCTGTAAAGGATACATTTAATTTGCTCGGGCTGCAGGAACTTTGGGATAACCAAGATGATTTTTTTCAAGAATTTCCTTCCAATCTTTTCCGTAATAAAACAGAAAACAAATTCCGAAATCAGTGGAAAAATGAAATGTTGAATCAAAATAACGAATCAAAATTGAGAACGTATACATCTTTTAAGACAGAACTTAAATTTGAACGTTATTTAGATGTTGTAAAAAATTTCGAAACAAGGAGTAATATAACTAAATTACGCATCAGTGCACATAATTTACATATCGAAACAGGAAGACATAAACGTCCTACCAAAGTTCCTGTTAGCCAGAGAGTTTGTGACACTTGCCAAGAACTTGATAATGAATTTCATTTTGTTATGACATGCACTCAATTTCAAAATCCAAGAGAAAATCTGCTTAAGAGTACACGCGAAATATTTTGTTATTCGGATGCTTATGATGTTCAGAGTATGTTTAAATTTATTTTGGTACTGCATGACACAGAACTTGTATACCTATTTGAAAATTTCATGGACAAAGCCATTTCCCTAAGAGAGAAACCATTGTAATCATGTAACACCGTGCCAATTTGATGACTGCATTCTATTTTCATTTCAGGTGATTAGTGATTTATGTAAATCTTTTGTATCTATTGTACTGTACTGTGCTGTACGTGTCTGTACTGTTTTTGTTACATTTTTCTTTTGATTGTGTGCATGTTTTAATGTGATTTTCTTCTTCTTTTTTTTTTCTTTCATACTCTACATGTGTACATGTTGTATATTTGACATATTGCTGTATTTAATGTGACAGCGCAGTCAATAAAGATTCACATGTGTCGTCTGTGTGTGGTAAGGAACGCGGTGCAGGTCCATATGCGTTTTGCTGGACCTGCGAGATAAACCAAACGACACTCGAGGCGCAGCCGAGCGTGTCTTTGATTCATCGAGCAGGTTCAGCAAAACGCCTATGGACCTGCACCAAGTTCCTTACCTATCTTAATGAACATTTCTATTGTTTGATCTAAATTAACAGCCGAGTTATTATCGTATTTGCATTGTGCATACAAACATTTTGATGGAAATTTACAAAGGTGCCACATAGAACTATTTTTGATTGCCAATTCACTCGCATGTGGCAATGCGTAATATCGTCCTGTTTACAGGCACCACTGCATCCATCCACCAGCAATGTGTAATGCATGCAACATGTTGAACACAAGCAGAACCGTCAGTTCTACCTGTCAGCCATGTTATACTAATGTCTAGGAGATCGCACGACAAACAGGCAGGTCAGGGAAAAAACGGCAGCGGTTCGCCTCCCCTTCTTGCCTTCGTAAATTTCAAATTTTTGGATAACAGTGAAAGGGACATTGCAAAATTTTAGGCCGTCATTTCTGGTCTTCAAAAGTAGTACTTCCAAAACAGTAAGTTATCAATTTGTATAGGAGGTCCACCTTCGTGGAAGTTAAGGTATGGTCTGAAACAATAGAAATCTTCAGTTGGAGGTCCTTCCTGGCAGTTAAGGTATGGTCTTAAACAATAGAAAAGTTCATTAACTGGAGTTAATGAACTGATCAATATTATTTTCTGGGTGCAATGGGGCTGCCTTTGGGAAGTAGGATATTAAATCAATTTAATGGAATTGAAATAAAAAGTACATGTGCATAAATAAGAATACTTGCAGCCCCCCACAAACGTCAAAAGATTGTGTAATTTACCGCTGAATTATAGCACTGCAGGCTTTAGATATTATAATGAATTTGTAAAGAAAATGAACCTATTTCTTTATTTACTACTCTGGCAGACTGCCATATTGACATGCACAAGTTCCTACATTTGTCATTTTTCAACTTTCACTGTCTTTTACGCGCCACACGTCATCCAACGTGGAAAGGATACCAGACAAAGATAATTTGAAGCGATTCTGGAATATATTTGAAGTGTGAAAGTTTAGTTTTATTTAATTAAAATGCAAGGGTGCCCGACACTGATACATATATTTTTCAATCAATCAACCAATACAGTATACAAATTACAATATACTTAAATAGATTTAAAGCTAATTGCCTCTGTGAAAATTTTGTTTGCATCATCAAAAAGATGCAGTGCCATTGTAATGTTTGTCTAAAATAATTTTTTTGGGTAGTTTTCAAGAATTTGTCAGAAAAGCATTAAATAATTTTTGGATTCAGTAGCATGTTGATGTCAGATTACTCAAGTACATCAAATCACATCGTGATTCAGGAATTCACAGTTTACATAAATTAAAAAAAAATTTCTACCTACCTACCTACTTTACTTTTGTGCTTCGCTGCAACAGGACACAAGACATTTGTTTTAGACCTCACCAACGCTATTTGCCTGGCCAGGACCCCGCAGAACAGAAGTGCTAATATCTTATAACATTACAGTCTTGCTTTGAAGTTCCTGAAAAAAGTTACCACCTGTAACACGGCTTTTTGACTCACAATCGCTTTTTAGCTCAGCTGACTTACAAGTCAGGTTGAGATATTAGAAGGCTCGGTCATCCATGGCTTTTCTCTGTCCGTTCACAATTCACATTTTTGACTTCTTCTCCAAAACAGTCAGTCAGATTCACTTCAAACTTGGTGGTATGTACCTTGGGTGGGTCTCTACCAAGTTTGTTCAAATGGTCACGGTCCAGTGATTTTTTGGATTTTTTGTTTGTTTTTTGTGGGGCAAATCTTAAAAAAAATCTTCTCCAAAACCGCTCATCCAGTTGCTTGATATCACACAAGAACACTCCTAGGGACTCCTAGCTTTTCATTGTTCACCATGTGGCGCTGCATTTTTTGTATTTTTTCTATGATTGTTTGAATGTTTTCGACTTCTCCAGAACCGTCCCTCAGATTAAGCTGAAACTTTGTGGGTATGTTTCATGTTAAATGGTCAAACAAAGTTGTTCACTAGGTGGCACTGCTGTGGATTCCTGATTTTGAAAGATGTTTTCAATTCGGGTACTTATTGGTAAAAGCACCTTTCCTATTGTCTGATTACTAAGCAAGTCAATGGGTATTCTAATGCTTCTTGACGTTTTGAACTTCTCTGAAGAAACTGTCTGTTAGATGCAACTCAAACTTGGTGGCAATGTACCTTGGTTGTCACGCTCCAGTGAATTTTTGATAATGTTTAGCTCAGGTGACCTGTTAGTCAGGGCGAGCTTTTAGGACGCCCGGTTGTCCGGTGTCCGTACAACACAAAAATCTCACTAAAATGGAGAATATTATGGAGGTGCATCAAATACATACACATTTATGAGTCTACCAAAAATACCCATCAACCAACCGGTCAGTTTGCCGCCACGGATTTTATTTTAGGCCCATGGCCTTGTTAGCTTTTTGGTGCGGGAACACACGGGTGATTTGTTCATTGTTTATCAGGGCTTCGATTCTTTTATATATAATATTTGCTCATAATGGGACAGGCAGTATGGAAAAATACTTTGCCAGGTGTGTGGGTTTGGAATAAAGAGATTATGAATATTGTCAAACGCTATCTGTGAGTGTGTGGAAACACTTACTCGTATATCCAGAATAATTAGATAGATAATATATTGACAACCAGTTAGCTGTCTTGCACTTGGTAATTCTGTGGTGCTTGCTCACATTATCTGCAATTTTTGTCTGAGCTGGTGGCATTTTATTTCCACTTATATTTATTTTGGGTGAGGATTTCTTATTCATTCAATTTTTTGTCGTTGTTGTTTGGGGGTCTGTACCGTGACACACACTCTGCCAGTGGCAATTTTTTGTTCCAGCAAGAGCAGATCAAGTTAATTTTATTTCCGGTTCAATAATTCTTATTCGTTTTCGTTGTTGTTTGTTGCCCTCCCCCCCCCCCCAACATGTTCCGATTCTAGTCCCTATCTTTAGAGCCCTCTCATTCTATTTCATTAACTATAGGTGAAATCATGTCGGACAAATGCATACTCTGTAAAGGCCGAGATACACGAGATGACCCTTTGCATGCGCTCCCGTGCATGTGAGCAACGCTCAGGTGCGGATCCAGAAATTTTTAGGGGGGCGGGGAAGGTGCTGAAATGAATGTGGCCGGGGTGTGGGGGCCGGCAGGACCCAATCCGGGGTTCGGGGCGGTGTCCCGACGGGGGTCCAGGGGGCAGCGCTCCCGTAAGCTCCTGGATTGTAGTCATTTTGATAGTGTCAAAACAGCTTTCCTGGCACTTAAATCTAAGTCATGCACATACATAAAACAAGACAAAAAGTAAGAAGTAATAAAACTGCCTTCATGCTGCATTTTTCGTCCTGTGGCATACACTGATACAGTGTCTTTCAAAGGAAATAACGACAGCACAATGAATAAGGGAGGATTCTGAAACTGTCCAATTAGAACACATGGAAAATGTTACAAAAGCAACAGCCAGTATCTTCCCAAGGGAAATACTATCTCCCCATTAAAACTAAGAACATTGAAAGTCAGTATACATCCTTTACGTTTTATATAAATTTGCGGAAACAGCGACTCTAATGACGTTATGCGCCATGCCGTCACTCACGTTGCAAGGGTGCCTGCCTCACAACATGCATGGCCTGACAGGACAGTAGTTTAGACTGATTTCTTCCTGAAGCGGAGGTGAGCTTTTCTCACACAAAATTATGAACCAGAAATTATATGTTTTAGCTACTGAATTGTTATGAATCATACTACATAATCCCAGGAAAAGCTGCATTTGCCTTTTTCGTCTAATTATGGCAGATACATTTAGAATACAAAGTCAAAGATGATCCCATGTCTAAATCAGTATCATACCCTGTACAGCCGCCCCCCCCCCCCCGAGCTGTATCCTCCCGAGAACTACAGGCTCTCTGGAGAAGTGTACCGGGTAGGATGCTAATTCAGCCATGAAATAACCTCTAAATATTCAAGCCCTCTTCTACACTTTGCTACATGCAGGTATGATCCTGGCCAAGGGGCCTGCCTAATATAACTGAACTACCTGCACTATTAATGCAGTAGTCAACTTATTGATTAGTATTAATGATTTAAAAGCTGAGTGACATGCTCAGCAAATCAAATGGGTTGATTGTCCCTTATGTTTATTTCCTCTAGATATTCAAATGATCTATCTTAAATAAAACACAAAAAATAAGACAATTTCGTCTGCAGGCGCATTCGTACAGATTATAGTATGTATAACTCAAATACTAAGATACTGAGGTTAAGTACACATTCATGAAGAAATAAATGTATAGGCCTGTCATGGGCAAATCAGATAAATTAACGGCATGTCAGATTAGCCATTTCAGTGCCCACTGCGAATTAAGTCAAAGCACCGAAGTCGATCTCCTCTGATTTATTACGAGGATACTAGATTCATATTCTTTGTAGAAGGACATTTTATTCAAATATCAGAATGCCCATAATTCAGGGAATGTCATGGTTCAGATCAACAGCTTTTCCTCTGCGAGCTAGGGGCGCCTTGCCCTCGAAGCGCACCGAGGAAAGCTGTTGACTTAGTTCAAAACTTGGCACTGAAAGAGTTAATTATTAATATGTATGTTCGGATTTTGCTGAATGTCGCCATCCGGTTTTAAAGTTTTATCATGAAAATGTGTACACCGGCACCTGCCAGGAGAAATGGAATTTTATTAATTAGCATTGTCAATGTTCATGCACGTATTGGGAAAGCTATTGGACATTGGCAAGGGGTGGCCTGACACACCTTTATCCCTACAAACATTTACAATTTGACCCAAACCATTAGGGATCATGCTGGCAGTTAGGCTTTCCCTTGCAATCAATTTACCATCGGGTATCACCCTGAAGTCAACTTACGATAATAAAAGGTATACCAGATGGATTAAGGTGGTTTGTGTAAAGTTTTTTGACCACGTAGAACACTTTCTATATCTTGCATGAATATCTTGAAATAAATGGTTCATTCATCTAGCAACTGTCTGAAGAGCGCTCAGAGAGGCCCTCTTACGTAAAACGAAAACGGAAACAAGGCAACATTTATCAGGTCCATGGGAACATTTACGATTTTTCTTTGGAATAAGGGACCATCAGGTACTTTTAGAGGGAACTGACTGTGGGAACCAACCTCAAAACATATTTTGGGGGAACACTACCGAGTGCCCTCTATTTGGAGAAATAGGGGACAGTCGCCCCACTTAGCTTCCCCCCCCCCCCCGTAGTAGAGCTCTAGCTACCCCAGCACGGCACAGCTGCGGAAAGTAATTGCTAACATTCCTGTTCCCTATGCGACAAGAATTAATAAAGTTGATATGCGAGATGATGATACGTATATTCTAAAACTGCATGAAAACTAATAAGTATGAGATATAGGCTAATGGCTGGTTGGAATCCGCTTGAGTCAAATACACAACCTAAACGTTTTGTAATCAACACTGAGAACAATTTATGTGATTTATAAGCAAAACGTTTTGGACATCATGCAAAACATCGTTGTGTATTTGGACGTTTTCGTATACTTTGGAAGCAGTACTTCTATTTCCCACAATCTCGGGTTTCCAGAAAATTAGGTATGTACGTTAAACATGAATAGTCTCCATAGTCATTGCATATGCATCACGATTTTATGTATATGACACTGAGTCATGGCTGTGAACGCTTAGATCATTTAATGCACATGCACATTGCTTTTTGCATTATATTTTACTCACATGTTGAATTCAAGCCCTGTCCAGAAATCTAGATAGTGCTTTGCAGAGTGTTTTTGGCGATAACTTGAGAAACAGTCCCTTTACATAAGTTTTGCATAGGTGAGTATTCTAACCCACAGTAAACGAAAGGAAACAAAAGAATGGACAAATGGGTTGGCAAGAGATAGAACTGAAAGTAAAAGGACTATTATAAGTTCTTGATAACGGTAAGACATATATTGCCTTCTATATCCTATTAGCATTATCAACGCAAAACAAGCAAGAAACAAGCTTTCCATGCATACAAAACATAACCTCATATACAGTGTGTAATTAACATTTGTTCGCCCACTCTGTTTGCGAGATAAATGTAACGTTCTGTAAATTAATACTTGGCTGCTGAAAATGCCAGTACAAAACACCAAAATGAGAATGGCATAGGTCTTTCGTACTCTTTGCAAGAGTAAGTGATCTGATAAAAATATAATTGGTATACATAAACTTTGTATGGTTTTCGGATCTATCTTTCCACACTCTACTATTTTCAAGAGCAAAATGCACAAACTACCTACAAAAGAGAACAAAGCACTCAGTACACTTATCACAAGAAATGCGTGTTTATTTGGAAGCCTAACCGTGAAAACTAGATTTACAACGATGAAATGATGTGCGTTCATAACTGCAAAAATAGTAAATGAATATATATGTGAAAAAAAGAAAAGAACTTCGGCTACCCGGCACTGCAGGCTATCCTGCCAAGTTATGATATATTTTATAAATTTGTTCTGATAGGTCATATCAGCTACCGCAACAATCAAAATATAAAGTCCCATGCAAATATCCCCCAATGCTGATGCCAAATTAAGCAAGGATCGTTTGTTTTTAAATGTGTAAACGTTATGGAGCATTGAAATGGCATTAGATAAAATTGTCAGAGAGCCTAACCACCAAAAAGATATCCGATATGCTGTAGAGAAGAGCAAAGAATGACAAGAAAATATATATGGTAGTGAAGAGCAGTTTGATATTTTGTCCATAGACCTGATACAACATGTTCTGAAGTCATCAGTGATAACAGTTACTAAATTTACAAGATTGTTAAATATATTGAGGTCCATATTACAAATGCTGTTGCCAGAAATATCTAAAATCTTTAAGTGCTGAATCCCTGAAAACACCGTCTGGTCTAAAATATTGATTGAATTGTTTGAAACATTTAAAATATTGAGACTTTTAAGATTTTCAAAAGCACTTCCATATATTTTTTCAATTCCCAATTCCATCAGCATTAACTCCTCAAGAGCATCACACATAGAAAATGAGAAGGCATCAATATGTCTTATTCGATTTCCAAACAACACAATTTCCTGTAACAAATGTAGCCCTTCAAATGTATATGTTGATATCATGGCAAGCAGATTTACACTTAAATTCAGATTTTTTATCTCGGGGAAGCGCACAAATGCTTTTGAAGGTAAGCGCTTCAATTGATTTCTTGAAATATCAAGTTTATACATGAACAAAAAGTTTCGTGATCCTCTTTGCCATTTTGGAAATATATTGCCTCTCAACACTATAACTTTTGCGTATCTGGTTATAAATGGAAAGGAAGAGAACCTTTGATCAACACATTGGAAAGCATAGCCTCGACAAATACAGTTCGGCAGACATTTACTTCGGTCACACAGGTTTTCATCATCGTTTGAGTTAACACAGTCAATACGACCATCGCAACGGTCATCAGGGTGCAAACAGGGCCGTTCTCCCTTGCAGCGGAATAGAAACTCGCATTTTAACTGGACACAATTTAACTCTTCAATTCCTGCCGGACAATCATTACGCCCGTTACACACCATACTGAATGGTATACAATAGGCTTTAGGGCATTTAAATTTCCTTGAGCATTCAAAATTCTTGCAGTGAGAGATATGATGCCCATTGGTACACTCTAGCAACTCACCATTGTCCCGTAATTGATATAAACAGGCTGATGATAAATGATAACAGCTTATCTTTCCTGTCATCTCACACGATAACCAGTTCAAGTTATCACAGATGGATATGTTGAACCCATATATTGAATTGTATTCTTTGCTCCTTTGTACGGAATGGGAGTTGGGAGAACTGTATGAAAAAACACAGTCAATTTCATCGGTATAATCAACACAGTCTGCAAATGAGTCACATATTTTTGATGCTGGAATACAACCCCCTGATTTGCATTGGTGATATAGAACGCCACAAGTGCAGTTGTTTGGATAGCAGTGTGAACGGCAAAATGACAAATTGGAAGTAATATTTCGGTACGGTTTGCCAATGTTGCATAAACTACTGCATCCATTCTCATCCTCGCCTTCACTACAGGAAGTGAGGCCATCACAAACATATAGATCTAGGATACACTGGTGATTTGAGCACATGTATTCTCCAGATCTACAGGCCCGGAATGGCTCCTCAATTCCAATTTCACAAAATGCCAAGACATCATTTTCTTTAGCATGGTAATAATGATTTGCTTTGTTTATTGAAAACATTATATGTCCAAGATATTCAGGATAACCGTGTTCCTGTAGAATAGTTTCATAATGTTCCATATCGCAGTCTCTACATTCATATATTGGAATCAGTGTTATTTGAATAAAGAGGCACAATGATCGTTCGTTATCTTTGGAGGAGGCAAAAAATATTGGCTCCCTCACAGACAGACGAAGCATGTCCAAAAGGGGCAAAATATTGTAGACGCCTCTGGTGGTGTTGAGAAAACGTAATAAATCGTCATATCGTAAATAATGATAATAATGGTGTATGTATACATCAACGATGTCCAATAGGTTTTCATTTGATACGTTATGAAAAATATCCATTGATATAATTTTAGCACCAAATTTTGAACATGTTGCATTGATAGACCTGCATTCTTTGTTTCCTGTTCCAGAATAATGAAGCAAGAAACATCTTCCTTTAACATAGAACCAGTGCAGAGGACATTCCAGTTGACTATGTAGGTAGAAATGATGTTGCAGCGAATACTGTTTTGGTTTCTCGCATATCGCTGCAGCCCGTTGAAAACCTTTAAAGCAAGGGACAGTTACCCAATTCAGTGTTTGTCCAGCTTCTACATAAACACTAGCCGTGCATCCGATATTATTACTCCAGATTGGCTGTTTCATTGCCAGTCTATGCTGTGCAGTTGAAAAAAGTATGTTCCCCTCGGATGCGCCTATTCGACTCAACTGCACCAAATAACTCTCATTTTGAACAGGCATCCAGCGTGTAATAGTTAAAGGGCTTCCGTCAATCCACATTGGGGCACAATGCTGGTGGATGAATGAGTGAGCCATCAGTTTTGATAAGATGGAAAACATATGACAGATGGATTGTGAGCACATCTATCTATCTATCTATCTATCTATCTATCTATCTATCTATCTATCTATCTATCTATCTATCTATCTATCTATCTATCTATCTATCTATCCATCCATCCATCCATCCATCCATCCATCCATCCATCCATCCATCCATCCATCCATCCATCCATCTATCTATCTATCTATCTATCTATATATGTGTATATATATATACATGCATATATATGTATGTGTGTCTGTGTCTGTGTCTGTCTGTCTGTATTGCAAACGTAGAGTTAATGAATTTAATGACAGATATTTACGAAGTTTGAGTCCTCTTTTCATGTTGCCGTCATTTTTATAGTTTTAACCTTTGTGGCATCTTTTGTGTACATTACATTTTCGGAACACTTACCTTGTGCAGAGATTCATCTTTTGTGCTTTGATTGATTGATTAATGATTGATTTGCTTATCTATTTATTTATTTTATGTATGCATGTATGTAATTATTTATATATTCATTTATTCTTTTGCCGTGATATCACCTTATAAAGTGACAAATATTAGTTCAAGTAACATACTGTGCATGTATTTTACTTCAACCGTGGGGATTTGTGCAAAGTATGTTTATTGTCCAAAGATTTTTTTTGCTTTTCGTATTTTCGATGTTTTGAAGCTGATATAAAAATTTTCCTCAACCTAAGTTGGTTAATGTCTGCAAACTTTATACAGGAACAGTATGAAAATACCCGTTTACACTTTTTTGTTTTATTTCTAGTTTCAACAGTAAACCTGATTTTCTTGTAGCTTGGCTCAGTTTACTACAGCAGTGTATTTACTAAATGACCAAATAAAATGCAAATTAACCGCCTTTTTTACTTTCATGCCGAGACCGTTCACGTGAATGATTAAGCCTACTTTAAGTACAATTCATGTTTATACATAGCCCTGCCACAATCTTAAATCAATCTATTTTTTCTTTTCTATTCTTTTTTAAAATCTGAATGCAAACAACCTGCAATAGTGGATTTGCTTTGTTGCTAATATCATTTTGAACACTTGGTCTCCTTATTGGACAACTTGTATTTTAGATCTTTAACTTTAGGTAACAACGTTGTGTTATTACTTTATTTTTCACACATATCTTTTTACTCATTTATTTCAACAATTCCATAATAATTGAATCACATGAATGATCATGTGAATGCCTTTTGCATATATTTAGACTTATCAAAGGCTTTTGATACTTTATATCCCCAAATTCTCCTGTACAAACTGCTGTATTATGAAATTAAAGGAATTGTTTTGAATTGGTTCAAAAGAATATCTTATAAATAGAAAACAATATGTTCTATCCGTGACAACAGGGGTCTCTCAAGGATCTATCATGGGGCCTTTGTTGTGTATAATTTATACAAATGATATGCACATAGCTGCATCAAAATTTGAGTCCATTCTATATGCCGATGACACGACTTTGATAAATTTTCTATGCACTTTGGACACTGTTTCTCATGACTCTTCTGAGTCAATAAATATTGAATTAAAAAATGTCCATAGTTGGTTAGCAGCAAATAAGCTTTCATTGAACCTAGCAAAATCTAAATACATGATATTCCATTTTTCACAAAATAAATTAAATTTTACAATGTATTTAAAAATAAATGGTTCTTCAATTTCAAGAACAGAACAATTCAATTTTCTAGGTTTGCGTTACACGAAAATTTGAACTGGAATGTGCATTTGTATAACATTGGTAATAAGCGTTCGAAAGTAATTGGGATTTTGAAAAGAATTCGCCTATATGTTCCTACAAAAAGCCTCCTAATGACGTACAATTCTCTGTTCTTGCCACATTTGAACTTTGGCATTCTTGCTTGGGGACGCTGTCAAGGTCGTATCTTTATATTACAGAAGAACGCTGTTCGTCTTATGTCTAATGCTTCATAAAATGCACATGCAGATCCTCTGTTTACACAGCTTAAGGTATTGAAACTTAATGACATTCTACGTTTAAAAACATTAAAATTTTATTAAAGATACTCTAAAAATAAATTCCCAGATTTTTTATTAATATGTTTGAACGACTTATAGCTATCCATTCTTATTATACCCGGTTAAATCAAATCTCAAGAATTCCAATACCACATAAAACAACAGCAAAAACCTGCATTAGATACTACATTCCTCATTTACTGCAAAATAGCCTCCTCGTATAAAAGACAAAATTCGCACACACAGTTATTCTGGTTTTTCAAATTATACAAAGTTGCATTATATAAATAACTACAAGGAAGTATGTACCATACCCGAGTTCGGGAAGCGCAGCCTGCTTTGTTTACATTTTGTACGCGACCATGCTGGCCGGATTTAACGTGGAAGGATCAGAAAGTAAAACACAGGATGTGCTTGGATTTAATGAAAAATCAAACCGTCAGCAAACGTAACATGCACATTTCACCACTGATGTGACATTTTAGGTAAAAGATTTGCACTATTCAGCATAATCCATGCTGTAATCACTAACGTTAGCCGTGGAATTCGTTGTGAACATTATGACAGCTTGGGCCCGACTCGGCCACTTGCTGATTGGACAATCAGGCCAACGATGGAATGCATAATTAATTAGGGTCCGGAAAAGTTCGGTACAAGTCGGTATGTACAGGTATATTGTTATGTGTGTAACAGCCAAGTGTCTCTATTATGTAATTACAAACCTAACAATTTTATAATTTTGCCAGACTTATGTGTCTCTTGTAAGTCTTTTAAAGATGTTGCTAATTAGTATTATAAACTTTTCCTAGGTGGCCCTTGTGATAGTGGGTTTTCATACCCTTAGTTGGGGGTTATTTGGACTTCATCTCTGTGTATATCATTTATTGATAGTTAACCACTCTAGTTTACACATGTTGTTTTAAACATATGATCATTGTTACCTTTGCTATTTTTTTATTCAAATAAAACACATTCTGAGTTCTGAGTTCTGCATGTGCTACTGCGATATATGGTTTTACGCTGATGTTTCTCGACATATGTATGTGGTTTTTACCGCGAAGACTCTGCGCGTGCATCATGCATGATTTTTCACTATGCCTGGTTATTCACAATGCGACTACCTCCAGAGATGAGGGTGTGAACTGTATATCTACCTGGTATCCAGTCTACATTGCACCCTTGGCAACTCTTTTGCTGAGGCATACAATCACTTTTCGTTCTTTTGCAATTAATCAATCATGACACTAGGAGCCCAGAAAATGTCTTAATGGAAAGTATGAGTGTAAGTAAGGTCTAACGTTCTCTTACCCAATTCCAATAAGACACAGTAAAAGCTTTTCCCATGCTGCTAGACAAGGAGAAAGTGGTAAGAGGGAGTAAGATGTACTTAACACAGGGCTAGAGGTAATTAAATTTGTTAAGAGACAGTAAGACATGATGACATCAGTGTTGAGGCACAACTTGATTTAAACATATTTTTTTTTCGCTGGAAATGCGACTGGGAAAAATGGTAGAGCCCTATATAAATCCCTTTCGCACATGAAAAAGCGAGGGAGAGGCAGACGACATACAACAAAAAGACGTGATACCCAGAGTGGACATCACTGTACGAAGACAGATAGATCAGCAAAACCACACAGGGTGAATTGTTGTAAAGACAAGACATCACTGAGAAAAGAGTAATGGGGTATACCATTGTATTTGTGTCTTTTTGTCCAGAACCACTTCCTAGTAGTCATTAACCTATTCCGCAGTCCGAACATTTTACTCTCCATAAGCTAACCTGTATCTGTCTAACTTATATGTATATGGAAGTACTATTGTCCATATTGCACACGTTCCTCCATAGCGAAAACAAAGTTTGCTACTGGCATATGGATACTTTTGGAAATCATGTGACTGTCACAGGCCTCTTGCCTGTCGATTGGATATATGAAAGTGCAGCGTTAAAAATTATTTGTTATCTTTGAAAGTACATTTTTATAACCAAACAGTAATGTTTGGACTGTAAATGGTGCCAAAGGGATTACAATATTTTGAGTCTATCTCGGTCTGTCCCAAAATTGCACATTCAAGAGACTGATGAAAAGCGTCGTCATTTGCACTACCAGAGGCACAGGTGGGGGAGACTACAAGACTATTTTTAAACAAGTCAGCCTTCAGCATGTTACATTTCATGCGCAAACACGCGTGCAAAACGGGGGGCTCGTCTGGTCCCAATGTAAAATTGTGGATATACTTTTAACTTATTATGCTTTAATTTATTTTTAAAATCATCTAGAAACTCAGCATCACGAGTGGCGGTAAGACGTTCCAAAGATGACCAACTGGTACTGGTTCTGTTAACCAACAGATCTTGGCGGTAAATCTTTCAAATACTGAGGTGCATCACCAGTACAAATCTTGTAGAAAATCATTAAATGATTGTTTTTTCTTCGTTTTGACAATTCAATTCCAGATTCTTGATAAATTAGATGTGATTAGTCCCAACTGTGGCTTCTGCAACTACTCTTTCAGCAACCAAAGCGGACCACTAATATCTGCTTTTCGTAAGTTAAACTGTATTCCTGGATGATAAACAGGGCCAAAATCGTTAGTAATGTCACAAAAACAATTCTAACTTCCTTTTGTTAGTCAACAGCCTAACAAAATGATGGTACAAGTAAATCAACTAATTGACTGTGCTATCGCCCGGGACAAAACCTGACTGATATTCGGACATAACAGCGTTTCCCCGAAGAAAGTTGAAACCATGTTTGAAAACTACTTTTTCGAATACTTTACTGGCAACACTGAGCAAAGAAATAGGTGTATAACTGTTCCAGGAACTAGGGCATCCTTTTCTGAATATTGGTACAACGTTTGCCCTTTTTCATTGTAAGGGAAATCTATGACAATCTAATGAGAAGTTAATTAATTTAGTTTGTGGCTTAGAAATAACCTCTGCACCTACCTTCAGCAAACCCACACTTAATCCGTCAGGACATTAGACTTGTTAATATTATGACTTTCTAGGGTATTTAGAACATTTTGTACTTCAATTTCGCTTACAGAGATATATTGTAACAAATGTAAGTCTCTGCTCAGTAGCAGGTGGAGAAAAATTTCAATCATCGACTGAAGCCTGGAAAACAAATAATTTGATTAAAAGTTGTGTCTTTGCTTCATTGTCAGTTATAGTTTGAAACAATATCAGAAGTTTGGTTTTTATTTAGAAGAAATTTTGCAGTTTGCCTCCAGGTCTTTTTATTTCGTCGCTGTATTAGCACAATCTTCGAGTAGCTGGTTAAATTCTTTTTCAGAGCTAATCACAGCTTTTCAATATATGTATTTCGTAACTTTCGAAAATATGGTCCAAGGTGTCGATTCTTTTTTGCTTTTTATGAATTCGGAGGAACTATTATTTTAAAGCACGAAGATTTGTGTACCAAGGTACATCATCCGGCCTTATAGTAACTTCCTTATACGGTATATTATCTGTAGCACAATTAAAAAAAATCACCCTATGAGTCACTAATCGCATCCATGTGATCCGAGTCAAAGCAGGCCTTTCGGTCAATCTGTTGTAATTTCCCTCAAACTGCATTTCAATTTGCATGGTCATAATTCTACACACCACGCTTAAAACACATCGGGACTTCTTACGTCTCAACAATACATTGGCACTTACAGTAAAATGGTCACTATTTGCTGCTGGTGCAGTAACGGTTATGTTCCGAACGTAATTAAAAAATTTTGAGATAATTTGGTCAAGATATGAAGATGCGGATTTTGTTATTCGGGTTGATACATGAACGGGGACAGTTAAAGAGTTTACTTTACAAAAATCAGTCATTTTTTTGCCCATGATTAGTGTTTGCATGTGTATTGATATATCCAGGGATAACAATTTCATCAATACTCGGATTCTTAGCTTTATCAATACTTTCCTGTAAATCTTCCTAGAATTTAGCAAAAAAAATTTGGAGGTCTGAACAAAACTGCCAATAGAAAATCTGTTGGCATGCAAACGAACTTCCATCCAAATTGTTTCTTGATTAACACTTTTAAGATCATGACGCCGTTTTATGACCAAATATCACGAGGCATAGACAGTTACACCTCCACTAAGGCTAGTTGTTCGATCTCTCCTAGTAATAGGATAGAGACCACAAGTAACAAGATCGTCATCAGGAATAGCATCACTAAAAAATGTGAGAACTACGTATGTCAGCTTGACAAATAGTCAAATCTACAAAGGTATCCATAGGACCTGGGTTGCAATGTACGTATTCCGACAACAACAAGAGAATTGCTAAAACATAAAATATATAATCGATCCAGCTAGCGACTTGTTGGTGCAGAGCATAACTGTTCAGCCAGAATAAACAATCTAGTTTACCAGAATATCCTGTCCCTCTGTCATGTGGAAAAGTAGCACACATATAAAAAAAAATTCTAAAAACACCGAAAAGTAACACGATATTCCTAATTCCATTTTTATAATATCTAAAATGTTCCTCGCCTGGCACTCGTGAATGCAGAGAACCATGTACCACACAACCTCTTGATTCTTAAAAAGGGTCTAAAAATATACAAGATAATAATCAAGTTTCACAATAATATTCCGAAAAACAACATGAACAGTCATTGTTCTGGCAAATCAAAAGGCTACAAAATAAGCAGCATTTTGGTTTGCTCAGAGAGGGTGCACTGTAATAAAATGCACAAGGCTGTAACTACCAAGATGATATTACTCATGCATATAGTCACGGTCGCAGACAGAATGGATGTCATATATCCGCAGTAAAGTAACAGTTATTCTTTCGTAAAAGTGTTACAAAAGTACAATGTGGTGCAAAGGTAATAGGTATACAAAGACAAGATCATATGTAGAGCCAATGTCTGACATTACCAAGATGGTAACCTAAAAAATCGAGTTATGAGGATCTAAAATCTGACACGAGCATCTAAAATACCAACTAACAGCAAGGATGGATATTCCTTTGATGGTCGGGTAGACAGTAAACCTCTTTAAGCGTGTAACCTTGTAGACTTGAACCTTAAAAGGGTTTTTTATGTCCTACTTCCCTTTAAGGATTCCTGCTTTGTCAAAATAGGCGTTCATCTTGAATAGAATTTTATACTGGCCATTTATTTTATGCAGTGTAGTTAACCTTGAAACATAGTACACATAAAATCTTACCATTTCTTTGCGCAGCCCTATAAAAATGAATGAAGATTCACGCAATTGAATAAACACAGATATCCCAGAAGCAAAAATTACCATAAATTTTAACATTTCAAATTCTACACGTTCATTTACAATGATTAGGTGACTTCCAACTGTCTTGCACTCGTTTTGAGAATTAAGCCAACTTATCCTGTAGTCATTTTTTGTTACCCAATATATAAATTTTATGCGGAAAGGAACATATGTGTCCATGCCAGCAATTGTATGTGATTCTCTATATACAAGTAAACTGGTGTGCATTTTAGGAGCATGTGAAAGATTTATTGTGATATTGGTTTTACAGTGAATGGTATCCGCCTTACGGCGCTTGAACGAAATACGGTAACTCATTGGATGATCCACTTGTTCATGCATTCGAAAATCTAAACTGTATCTTTCTCGACTTTGGATTTTCCATGTTAATGAGGAAATACTATTCCCTTTTCTGCAAGGATTAGGTAGCATTTTCGTTTTGTTTGCAGCAGGATTATCTTTCAATGCTAGATGCAACTCCGTCTTGTTTAATTTTTCACATGTCTGGACATGTTTATTCACAGGGTGCCTTGTTTTATCATAACAGCTTTCAACTTTTAGAAAATATCTAAGCGGACAGTTTTCTTCTAAGATTATAAACATGCTTCCAACATACACCACATCAGAGCCCACATTAACAATGCAGCTGTAAACGGTGAAGGAAAACTCTGTACTTAGGGTTGCAGTCATAAAAACTGCCTTCAGGCAAGCGATTGTGTGACGAAATACATGGAGGCTATATGTACCTTCTCTTATTTTATGACACAAGCACACATCAGATGGCGTAATAAGAAAGGCAGCCTGGAATATGAATTCAAGACATGCAGTTGCGGCATTAATGATCTCTGGATAGGAGGTGTGCACCAAATGTACTCCTTGGAGTAAGAGCAGCCCGTACCCCACGTTAAAACCTCGTACAACTATATCTGACAAAGAACATAAATAATAAAGGGGTGGACTGTTAACATTCGTGCTGATCTGTATTTTTGCATTTAAAATGTTCACTTTTATGTGGTATCTGCTGATTGATGAACTCCAAAGCGTTGGATGATGAGTGAACGAAATGCACTTCCTACGTTTGCTGGATATTACTGTAAACGGCATTGTACCTCTTCCAACCAATACATGACTTGAAATCGTAACATGTTGAGGTACCACGCTGCTTGGGATCCAAAAATTTGAGATCCCTTGACATAAAGAAGCACTCACACTTATGCAAAGATGAAATGAACATTGGGAAGGCAATACATATATTACTATATATAAGCTTTTAAAAGTTGAAATATAAGGTATTTCTGTGTTTGTAGGTTGAAACGCAACATGAGAAGCGTTGCAAAACGGTCCTAGTCCATTTTTCAAGGATGGAAAAGCATGATAAACTGCATATCCAGCACACGTGCAGCTTGATGAAGTTACGTCGGTTGTGACTGAAGAGACAGTGGCATTAACATAAGAACCAAGGAAAGCTGTGTATATTACTACGAAAACAACGTATTTCTTAAACACTAAGCAGTCAAGTCGGTCCGTGCAACAAGAAACATTTACAGCATTGACTCTATGCATATGTAGCTTTGCTTTATATGACGATTGAAATTCAGTTAGCATGACGGACAGACGTATAATAATTTCACCACGCATGACCACATTTTTTTGCCAAAACGTGATTGCTGCCCAAAAGGCACTAGTTACTAATATGTTGTAAAAGTTGCTTAATAAGGAAACCTTTGGAGAGGCTTTTGTTGCCTCACTATGTAAGACAGGAGTGTCGTGTGCTCTTATTTGAACATAAGGATCTGCATCAACGTGTCCTGTGGTGCCCACAATAAATCTGAAGGCAGTGTTAGCTCTTGATACCCATGTATATTTAATTGGGATATTATTAAATCTCAGTGCTAGAAAATATGGATACAGCCGAACCATGTTTTCTGAGTTGTAATGATTCTGAATGGCCCTAGTTGCAAAGGAATTATTCACCCATTGGTAAACAACGGACATAATAGCATACACAGCATGCGACCATAAATTGTTTACGAGGCTTATACTGAGTATATTGGTCCCAGATGTAAATGCAAAATGCATGGAAATTCCACACAGCTTTATTGTCCATGCAAATTTATCAATATTAACATCATGTATAATGATATAATGCAAACGACATGAATTACTGACATAAATAATATCATAATTGGTAAATAAAAGTTGAATTAAATGACGCAGTGGTACAGTTATTAACCAAAATGTAATAGAAGGATGCAACTGGCTTTGATATTTAATGTTCCCACAATGATAAGTCAGATATCGAATTTTATTTAAGGTTACATTTATATTTAATGGAAGTGGAAACTCTTTCAAACATGGGCGAAAAAATGAAATTATACAAATGCCAATGGATGCATGATCATGTTGCATTAGTGTGTAAGCCCTGTTTAAACAAAACCAAACAGCCTCGCTGAGGAACTGTACATATCCGTGTTTTTTACCAGTACTTATGTGTTGGCTGTAAAATATACCATATGAAAATTTTGCCAACTGGAGAGTTCCGTAGAATTTAATACACAAGGTGTGAGATATCGATATAAATACACTTTTTTCAAAGTATACTCCTTCGTCAGTTTCTTCTAAATGAAGCACAACATGCTTGCAGTGGTCTAAAACACGGAAATAACACAAACGGTACGAGCACGAAAAGTGATCTACCACAACTCTCCATTTGCTGCCCCATGAACAATTGAATCTCAACACTGCTGTGTGTGTATCATAATTATAGTAAAGTAAGACCCCAAGAGGAACGCTTATATATACGGTATCTAAATACTGGTCCATACCCCCAATTTTCTCAATTTTGTGATACGATCCTGCGGAATGATTGTGTAAACAAAGTAAAAATTGTGCAATTACACAGGTATAACATCTGGGGAACTTGCTCACCTTTAAACAGAACTGTGTTGCAAATGATTCAAAACGGTACTCCATATCTTGCATTAATGAGGTTTCTGACCATGTGTCTGATGATTTTAACATATTCAAACAATTACCCAAGAGCACACGTTACGTAAACAGTAGTGTCAGTGAAGTTTTGTCATAGCTGAAAAAATCAACCCAAGTTAAATCTTGCAGCAAGGTAAGAAACTTGGGGCAAAAAAAAAGCATGGACGAAAGTTTACATCTTAGACAAACCAAGGAAAAACAGCATTATCTTAATGTCCCTATTTTCTATACAAACCTAATTTCTCACTTGCTATACGTATCAAGAATATGGAAAGCTCTGTGTCATTGCACAACACCAATAAATACACGATGTCTGTGTCACAGGTTTGAAAGAAATATATACCATGCAACAGATTTCAATGTGCACTGAGTCGGCTCCGTAGGGTTACCACAGACTGCACCTGATGAAAAAGCTGTCACTATGTTTTTTTTTCTTTTTGTTTGTTTTTAACGTGCAAATAAAGTGAGCTTTGGAGCTATTCGTCAGGATTCTCTTTGCCTGTAGAACGTTGGGATG